>KK112056.1:365803-441411 GCA_000611955.2 Stegodyphus mimosarum | reverse complement strand
GAAAAGATATATATTATAACATTTCAGTCGTTATTAGTACTTTAATGGCGCAAAATCTCGTTGGAAACGTGAGCTACAACTTCTCTAAGTTGGAAAGGGAGGAAAGCTATTTTTTTCTCAAATTGTTTCGTTGAGGCTTTTATCCAATATTTCGATATCGAAATATGATTACAAAAACATTCTGAAACATTAATGAGAATCTGAAATCTTACTCACCTGCGATTACTTCGAGATCCATTTTTACCTTATGTACTCCTTTAATGCAGTCCACGTTTTCCTGCCTCAGACGCCTGCCATCCACGAAACACAGCATCGCCCTCTCCAGATCCCACATTGAGTAAAGAATTTCGCCTTTCAAAAGTACAGCCTTTGAAGAAAGCGATATGAAAATTAATGCTGCAGTACTAAGCAAAATCATCTAATGCCACTATATAAGATGAATGAAGGCCTAATATGAATCAAAGTTGAGATTTACTGTTGGTTCAGTTTGAATGGATATTGCTTTCTAATTAAGCAGTACGCTCTAGCATGAAATCTAGTAAACTAGAAATCTGAGTGTGTGAAACCGAACATTCGAGAACTAGGCCTTTACTGGTCATTCGAAGTTTTTACATGAATGTGATTTTGTGTCAGTTCTAAAACACGTAACAACTTGCATGCAGTAATTCAAATTGAGTTAGTTTTTAAAATACAAAATTTATTACTGATAAATTTAAATATCTAAAATATGGGATTTAAGAATTGGTTTTGTAAAGATCGTAAAGGTACCTGTCGATTTATGATAAATAAATTAAAAATCAATGATCAACTGCTTCAGTAGAGTAATGATCAAGCCATCCATCTGCAAGTGGACAGGTTCTTGATGCAATTGTTTGGACAAATCTTTATAATTTAAATGTTGCACTTGTAACTATTAAAATGATTGATATTTTTATCCGAAACTCTTATTTGCATTAAAGGATTTTTTATTTGAAAGAAAAAATTTAATTAATTAAAAAGTTTTTTATTTGAAAGAAAAAATAGTAAAATACAAATACATATTTTTAAATAAATGTCAAAAGACACTTTTATAAAACAAATATCAAGATATACAACAGAAAGCTAATAAAATGAGCAATGCAATGCGCAGAAATAACTGAGCAATGCACTTTTAAAGGTATACCTTGATTGTAGATATATTTTTGTTACAGGGTACTGAACTAGTTAAAATAAATAAAAAATTAATGATTCCAAACATTTTTCACTCGCTTATTTTTATTACAAATATCATTAAATTAATGCAATGGGGAAAAAATGTTTTAAAAGGTATAAAATAAGTTTTATTTAAATCTCATAAAATAATTAATGAACTAACGTAGAAGAAAAAATTATTATGTGGTTTTTCTTAGCAACACGAGGTTAAATAACTCTTTTTACAAAATTTATCTACAATTTTATGTCAGGAATAATAAAATCGTGAAGCGCTGTTCATAAATTTATAAAAATGTTAGCTTGTACTTTTGTTAATACAATTCGTTTATTAGATTTCATTATTTTGTTATTCGCGATATAAAATTGTAGATGAGTTTTGGAAAGAGAACTGAAGGGTTGCAGCAAGAAGAACCCAGGTCTGCATTCTTAAATTTTCGGAAAATGTTTTAAATTCATTTTTAACTTATATTCTAAACCCTTGTCTTCATTAAAAGTGCTAGTAAAAAGGATTTTTTATGGCTACTCCAGTGGCATTTTACTCCATTGCAAAGAACTTTTTTTTTTGTAACGAAAAAGACCCATGAACACAAAATCTATCAAAGTAGAGCTGGGTCCTTTTTGCTATAAGACCTTCAATTATTTATACTCTTAGTTCCAAGAAACTATATGATATTTTTCTCCTTTTACTTTTTGATGATTTGTTGTTGCTTTTGTTGTTGTTCTCGTGTCCATGGATTAGCAGTGAGAAGATTAAGATTTAAAACACGGTTCAGGGATCAGACCTCCACAAAGATCCGGACGACTGCGGCCACTAGCTCCAGTGCCTCAGGTCCATACATGACTTCTTGCAGTGGATCAATGAGTGGTACCATTCCAAGTTTTAATATATTTACGGCGAAAGCCGGGCACTTGAAGTTATGTCTTGATGTGAGCTGGAACTCGGAGGAAATTTTGAAGTAAATGTATGATCTTGATTTTTCCTAATGAATTTTCATGCCCTTACAGTGATTTTTTCTTAATCTAGCTGTTATGGATTGTATTTTTCTAGGGCAGTCGAAATCTACGACAAGCGGCTTCTTAAAAGTATGCTCTATCTGGCTACTGCGTTTGCAAAAGTGAGTGTGATGGAGATACTGGAAGATCTCTAGTGTCTTTCGTCAAAGCATCAGCACACTCATTTCCCTCAATGTTTACATGTGCAAGAATCCATTGTAGCACCAGGAATTTTCCCTGTTGTGCAACCGCTCTAGTAGGGAACGAATAGCTGAGGTGATTTTAGTCTCTCCGTTTCTGATAGCTTCCAAGACCAATTTGAAATCTTAAAAGACAACCAAACCCACAGTGGTGTTCCTAGCTTGTGAGTCAGCTAGGTATAAAGCCAGGGCCTCCCTAATCACTATAAGTTCACCGGTGAAGTTAGAGGAAATCATACCTGTATAATTTTGTGCTGATATACATTACCCTCCGGAAGGTGTAAGAGAATGCCAGCACCTCCTCCACTGAGGGATTTATCTGTGGAACATTAATTGATTTTATGAGTTTCCTTATTTAAAAAAAAAACTTTTTTATTTTATTTACACCTTTCTCAATGACGTATAATCAATCATATTATTCAATTTAAAAATCCTTTTTCAACTATGAATAATCACTGTTATACTTTCAACAATTCTATTACGTGAAGTATTAGTCAGAAATTCTGCTATTTTGCTCAGAAATTAGAAATTAGCTCAAACCTCATATAAAAGTTATTTAAAAACTATTTTCTGCTGTATGCGATGATGCAAACAGTAAAGCTCTTAGAGTTTTTAGATGTTCATCAAACGATGAATCATTTCAACATTAAATTTTCAAATATCTCAACCAGGTTTTGAGAAAATCTCTACACAATATTGTATTATTATTCGCAATAAATTTGTGTGCGAAACGTAAGCTTGATAGCTTATCAAGGAGTAATCAAAGTTTTGACCACTTTGACAAATATTTAGTATCAGCAAGTTAGATAAAAATCTATATAGTTTTAAAAAAAGTCCTAGAAAGTCGTTAGTTAATACTTTTTTAGCATTCCTGTTTTAAAAGAGCGTGAACGTTTTCTTTCACAATCTTTGAAAATTTCAAATCTTAATGGCAGATACAGTTTTGAATATTAGAACTTTAAAGTCTCATGAAAGAATATACTAATATTACGCACTTCAACAAAATTAAGAAGCTCAACACTAAAAATTAAATGCTGAGAAATATGTATGTGCAGTTATGATATGGAAAACAATAAAAATGACGAAGTAGATTATTTGATTTTGACCCACTAACATCATAACCTTGAAAGTATGTTTCCCAGCAAAGCTGAAGGAAGAATCGTCTTCCGTTTTACATTGTAGAATATTCTTTTAAAAAATGAGGAATATCACTTAATTAATATTTTTCTCATTCTTGTTTTAAAAGGTGGCGAAGAGTTTGTTTTGTAATATGCGAAAATGTTTTAATTTTGTAAGCGATATGCAGGGTGTTTATAAAGTCCCGGACCCATTTTGATGTTTACTAACACATAAAATAATAAAGATAGATTAAAATTAATAACATAAATGGTTAGATAGACTCAAAAAGTGTCATGATCCTTGTTAATGAACTTCCATGTGTCGCACGGAGAATATCAAGTCGATATTCAATTTCACGCCAGGTACCGGCAAGCATGTCGGCATCCACAGAGGCTATTGCGGTCGTAATTCTGGCTTTTAGGTCATCCATGTTCGACACTCTCCTCCTGTAAGCGTTGTCCTTTACAAATCCCGAAAGGAAAAAGGAAAAGGCGTTATATCAGGTGATCTGGGTGGCGAAGGAATTAGACCTCCTCGCCCAATCCATCTTCCTGTAAAATGGTCGTTCAAAGAACTACGAACGATGGTACCCCAATGAGGTGGTGCACCATCTTGTTGCAAAAAGACATGTGGCTGAAGCTATTCTAGTTGTGGAAATACAAAGTTTTCCAACATGACTGATGAGACCGTCTTTTCTGTAAAAAAAAAAAGGCCCAATAACTCGGTCGTGCATTAGTCTACACCACACATGAACCTTTGGGGAATCACTTTGTGCCTCACGGTATTCATGGGGGTTTTTCAGATCCCCATATGCGCCCATTATGGCGATTAACAATGCCAGAAAGATGAAGGGATGCTTCGTCGGAGAACATTACAGAAAAGTACAGATATTTAGACTGGAAAATGAAATTATCTGAAATTAGCCACACGCGCAGACAATATTTACAAAAGTAAAGCTATTCAAACCTGAAAAGGAAAATATATAAGTTATTCCATCAATAAATGCCCTAAGTTTGCTTATATCCTCATTATTTTATGAGTTATTAAACATCAAAACGGGTCCGGGACTTTTTAAACACCCTGTATTTTTAGTTGTTGGAATTTTAAAATTATAAACTGCAAATAGTCAAAAAAATACAATGATTTTTGAAAATTCGCAAAGAAATCAGAAATCATGTTCAAACTTTAAGAAAGATACCATTTAGAGCAGCGTTTCTAAACCAATGGTACGCGTACCATTGGTGGTAATGAAGAGAAAAATAGGTGATACGCAAAGAAACAAAGTATTTTCAACTATTAAGTTAAAAACTCTCGTGAAGAAAAAGAACGGTATACAGAAATTTCCTGTGATCGAACTCGAAATGAATATTTCAAAAATAACACACTTGTTAACTTTTGGCTGAATGGAAAAAAAAGAATTTAAAGGCATCTCAAATAAAGCTATCAAATTTTTATTGCTGTTTTGCACAAATTATTTGTTTGAAGAAGGATTTTCTTCCATGTTTTATTTGAAACATAAATACAGAACAAAATTAAAAGTATTCTTATTTACGTTTAAAGCTAAGTGAAATAAGGCCAGACATAAAAAAATTGATCTCTCTTAAACAGACTCAAATTTCACACTAAATTTTAGAATTTAAGTAGTATAACTTCAATTTTAGTAATTAAAATGGTAACCAATTTTTAATCTAACATTTTTTAGGTGCGCGTATTTAATGCAAATAGCCAATAAGTTGTGCAAATGGCATAATTTATATTTTTTTATATATTTCTATTGAGAATTTGTAAAATAACCATTATAAAATATAGTGGTGATATTAAATTTTTTTAAATTTTTGTTGAGATGGTACTCTTTAATCAAAAGGTTGAGAACCGCTGATTTAAATGATTATTGTCTGCTCCATCCGACTGTGCAAACACTAAATTTTTGAGATTTTTAGTTTGTTTTTTAAATGAAGATCGTTTAAACATTTTATTTAAAAATTTCTAAACCGAATTTTGAAAAAAAAAAAGAACTTTTTGCCACATTGCATTGTCATCGACAAGCAGTGTGTG
Organism: Stegodyphus mimosarum; assembly: GCA_000611955.2. Taxonomy (NCBI): domain Eukaryota; kingdom Metazoa; phylum Arthropoda; class Arachnida; order Araneae; family Eresidae; genus Stegodyphus; species Stegodyphus mimosarum. Next base: position 435,853 of record KK112056.1, on the reverse strand, counting down.
TACAAAATCTAAACTCGACAGCTTATGAAAAGTTAGTCCAAAAATCGATGACGAACTTCCGACCATAGCGGCAAACGCCTAGGTGAACTAAATTAATGCTCAAATAAAAATAGCTGTGTTTATTAATATGACATATAACTATGTAATATAAAAATAAAGGAATGACTGAGTATTTTAACCTCTTGATGATATATACCGTATATACCAGCGTATAAGTCGAGATATTTTGTACAAAAAAAAAAGACTTCAAAGTGGGGGGGTCGACTTATACGCGGGGCCATAAAAAATTAAAAGAATCGGAAGTTCAAGAATTTCTTTATATAATGCAGTTGTTTTCTTCCCGCACTCAAATTGGACGACTTATCAAATAAGTCACTTACTTGAAGTAATTTCATGACTTAAATTATGTGACGAACCTAATCACAGAGTTTCATACTTTAACTAGAGTCGTTCTTTCGTGCTTGGCTGACGGCAGTAAGTTTCGTCCGTTGATCATTTTTAAAAGAAAAACTTAACCGAAAAGCGTTGTGTTTCCATAAGGCGTGCTGGTTCGCCCAAATGAAAAGGGATGGATGGATGCTAACGGAACAGTTAATTGGCTTAAAAATGTGTGGGATAAAGGACCAGGAGCAGCTTTCAAAAAACCTTCTCTTTTAGTATACGATTCTTTTCGTGGACACTTTTCTGAAGAAGTGACAAAACACCTAAAAACGACTGTGGCCGTAATTCTGGGAGGATTGACATCCGTCATTCAACCCCTAGATGTCTGCCTCAATAAGCCCTTTAAAGTAAATGTTAGAAAATATAGAACAGAGTTTAAATGTTAGAAAATATTGAACAGAGTGGATTAGTTCCGGTCGACCAACATTTACAAAGGGAGGCAGCATTAAAAAGCCCGATATTACATTAATTGCCCAGTGGGTTAAAGATGCTTGGAACGAAATACCCTCTGAAATGATTATAAAATCATTTAAAAAATGTTGTATCAGCAACGAACTAGACGGCACGGAAGATGATGCTGTTTTTGAAAGTGAAAATGACGACGAAGGCTCTAGTAGTGATTGTAACAATACAGAGTTCGAGACTGAAAATATGTATGATGACGAGCCAATGACGATAGAAGAGTTCTATGAAATGTTTGGTGAATCTGACCATGAATCGGACGTTGAAGGATTTTGATTTTGTTTATTTACCAAGGTATTTTTTATCGTATATTTACTTTTTTTTTCCTCAGATGATTTTGAATAAATGTAGTACTTAAAAAAATTTTTTCAAAGTTTCTCGATCGATTTCGGAAGTCGGGGGTCGACTTATACGCGGGTTTCTTATTTTCTACGAATTTTTTATGTCGAAGTGGGGGGTCGACTTATACGCGGTATCCACTTATACGCGGGTATATACGGTAATTGCTAATATAGTTTTAATTTATACATCTTTAGTCTCATTATACAAAATGAAAAAATTATATTATAACTGGTTATTGCTAAATTTCCATTAAGAAATAAAAATTTATAAATACATGTTAAAAGAAGTGTGCCATACGTTTTAGGTTCATATTATACCTTTTGTTTTGTAAGAAGTGTTTTTTTTCCTTCCAACCATATCATTTGCTTTACGGCCATATTTCACACTAGTTTTCTAGTTTTCTATTTTTAACAGGTTAACTCAAAAAATAGAAGTTCATGTTTTATTAAAACCTAAACCACCATCATATATTTAATTTAAATCTTTTCTTCTGAACACTGATGGATATAGTGTTACTTATAATATTTCCTTGTTTTCAGTAAAGAAGGAAACATGGTCCATAAAACAAACATTTCCCTATAAAAATCGCACTCACAAATCAACATTATCATATCAATTAAGAAAATGTTCACAAAACGAACAAATTTGATGCTTTTTCATATCTACTCTGGAAATATAATAGTAAAATTAGGCTGTGTTATATAAAATATAAATTGTATTATTACTTTATTGTACCGAAATATTTGATTTGTCAAAGCAAACAATATTTGGGTATAGCATGAAATAAAGATGGAATTTATGGAAAGAGTATCTTCATATAATTTCTTAGAAAGCTATATAATTTTAATTTCGTTTGCATTTCATACAATATCTCTGCAATGATTTAATGTTCTAAATTAAAAACATTGTATTCGAAATTTGGGAAATTAAATCAGCTTTAGCTGCGTACGTGTATAGTCATAAGCTTATTTACTGCAACATCAGTCAGTTTATGTGCTAAAATTACGGATTTAATTTTTACCAGAATGCTTAATTTAAATTATCACAAATTCTACCCAAATTATCTCACAAGTGTAACTGGGAAAAATAAATTTGAAACGCTGAGTTTTAAATATATGACGTAATTGATTTTATAACTTTAACTCTTAATATTCTTCATAAATTATTTACTTAAAATATTCCCTTACGTGGAAGTATTCAGGATCTTTCTTAAGAACTTCATTTACGTAACTCAAAGCAGTTTCGGGCTGTAACATTCGTAAATAACAGCGACATTTTTCTGTCAACCACTCCTTATTTCCTGGATCTGTAGCTAAAGCCTGAAAAGCAATTAAATCATTATTATAATTATTTAAAACAACAGCCCAATAACATACGAAATTATTTCCTATCTGCATTGTCTTCCAAAAAACGTTAGACACGTGATGACATTAAATTTACCAAGCTTTACTGTCCCCAAATTTTACAAGAAAGGGTCAGTTGAGTTATCACTGATTCATAAGTTTGATAATAAAATCAAAGAAAATGTATTTAAATGCATTTAAATCCTAAAATGTTAAAATGAGTTTAATGCATTTTCTTTTACTTCAAATGACTTAAATTATTGAAAAAGTAATTTTTGTATTTTATACAATCAAAATAAACAAGTCTTAATATAAGATTAAACTTTCTCTTTCTTTCGCTGTGTATGCCCGTTTCCTAACTGAACTACAAGTCGCGTTCATTTACATCCTTTTAATTGCAGGATCCAGCTTAACAAAATGCAATAACTGCCAGTCGTGTAGAATGGGAGTTTTGCCCTCTTATAGAGTTATTGGACTGAGTTGTTCGGCCGAAGCAGCTCGATCAATAGTCTTCTGAAGATTTTCCGTGGGTTCGAAAGATAATACAATAACCACTTCATACACGCAATACCTTTCTTCTTAAGGTATTCGTCCATTAGCCTTGTTCTGTGCACGTATACATTGGGTAAGCATCGCCAAACGAAATTATGGTCCATTTTGCGGCAGCAGCTTAGTTTAGGGATTTTATTTCAATATTTTTCTCCCGTCTTAATACTTCCTGTGAATGCTTACATGTGGTGCTACATTTCATGGAATATAAAAAAATAATGACTTAATTAAACGGTATGTGGTCATAAAGCTTAGAGGTCTTAATTCCTAAACTTTAACAAATGAGCAGCAGTAAGAAATCGCAGAGAATATTGGTATTTAAAATCCAGTCAAATTAAACAAATAAAATAGGAGTAAAAAAAATTCATTTTTATACCTGTAAGTACAGCATAAATTTTAAACTTAATATTATTAGCAATAAAACATCGTAACGCAATATTACCGTGTGTCGACTTTGCTCTCGATTACGTCTTATAGAATATACTTTACCCAATTCATTTTCTGCTACTAATTTGCTTCATTTTTGCAAAAATAATCTCTTTATATATTTTTTTAAAAAATTGCTCTCAATAACATAACGATCTTAAAGTCTACACGATAAGCGCTTTAAAAACTTTATTATAATTGTTATTTTTGTCTAATATTAACTGAAATATAAAACTGGAAGATATCGAAGCCCATATGATATTAAATTACGTTTTCTTGAATATCGCAAATCACACGAGGGTTGTCTACCTAAATGTTAATTTCAGCACGATCTTTGAACAACCAAACTAAAAGTTTCAATTTGTATAACAAAAATAAATAATAAAAAAATCTCTGGTGTATTGGCTATCGTAATTCTGAAAGAAAGATAGCTTAAGAAAGACTTAATACAACTAGAAGTGCCATACCATTAAAAGCATTTTTCTCAGAATAAAATTTTATAAATTCCTAGTTTAAAGGATGGTATTATTCCTTTAATAATCAATCATTTATCATCCTTGTTTCTTTAAGAGCCTCAGTCGTTCAATCTATGAGCGATTATTTTTTTACTTAAATTTCAAATTGCTAAACAAGTTATTTCACTAGAAGTAGAATAGATAAATCTGTAACACCAAGACCATAAAATGTTTAGGGGTTGAGAGACAAATTTATTTGATTTGGTAAAACATATTATTTTATTCTGCGTGTGCTATTAAGTTTTGCTATCCACGCAAACGCAAAAATATTAATTCTGATTTTCGTAAGGAGATATTTGAAAACGGAAATATTATGTATATATATATAGTACATATATATATATATATATATATATTATGATATATAAGCAAAAGGAGTAAAATTCTAAAAGCAATCGCCTAAAAGCAAATTTGATACCTTAGTTTCAGAGTTTAAAAAAACTTGAACAAACACCATTACTAAAAAGTAAAAGTAATTGAAAAAAAACTAAAAACACTAAATGTTGCTATTGAAGAAACTTAACATTTAAAAAATTAAAACACGTAAAAAATTAAAAACAATTTTAAGCACAAGCTAAATTAAATATTAAAATCGCCAGAATAAATTACAAAGAATGTCAGTAAATGGCAATTTAGCTTAACTCGAGGTTCATCACGGATTTATCAAGGGAAAAGCGTGACAAATTCGAGTACAGCTAAACTCCATTACGCGTTTCGTCAAACGACAATAATTGAGACAGAAGTGAAAAAACATTAATAAAAAAATATCTACATAATACAGTTGGTCTCAATTCTTATCGTTTCTTTTCCCGACGCGCCTGCCATAAATTTCAAATTAAAACACTACTGAAAAAGAAAAAAATGCACAATTATAAGGAAGATCCCAATCAGCTAGAAGAATTAAACTTAGTAACAGAAAAAGAAATTAAAACACAAGTGTCTCGCTAAGACCGATTGCATTAAAAGGTGAAAGAAAATGAAGAAATCTGGATTCTTAGCAGTAGCTGCAACAAAATTAAAATAGTTAAAAAGCTGAAAGAGGTTGCCAGAATTAGAATTTTAGAAAAGGAAGCAACCAGAAAGGTCTCTCACGTTCTTGTGCTACTTTCTAAAAATTATTATTATCTATATATAGAGATATTTCAAAACGGAAATGTTTCAAGTTGTAGAATCAATGGGTTATTTGGAAGCAGGAGCTGTAAAAAATGAGCAGTTCCCTCCTCGGGACTCGAACCTCTCGCATACGCCTCGAACATGCTGACCACTACATCACGAAGGCATGCGAAGAAGACGGAAGAAATACCTTATAAGGTAATAAACATAACTTCTCACTTTTTAAAACAATCTAGATCTCTTAAAAGCTTTTTTAAATTATGCATTCAAACAAAAATTCAGAAATATTCTAAGATGAAAGAATTGACAGTAATATAGATTTTTCGAAATTAAATTTCTTCAAGGTAAGGCATAAGATTTGTGTATAGAATAAGAAGTTTAAACCAGATACCCTATTTATGAAATTTAAAGCTTCTTTAAACCTGTGTTGTTTCATCAAAAATCGAGCTTGCTGAAAAAGAATGGAAGCACTACGAGCTTCAGGTGTCTTTCGGAAAACTTCGACAGCTTTCTTGTGTTCCAGAGCTTCTTTTATATCTTTCGCTCCAATAACTACCATTGCGGCTCTTGCTTTATCCGTAAACATTTCTTCCTGCCGTTTCCTTTTTCTGTCTTCATCAGTCTCTTGGTCAGACGAGTCAACACTTTTCGCATTCTCTACTTGATATTCCTCTTCAAAAAGGCTATGCCTGCGACTTTCATTGCTTATTACACTCAGTTGTACACTTCCGCGTTTGTCAATTAGCGAGCTGTTAACTTTCAGCATAGAGATTTCATTCCAATCTTGAGACGATTCAATGTTCAGTTTTTTGAAATCTTCAGTTGCTTCCTCAATGGTAGGAGGCTGAATTTTAAGCATTTTACATGGAATCGAGTTAACTGTAAACTTTCCCAAAAAGAACAGGAACTTTTCAAAAGCAGAAGACTATATTATTAAAAATACTTAAGTGGAAAAGAGGGAGAAATTCAGAAAATAAGTGCTGTCCGATCGATATATACAACTCAGGAATGGAATCAACTCAAATGACAACTGATCCGAAATAAGAGCTTGAGTTGTTACAGAATTCGTTTCTTCTTTGTTACCATGGTTATCAGCAGTGTAATCATTTATTGCCTTCATTGCAAGATATTTTTGCTTTTGTAACTCACGATTAGAAAGGGTGTTTTCTTTTTTTTTTCCTCCTCCATTGTTTAAAAAAGTACAAGTTGTAAATTTTAAAGTAAAACTTTACACCATATCCAGTGTTAAAGTTGATAAAATAATAATTGTTCATCCATACAATATGGAATTCAGAATCTCATTAAAAATTTTTGAACTTAAATATGAACTACACATATACAAAACTAACTTCTTTTAAATTTAAGTTTATAAAAGTATGTTTTATATTAGAATGACTACATCTTTTAATTATTTTTAATAAAAAATTACACATCAGAGTGTGAACGTAATCGGTATTCATATTTATTAAGTTATGATTGAATGTTTTGCTTCATATTCTTGTTTTGAAATATGTAAGTAATAGTATTAAACTGTGAGTTCTCCGGAGATGAATCTTCACAAAAGGGCTAAAATACAAAATAAATAAATGATCAAGAAAGTTAATTACATATCACAGAATATAACAAAAACTCACTGTTCAACACAGAGGTCATCTGATGATTCTGAAGATACAACTTGTTTCATAACGTCATTATAGATGATATTATGAAGTTCCATAAACATTGCGCCTGTGGCTTCCTTGATTGGTTATGATAACTCATATAGGAGCTCTTTGTTTAGTGATAGGAAGCTTTCTGAAAGAGATTCTAAGAGACATAAGCCCATATATACGGTGCAGAAGCGCAAAACCTCATGCGAGCAGGTATTTCAGTCTCGTGACGTACAAAGCAAACAACCAATGCTCTGCGATTTTAGTCATTCTGTCATTCGTGAATTTCATTAATTAACAGTTATCGCTTTAACATAATTTATCCGGAAAATTACCTTAATAGAATTATTAAAGTTTTACTAATCAAGCATTTTGCATCTTAAAGCAAGTTTTCGCAATAATTTCATAATTCAGTTAGTAGTAAATTGCAATAGGACGGCGGAAATAATGCTTTACGTGAAAAAAAAATTATTTAATGAACTTGTAGGGATCTATATTACTAACGCTTTAAATTTAATTTTATGCTTACTTTCCTATAAGCCTTCAGTTCCCCTAATTGTCAATGCCAGAATATTTAAATTTTGAGCGTACGTGAAGTAATGCAAATTCTACCTTGAAAAGAAAAGGTTTAAATACTGAGCTCTAAAAGGGTAAGTTAGAGAATTTGGGCGAGTGCTGCATTTTTGTAGCGTGAGCTTCTGTTTTGCATTTACTGCTGCTTAACATGGCGTAACAGATATTATTTTGCTGTCACTAGATATTCGACACGGTTTTAGGAAACAGGATTATCTGAGCCCTGTAGAGTAATTCCACTACTTGTTACTATCTTCGAATTTTGAGTTTAGTTCTTGTTATTTGAGTTACCGCCTGAATGAAGCGTAGTATGTTAGCGTGAAGTCGACGCATTGTGAATTTTAAAAGAGTTAATAAAGGGTTATTTTTATTCTTCTCCTGTTTGGTTTCTACACGTATTTTAGCTGTCACATCAGAAGACAGACAGGTGGATCTTACAAATTACGATATTGTAAGAATGCGTACAACTGAAGTAGCCACAGCATTCAAAACATTTTCAGTTGGATAATGTCTAAAAAGGAGCATTTTCAGCAGTTCATCCCCCTCTTTTGCAAAAAAAATTAACATGTTTGCGAGAGCTTCTTCAACTATCCGCTATTCGGGTGACTTTTCGCCTTGAAGACTATTAAAATGCAAAATACAAATCTCCTTCATGTATAGTTTACTTTTCTTAACTCGATAATACAGCCGCCTAATGTTTCGAGAATAAAAACACCATAGCACCACTATTTCTTGACCCTGCTACTAATGCAAAGTAGATGATCCATACGCTGTTATGACCTTTGTTATTTCATCTCCATACAACCCAAAATTTCCCATAAGCAAATGAACAGGCAGCATTATTGAAAATAAACAGAGCAACAAAACAGCTATAATATCACATTAAAGATAAGTAGTATATAACATTAAAGTTATAATCTGTAAGATAACATATTTATCTTTATACTTCTATATATGCAGAGTTATTTCCGAATCCGGCCGACAAATTCAGAGGAATGATAGTAGGTATCAAGAGAATAAAAAATTACCTAGAATATGGGGTCACAAAATGCGGGTGAAAATCACAAAAATAGATGTTGAGAGGACAGTCAGCCTAAAGAAGAGGATGGCCAAACAAATGTGAAGATTAGGAGCACTGCTTTCGAGAAAAAGAAACGTTTTCGTATGCACATGGGGAACGTGAAGGCAAAGGTTGAGAAGAAGGAACCTTCTCGTATGCAAATTTCCCATGCGTATGGGGAAAGGCATCAAGTGTTCATTAGTCGGCATTGCAGAATTCACGAATGTTAAACTTCATTCGGAAACAACATGTCAGAGGTACACGAAAGAGAACTATGCAGATATGCATCTGATTTATTGCCTAACAGATGACAATAGACGCCTAGCATAGAAGATGTACTGAGAGAAATATCCGGGGAGGCATTGTCCGCACCATGCCACCTTCCGAACATTGATCGACGGCTGCGGAAGTGGGATCCTTCCAAAAAAACGAGGCGTAATGTAGGGCAAAAATGCAGTGTGCGCACATCGGAAACAAAAAAAAAATGAGTACTGCAACGGTTTGCCGTTTCCCCATCGACCAGTACACGAACGGTTGCAGCTTAACTGGGTATTCATCATAAAATGGTGTGGAAGGTTCTGCGTGCAGAAAACATGCAGAAGGACCAACCAGGTTCCTTCCAGATTCAGAAGGTTCAACTCCTAGGCGAAGCTGACTACTCCCTCCGGGTAGAGTTCGTACGCTGGATGCTTGATTCTACACACAATCATTAATAGTTTCCTACCACTGTTGTATTTTGACATGAATCTTGCTTTACGAGAGGAGGCATGGTCAATATGCACAATGCACACATGTGGTCTTCCAAAATGCCCACAACGCTGTCTCGTCGAATGTGCAAGACAAGCTCGGTATTAACATCTTGGTAGGAATTCTCGACGATATCTCTTGACCCGTACTTTCTGCCCGAACACTTCAATGGAGCAAGTTACCTTGTTTTCTTATAGCATCTTCTCCTGGATTTGATGCAGGAAATACCGCCGACTGTGCGCCAGAACATGTGGTTTATGTATGATGGTGCACCAGCCCATTTTGGAATTGCGGTGCTCAATCACCTCGATGTTACATATACCGGGAGTTGGATTGGACGCTGCGGACCTTTGGCCTCCACACTCCCCGGACCTCAATCCGTTGGATTTCATCTTCTCGGGCCACCTAAAATCGGTTGTATAGCAGACACCTGTGGGCACAATGGAGGACCTGACAGCACGGATCGTCGCCGCTTCAGCAGACATCGCCAGCGCATCGGATATTTATGAACACCTCCGGCAAGCCTTTGTCTTCAGTGTCGGCTGTGGAATGACCTTCGCGGGGCAACTTCCGACAATTCCTATAAAACTGTTTCGTCTTATCCTTCGTTACGTTGAAATGTGATGCACTGTAATCCTGCTTTACGTCAAATAAAAGTTTTTCTACTTATTATTGGCCCAATTTCTTCCTTCTCTTCATAATTATTTTTGCGATTTTCTCCTATCAAACGTGGTTTTCAACTCCATGTTCTATGGCAATTTTTCATCCTCTCGATGCCTACTATCAATCCTCTTTTGGAAACACCCTATATAATTGTATGCTACACAATTATCTTATAATTATATGACACTGTAGTCATCCATATTACCACACTAGAAAAAAAAAGATACCAAAACCATATTTACTGGACAAATAACTTAAAGGGTGAATGGAATTAAAATTATTGCCTTTTTTATTATCGGAACACGAAGAAGTCAGTATTTCGTGTAGACGCTTTGGCTGCCAATAACTGCTGCGACATACCTTCGCACTAGAAAAATGTGATGATGCTTACTAAGAATATATCAGTGTATCCTGTGTCCACGCGTTCCAAATTTCATCTGGTATAGCCGTTAGCCATTCGTTATCAATCAACAACCAGCGGTGTCCGATGAGCGAAATATCGGAACAACGGCAGACGAAGGCAGCTTAACGAATTTTAAACATTGCATAATCATGCGGTCATGAATTGTCCTGTTGAAAGCATGGCGGTAAGAAGTAATAGTACATTTCTTCCTCCATGGTTGAAACTTGGTCGCAGGCAAGACTTGAAGGTAAAGAAGAACAACAGGCCCAAAACCTCTGAGATGTAGATGAAAGCCAACAAGCCCAAAACTTCTGAGATGTAGCTGAAAGACAACAAGCCCAACACTTCTGAGATGTAGCTGTGGCAGTTAAGTTTTCCAGAAACTCGTATAAGGCGGATGCGGGAGTAAAATCCAACGCTATCTCAAATCATAGAAAAGTATGCAGAGCGGTATGACGATGCCTAATCCCAAGGTCATAACGCCTATTATCACATGCTGCCAAACTCGAATACGACTAGTCCAGCGGTATACGGGTGTATAGATTAAAGTTATTCTGAATTGAGCCTCATTTTACTCTAAGGTTTTTTTATGCTGCTGCGCGATACATTACTGCCATTCTACAACATGCCTGTCCTCTCCTTTAGTGGTATGATGAGCCTCCTGCAATCATTCCTTTCGGTCAGTCCATCCCTCCTGCAACCACCCATTCCCTATTCGCAACACTGAGTTGATTTCGTCCAACATGAGTACAAAATACTCGAAAGGATAATACGCTATTTCGATAGATTACAGTTCTTCCTCTGTCAAACTCAGAAGCCGCAATGATCGGCATAATGAAGAGCGAAGCTGATTACCGCACTAAAGGGCCTAGCTTCGAATTCCAGAGAAGTAATGGATATTTTTACGTGTATTAGTGTCTGTGCGGCATAGAAACTTAAAATGTTAGCGAGACGAAAATCTTTTCGAATAATTGATGGTAAAGAAAGAAAGGTGGAATACCATCCCCAGACGTGCTTTCCCCATCAAAGTTAGCGGGCGGGAATAAACTTGTACTACCGGTAGTGAAATGCTGGTATCTCTTTCTCTATACCTGTAACTGTCAAACTCGAAAACTTATTATTATTAAGTTTCCAAGTTGTCATTATTTCCATATTTTTTCGACCAAGCATATGAAGCTTTTCACACAAAAGAACAGTGAGGATACAGACAATTCTAGTCTTATCGTAAAATTAGTACAGCTCTCTTTCTCAACTACACATCTTTGTAAAGCAGGATTCTTCGCTTATAAACATAACAAAACAATATTGTTACGTTTTTCTCTTTCCTTCTTCGTACGTACGTTAAGGGTTTGTGGATTTGGAATGAATAAAGACGACACTACTTGATGAAGCATAGAAACAAACTTTATTGGCCAGTATTTTTCAAGACAGCTCCAAAATCACGCTTAAAGTTGTCGAAGAAATACTATAAACACGCTGAGACAATCAGCGACACAGCCTTCAGGATATCAGGTTATAACAGTGAAGACGGCTTCACAGCAGAGCACCAGAGAACAGTTCCCGACTCTGCTCAGTCTTTCTCGGAACTCCACGTACTCTCGAGACTCTCCACGCTAGAACTCGCGATGCACTCGATTATACGCTAGAGTACAGCTCCCGACTCGGTTCGGTCGTTCCCGAAGCTCAACACACTCTAAGATAATACTCGACGATGCACTTCCTCGCGATACACTAAGAGACTCGGCTCGATGTACTCGACGACCAACTCGGCACTAGACTATGCACTGACTCCGCAGTGACTCTTAACTGGCTCGCAATGACCCAACTGACTCCCTCTCCAGGTACCAGCAGGGTTTATATAGCTTTTGGCTTGTGTTCGAGAACGTTCTGGGCTAAACTAGGAAGAATTCGTTCTAGAAGGTTTTCCATGCGTCTATAGCATATCACCAATTTTTTCGCCAAATGGGCGATATCTCGCCAAATGTGGCAACCCTAAACCTGCTTTGCGGGAAGCTATCTTACCGCGCCTGGAGATTTCGTAACAATATATAGAATCTGTGAAATAAAAATTCCAAATAACAAATAATGAATGACTGTACATTTGAACTGAATTGCATATAATGATTAATTTGCAGGAACCGAATTTATTGTAACGACTTTAATGATGTTCTCAGCAATAATGTAAAATATCTATTGTAACACAAATTGAATAAATTGAGACATTATGATGAATTTAAAACTTTTAAATATAATTTCATTTCATGCACGCTGCACACCTTCTAATATTACATTTACTTAGTCTTCATAACTTTTTCCTACCCTGTAATACTATTCTTGAACATCGCTATCTTGTAAGACATAAAGGAGGTCTGCTAGAGGAGTTGATTCTAAAAAGGGTTGCTCAAGCCAAAAAAGATGGGAACTGTTACTTCAGGTTACGATTATGTTATGCTAATAGGTCAAATTAATTGATAAAAGGAACAGTACTTTAAATACTTTGCCTAAAGTTTTCTCGTGATAATGTGCTTCAAATCTTGTTGCGAAAACAAATGAGTGAACAATAATAAAAAAAGTCATGCATCTATCTTACTAATGGAAATTATAAAATTTCGTGTTTGAGATAAATAGTGCTTTCAGCAACAAATCAAAAGGGAAATGCGCTGATGATAGCATTTTCCCAAGCATATCTTTGAATATTCATTCTTTGAGATAACTAGTTCTCTAAACGAAAATACACACAGACGAAGTCTCGGGTACAAAAAGAAAGAAATCCTTTTAATATATACTTACTTAAAGCATGGAAATTTACTCTTTTTCGCAAATTCTTTCAGAAATTACTATAGCCAATAATAAAAGCAGTTTTTCTAAATCAAAAGCCAGCATAGGAAATGTACAAAAAATACTGAAAAATTAGTGCTATTAACAATAAACCTCTTTGCTGGAATCAAAAAATCTTTCATTGCTTTATTTTTCATTAAAGCTTTTTAAACAAAATCATAACAGTATAACTACCATTAATTCTTTTAGACTTCTGTTGCGAGTGGAATATTATAACAAAGTTAAAAAATACATCCATTTTTAAAATGATTATAAACCATAACTATTGAAGATTTCCAATCTAATGGAGCAAAAAACTTATTTGAAAAGCTCTTGTAATTTTCTATCAAATGAACTGTATTGTAGGATAAAGCGATAATATATTTCTGTAGTTTTATTTTAAAACACAATAATAATACATATGATACATTAGTTACAATCGAACTTCTCGACAATTGACAACAATGTGACTTGGTGCCAGTAAATAACAAATTACCACTCAAATGATTTTTTCCCGCCCAGTTGGCGGCCTTCGAAGTGCAAGGTCGCCAAGTTAGGCGCAAATGCAATTAAAGGCAGCAGCAGCCGTATTTGCTTACATTTGTAATTTTTATTGTTGAAATCTTCGCGCAATTTATAAAAATGCTGTTAGTTTCTCTGGCAATTTTGTTTTATGTTATCTTTCCAATTAAAGTTGTCAGCTGCTTATTGTACGGATTTATATATCATGATTATCTTCTTTTCTTGAATAACGAGAAAAGAAAACTCAGAAGAGTGATAGTGAAAAGTCTTCAAACAAGATGGACTCAACTTTCATACTGGTATTAAAGAAGATAGTATTGATTTTATTGATTTGTATACTGATGTAAATGCATTTAATGTTAATTACATTGATTTGCATATTAATGACTGTACTGATCTCATCGATTTTTATACCAAAAGCAAAGTTTTTGATAATAATTCCATTGATTTGCATCATGCCGCTAATGAAGATCAATTTTCTAATCTCGATCTTGAAACACAAATGAATGGTGATTTTTCTAAACCTATTAGTATGAGTATTTATGAAATAACCTGGAAGCAGTAAGAACACATTTTCGATTATTTGTTAATAAAGCATTTGATGCTGACTTTAAGCTTGGTAGTGCAAATAACCAAAGCGAAATGAGCTGTAGTAGGGATCAAAGAGCTTGATACACAATGCATTTCATTTCAAAACAATGGCCAGCTTAGAAATTGGATTTATAAGAAATCGTCATCTACCCGATGGGTTAACGGAGCACTTAATACACTTTAACACTAAAAGAAAAATATTTATTAACCCACATATATAAAAAATGGACGAAAATACATATCAACATTCAACTGCCAAGTGCGTATTTGTTTTTCGGTGCCGGAACAGAACATCACGTTCAGTGACGTCAGTCCCGTTTTGGCTTTTGATTTAAGCAGTGATGCCATTCTCAACATCCCCATCCTTTTGAGTAACTGAATAGCTACTCAAACTTCCAAGTCTATCAAGTTTAATTTAACTGGCATCTTAGCAGTTCTACCAGACTGTGTCTTCTAATCTTAGAACTGTCTCATGTATCGGAAACATCAGCGGGGTCCGGAGACTTCACTTTCTGGATCACTATTGAAGTGATCCAGAAACTATGATGAGGAGGTAACAAGTCTTCTACGCTACTGGAAATTGAAGACTTTATAGGTGATTGATGTTTTTGAAGATCATTTAGATGACGTGGCCTGACACGATATCTTCTTGGATTTCTAGAGGAAATAGACACTGTACCGGACGTATCCAATTATTAGACTGTGTTTTTAATCTAACTGCCGGTTTGCTGTTTGCGAATAAGCAATTCCAAATATTCCTTTCGAAAACGTACTCTTATAACCCAGTACCTTTCACATAATATATTTAGTAATATCTGGATTCGAGCTTAACAGTTTTCCCGGTGGGGATATTTAATCAGTCTTCGAGTAAAGGTGCATTTATCATAAAGAAGAAAAGTGAAATGAAGAAAGGCTTATCAATGCGTTCAGGAATTCGAGTTTTAACTCGCATAATTCCGCTTACATCTTTGAAAAACGCACAAGTTTCGAGTAGAGGTTTTATCAGGAAAGAACTGTACTCGCGTATTTCGAATGAGAAAGAATCTCAGCATTTTCTGTCTCCTGCGTTAAAAATTTTCCCCACTGTCTAGCATCATAACGCCATCTTATATTATTAATAAATCTCATAATTCACGCAACCATTCTAACTCCTGAACGGAAATTTGAGAATTCAGTAGCATACCACGAAATTTTTACTTCTGGCAAATTAGTATTACATAATCTAACTTTCTCCTTTCAGATGATATTTCAGAAGTTTCGGTTATCAATACTTTGTTATCAGGATAGCTGCCTGCTGTTTGTAACCACCATACTGGGCCTTCCGACCAGCGAAAATCTAACAAATTCTTCTCCCTCTGGAGATCAAATCCACGGAATTCATTTTTCCCGGCACATGTCATCATTCATCACTCGGAAGGAGATTATTTACTTCTTTTATTCTGTTTGGACAAAACTGTCCAATCACCACGCTCTTTTAACCAATGTAAAGCTTCTCTTGAGGCACTCTAAAATATTGTTTTATTATCATGGGCAGGCCTGCTTCACTGATAATATGCTAATTTGGCACGAGTGCAACAAGCCATTAACTCTAACCTAGAGATCGTTACGTTTTTCGATGGTGCAACTTTGGTTTTTGTTCTAACAAAGTGAATTTTTACTTGAGAGCCTTTCGTTCTGAGAAAAATACAGGTGGCATATGCCTCTTTGCACGTATCGATGAAAACGTACATCTCAGTGGAATCATTTATTTCAACATAAGATGAGATTTCGATACCTCCTAATGCGACTATTTCGTTAAACCATATTTTATACCCTTTGGATTATTTGGAAACCCCTTTGGATATTATCTGGTAAGGAAGTGTCACACTTTAGATTTAAATTCCACGTTTCCCGCAATACAAGTTAGGTGGTAAGATTGCAAGACTCACTAAACCTATTGGCTGAAATATTTTCTGAACTGTAGATAAAATGATGCTTTCAGTAAAATTGCGATCTTCCCTCACAGTATCAAAATTCAAATTACGCTTAAGCGTGACCTTATCAAGATGCCACAAAATTCTCTATGCTTTCGTGACGGCAGTACTTTTAGAAACAAATTTACATTTTACATTACTCTCCCAATTTCTTAAGAGAATCTCGTGACAGAACATTTTTCGTGTTCAAAATAAAATTTTTCTCATATTTAATACACGCAACGCCGAAAACTCAATTGTCAACATAAAACGAAAGTTTCAGTTTTTGTGCTAAAGCATCAAATTCAGATGACAATTTATGTAATAAATGTGTAATCAAGGCTGCTAATATAAATCGGCTCAACCTTACCCCAAATAGCACTCTGCGATGTCTGTACACAATCTGTTTACTCTCGGATAGATAAAAAAAAAAAATCCCTATGTTGAAGCTATACTTAGCATCAGAAATATTTTTTCAATATCTGAAGATAACCGTATTGGATGAATTCGAAACCTGTCAATTATACCTGTAATTATTCCTAGCAAGTTCGGGCCATTATATTAATAGACGTTCAAAGAGCATTTACCACTTTCTTGGACTGATGCGTCAAATATTGGTCTGATTTTTGTAGTAATCTTTCTTCTTTTCGTCCTTCTTAACTACTGAGGCCGATGAGGCAAAAGATCTCCTGTGTCAACATTGTCAGTTACCTTTTCAATTATACTCAATTTTTCCCATTTCTCGAAAATCGCAGTATATTCTTCTAAAAATTCTTTATCTTGTGTTCGCCGACAAATCCTTTTATGCTAATAAGCTAAATCATTATTTATCCACATATCTATTACCAGATTCAAAATATAGACAAAGTTCATATCTATCGTCCGAAAGAATTTTCATATTACTTTTGAACTCTTCCCAAACTCTAGAATATTCTAAATTCCTTTTATTATTTTCTATTGAATTTGAAATTATGATGGATTAAAGATTATAAATCTCTTATCCAAGAGCTACTAACATACGTATAACGAAATTACATTTCAAAACTATATCATCATTCCATTTCCTACTGACTCATGTTTTCCAGTTAAAACATGTCTCAAATAGGTCTCTAACAAACAAAATCTTGACTCCAATCAAACAGATTTACTAGAAGAAAAAGCGCCGATAATATGCGTTTCCAAGAAAAAAAACTATTTGGCACTGTGCTAACAAATTTTGCTTTCCGGAAGCGCTTCGATCTGAAAGGAGAAAGATTCATCTAATGCCAATGCCCGAGGTGGATTGCTTATTTTAGTCAAACGCTCCTTCTTTATTATCTCACAACACTTCCGCGACTCTCAGCTGTCAAAGCCTTAGCCATCACAATCACACTCAAACATCTTGACCAAACACCCTCAACTTCACCTATATAAAGAACAATAAATCAGTAGCAGACGTGTATTCTGATATACACGCATTCCTCAATACTACTATCGAGTTATTCTATAGGTGGCGTCTGGAACTGCAATTCAATCAATAGTATGGTAGAACAAACTTATCCAATCGGCCAATGTCTTCATTTCATCGCCTGATAAACCGACACACTGTAGTAGGTTATTGATTTCTTTCTTTTCAAAACTATTAAAGTTCCGTTGTTTTGAAACTATGAGTGAACTTTCTTCTCATCACAATCCGGTTATGACAGAGATAAACAGCTACAGTACACCATACAGAAAAACCCTTATTAATAACTGGGCAAGTTATGCCAAAGCTCTAGACAACACTCAGTACACTTTTCCACACATGCATACGAGGAATGAGTTAGTTGATTTGACTAAAGAATTTACGAATGAGTTACACGTTGCACTCGACAAAAACAACAAGGAAGTAAAAATATATATATATATATATATATAAAATTCTACCATAAGAAAACTAATTAAAAAAAGAAACCATGCTCGGAAATTCTGGTCGAATATCACGATATCAGCAGGACAAAAGAATCATGAACAGACTCAACCATGAAGTCAGGACCCTTATCAAAGAACAAGCACAACTGAACTGGACCAGATACTTAAAATTACTTTCAGCGGATGATAGCTCTGGCTAGAATGTTGTTTATAAGTATAAAAGACGCAACATAAATATTCCGCCCCTTAACGGTCCTAATGGGATCACCTACACCGAAATTCAGAAAGCTGAGTCTAGCAGATAACTACTCATCTCAGTTTTGAACTAACATATGCCCTCCTCAAACAGAGCCTACAGTGCCATTACTCAATACACAGTTCTTTTCAAGAACACACACAAGTAACATTCCTGTAATGATGCCCTCAGAAGTGATTAGATATATCGAAAAGAGAGAAAAACGCAAACGTCCAGGATTGGATCAAGTTACTAACAAGAAATGGGTGGAACTAACAATCACTGAACTACTAACAATCACTGAAATGGGTGGGAAGATGATTTGAAAGTTCACCAAAATTATCATTTATGTTCGAGCTTCAACGCTTGTCGATCAATTGGAAGATTGCCATCATTACCCGAATCTTGAAGGCTGGAAAGAATCCAGCTGACACGGCTGCATATCGTTTGATTAGCTTACTATCCACGCTCAGGAAAATCGCCGAAGCAGTTATATTGCATTTTGTCAACAGCTCATAGAAGATTACAAAATCCTAATCCCACAGTAGCACGGATTCAGAAGGAAGTATTTAACGACTCAACAACTTTAAAGAGTGACAAAATTTATTGCACAAGGACTCGGAAATCATGAAACCACAGGAGCAGTATTCAATACATTGACTGGTATGGCTCATATAGCAGCAGGGGCTTTGCATACAAATTAATCTCTCTGAGGTTCGCAGACTACACTATTAATTCCTATCTTTACGATAGATACTTCGTCATTCGTTATAACAATAAATACATATTCCACACGCATGAAAATCCTTCTGGGCGTCCCACAAGGTTCGCCCCTTGGCCTTTTCCTCTTATACGAACGATATCCTAGCACAAAATGCGTCTCTGCGTTCAGTCACACAATCATTAAAAGAACATATACATACATTGGAGTCATGGCTCATCAAATGGAAAATAAAAATTAATATAGAAAAGTCTTAAACTGTACTCTTCACCAGAAAGAGCATCAACAATTACAATACTATTATCCCGTGGACCAAGCAAGTAAAACACCTGGGCGTCATATTAGATCAAAGACTTTCATAGATTCCCCACATCACATACACTATTAAAAAGTTTCGGGCTGCCAAAATAATATTCTCCTCCTTAATTTCCTGAAACTCCGTTCTCTCTCTTGGTAATAAGTTACTCTTGTCTAACACTATGTTACAGACCATCCTCACCTACGCCTGTCCCGTCTGGCGTTTTCCTAGTGGCACTAAATTTAAAAGATTGCAGACTCATATCACATTGTGGCAAATTACCAAAAGTAGATCGTTTATTAGAAACACTGCTATTCACGACAAGTTAAATGTTTAACTCATCAGTGCATTTACAGCAAAAATAGTTAAAATTTTTTTTAGTAAAATTAGTCTTACTAACAACGAATCTATCCTCTCCATGGATTATAATATTACAGATGTTCTCAATAGAAGACGGCCTTGTTCAATATTATTGCGCCTTAGGTAGTATAATTTATTATATATTGATTCTTTTATTCTAATTACATACTTAATTTGTTGTTTTGTTGACTTTTTCGGCCAACTTATTCAAAAGTGTACGATTCCTTTTAAAGCTCCGCCCCCTCCAACCAATACCTGTTGTGCTTGTTAATACACTCCTGTTTACACCCTCAACAATTTTTGTTCTCTAGTCAAACACTAGACGCCTTACAAGATGTTGGACCTCCGCCACGTTCTCTCGTGTTTTTCTCTCTCCTGTTTGCTACATCATTCCTTAATTACTTACCGTATTTTGCGTACTCTCCTTATGAAAAACCATATTTGAACTATCAAGCTTCGCTCTGGTAATATATCTTTCTTTGGATGACTTCATGTCTTGAAAACTGGTTTTACCTTTTCCCTCTCTTCCACATCATCATGTTAGCCATAGTTCTATGTTACATTCTCCTACCAACGCACTTCTATGCCGGATGGGGCAACTGCCTAGGTGCCTGAACACGTGACACAGTTCACCTAAGTCATTCATCTAATGCCGAAATAAACAGATTATAAGCATCGTGAATTTGCCTTAGCATTTCACTCTCCTCCCCCGAATAAAGAATGCTTCAATTTGCTTTAATAGTTTTAAAAACAGATTTTCTACTGATATTTTACTGATGAATGCTGAGAACCTGTATCTAGTATTGGGCGTACTTTAAGTTCAGTACTTTTAAACTTAATTTTAACGATCAAGTCATTAAATAAACATGTTCCATTCTATTCGTACAGTTATTAGTTAATGTATTGGTTCTGCAGATACAGAATAGCTTAGTTCTGCAGATACGACGATTATTACTAAAAAGACCGGAAAGACTGCGCCCGCATTTAAACTGGGTTCCTGCGCACGTCGGAATAACCGGCAACGAAACAGCGGACAGCCTGGCCAAACTAGCAGCCAACAATACAAACTTAGTAGAACAGTCCCTAAAACTCCCCTGGTCATACTTGAAGAAAGTGACCTGGCAGAAAGTTATGACACAATGGCAAGACCGCTGGAACATGGATAATACAGGCAGGAGGACATATCAATTTGTACCAAAGGTTGGTACAAAGCTTCTGGCGACGCATAGTGAAATCTCGCATTACCTCACAGGACACGGACCCTTTATGTCCTATCTGTATCGCTTTCGGATTAGTGACACTGACCGATGTACCTGTGGAGATGTCGGAGACCCAAACCACTATGTTTTCACCTGTCCGAACACACAGAGGCTTCACTATCGAAGGCCACTCCCAACGTACTGGCCGAACTGAGCAGACGTACTTTTCAAAAACTGTACAGCGAAGACTCAATTGATCAAAGTGATGAAATACTGTGCAATAACTTTTGCTGCAGTAGGCTCTAACAGAGATGAGAACAGCGGTTTATAGGGCAATGCAGCCCAGAGAGTTATTTCAAATTTATTCTTCTTAATATGCACAGCCACACTTTTGTATATGTTCCTTACCAGCACCCCTTATGAGGGTGGTTTTTATGGTATAAATTCAAGTTTATATTGTTAAGTTACACACTTGTTATGGTAATGTTTATTACTGTATTCCCTTTTTTTTTTTTTGGTACTCGAGAGGATGCACCTCTCTTCCTGTTCTGCAACATATGTGCTTTTCTTCGCTTTTTGTTTATTATTTTATGTTTTTAGGACTGTAAAATGATAAACTACTGTATTCTTTTACTGTGTTTACAGTGTGTGTGTTCTTAATATCTCCTGGCATATTATTTTGTTTGAGTTGTCCATATTTCAAACACATGTTTGAACATGGCTACAAATCTGCATGCTTGTATTTTATACACATGTGTACCTATCAGTGTTCAACTATCTATGCATATTTAAGTATTTAGGATGTAACTCTTGTAATTATATTTTTTAGGACTGTAAAATTGAAAACTACTGTATTCTTTTACTGTGTTTACAGTGTATATATTCTTATTTATGATCTTAATTATGGCTTTTGTCAATGTGTATCAATCTCAACATAATATCTTATATGTGGCTAATGCATTATTACTTAATATCTCCTCGCATATTATTTTGTTTGAGCTGTCCATACTTCAACCACATGTCTACATGTTTGTATTTTATACACATGTGTACCTTTCAGTGTTCAACTTTCTATGCCTAATTAAGCGTTTAGGATGCAACACTTGTAACTAAATACATAGCAAGTGTAAATCATTTCAGTGTGGCAGAATTATAATTCACTTGCTAGTAAATAACTTCCCCAATTTCTAAATAATGGCAGATTATAAATGTAATTCTTTGTAATGGTTATTGCTTAACTGTACCATGTTATGTATGGGTTTCCATTTTTTCTGTTTAATTATTTTATTTAACCAAGATAATGTGATGTTATAAACTTAAATTTTATGTACAGTTTTGTAAGTCTTAATACAACGTCAATTGTCCTTATGTAACTGCTACCTCCTTATGCAACATTTAACTTATTTGTCTTTATGTAACCATTACCTCAGCTTATTGTTTGTGTACTCTAGGTCGGTGTAAAAACTATGTTACAAGCTACCCTGTTTTTAGTTTTCCCATTTACTTGTACTACTAAGAATCTAAAATGTAACACCTGAGAAAGGACTCTATATGTAATTACTGCTCTGCACAGTGAACTATGACTAGCTGTCTTAGTTTCAGTTTAGTAAAAGCACCATGTATTCTCTCAAATAATTACCTTAAAAAGTATGCATCCAATGTCAGAATGTAAACAAGACTATGTCTGCATCGTCTTATGTATATGATGTATGAACACTGGCACAGTTTGCCCAGGTATAATTCTCTTAAGACTTGAATAAATGCCGTCTGGTCTGCCACCCACCCTGGTAGCAGATGGCTTCTGGAAGCAGAGGCTTTAATCCGTGTAAGGCAGGCATAGTAGTCAGCCAGGTAATGGAGCCTCTGTCTTCTGGTCTACAGTTAATGTATTGGTTTCAGTAACTTCACTTCTAGCTTTTTTCTTGGCGAGTGGGACACATTAAGGAATTGTAATCTTTATTACAGTACCTGGAATAATTTTTTACTCGATATATTTAAAAGTGTTTCAATCCAAAACAGTCTCGCTTTATAATTAATATATTTTTCTTCGCTTCTAATGCCACATTTCTAGCAGGAAAACATTCTTTAGTTGGGTGGCATTTTTTGCAAAATAATAATAAATAAATAAAATAATAAAAATAAATATAACATTGCGCCTACCAGGCTCTCACAATTTGTTCTACTTACTAGCACAACTGCAAGGGCATAATCTACATTTTTATTTAGCATACCTCTTTTCTTTCTTGATTAGAACGAAACTCATGCCGATTAACACAACCATTTCTTCTACTTTCACTTCTTGTTTTAGAAAATTTATCAAATTTTCAAGGCATCGGTCATCAGCTTGAGGAACTTCCTTTTAAATTTCACTTCCTCTCCCAAGCAATCAATATTTCTTCGGATAGGCAGGATTCAATTAAATGCGTTAAGATATCCCCATAGTCTTCTCAAAATTTTCCAAATCATCGTAGAGATAAGAAAATCCGTCTTCAGCGCCCACTATTGCATTACGCATAACCATGCTTAAAAGATCTCTTGCATATATGTGTACGAGTAAATATTCTCTTCCAGATCTCACTCGGAACTGGTTGCAAAAGGTAGTAGAATGTGAAATAGACAAACCTTAGTAAACTGGCTCCAAAACATCAAAAATAAGGACCAAAATTCATTCCCAAAAAATCAGACTCTTAAGTACCATACGAACCCTGAATACAGCAAACATTTCCCAGTTTCAAAACTGAGAAAGGGATTACTGAAATGCTTTTGCATTTCAAAAAATTAAAAATCAATATAATCATTTTAAAACTTCAAAATCATACTTTCCAATAAATTTACACACATTTCAGTTTTATAAAATTAATTAAAATTCTTATTAAATTTCTTTTAATAATGTCTCCTAATTTTAATGGAATTTTTATATAATATTCATTTTAATCAGTTTTTATTTAATAATGGTTGATATAGTAAATTTGAGAGGAGAAAGCAAACTTTTGATTGCACTGCAAAAATGCCCAATGTTAATTTCGGCATATCATGTTAAATATAAATATGAAAAAGCTGCTGTCTTTCCACAGTAGAAGCAAATTTCAAAATAAATTACCTACATTTATCAAGTAGTGATATATGTAGGTAAATCACATAATCTAAATCTCTCCTTATATTTAAAAAAATAAATATTGCAGTTATATTAAATAAAAAAATTATGAGTGATTTGTATTCATTATAAAATTATCTCGAGGGAAAAAATTAAGACGCAGATTTGAATCAGCGGCTATTAAAGAATACGTCTCAAAATCTGTTCAGTTAAGTCACCATCAGCAAAATTCAAAAATGCAAAAATTTATCAAAAATTCTTTCATGAAGTCTAGGCAGCAAATATATGTCTGGTTACTAATTGCTTAAAACAATTATTTACACACTTCATCTCAGATACTTCTTGTATGTCGTTTCATTTTAACTAAATGACTGTCTTGAATATTTGACAGGATAATGATTTAACTACAGTTTGAAATACTAGATGAAGAAGTGATGAAACTCTAAATGTTTTACTCTAACTATTTTGAAAATAGTCTCATGTGATCAGCTTAAGGGATGGAAAAAACATTTATATCTCTTAATATTAATGATGTTCATATTATGTTGGAATAATCAACATTTTTCATTTTGTTTTAGATGCTGCTATGTATCATTGCTTTCTTCTTTGTTTTGTATTTTTGAACTTAGAAATTAGATGCAAAAGCACAGAGGCATAAGATAAGAAGCATATAAAATGACTGAACAGGATTCATTCATCAGCATACCATATTAGAAAAGAATGATTGAATCTTCATGATTTTCATCTTCTTTTATCAGTTAGTAAGATCATGTCATCATGAAGTGCGTTTGTTTGCATTCTGTTTATGATAAAAGTTTAGTCCTAGATGTTTCTTGAGCCTCATTCTCTTATCACTGTTATCTTATTGCCTCATACATAACCAGAGAGATAAAATTATGGAGAATAATAGACAGTCAGTCAGATTTTGTCTATTCCCATATCAAAGCATACATGAAAGAATAATAAAAACTTCATGACCTTCATTTATGACAATATGATTACAATATATGTACATCAATTGATAAATACATCAATTGTAATTTGTCTATGCTACCGAATTTGTTCTTCGATGCCTATGAAGTCTTACTACTTTCAACTCCTCAGTTTTCCATCTTGGACTTAAACATTTTGATACAGAAAGACCTGAGATAAAAACAGCATAAAATAGTCAAACAGTTTTCATCCTTCTGCATACCATACCACATGAGAAGAAAAAAGAATCTGCAAGATTTTTATTTTTTCTCTCACCTTAATCTCATTATCCCATCATCAAATGTATTTGGACTGCTCCATAATTTTAAGGATTCGATTCTTGTAACTGCACATGCATGTCTCCATTCATTGCCATATTTTCCCATTTTGAACATTATCTCAGACTTCAGATGCATAAACGGAAATATGTAACGTATAACGAACATAAAACAGTCAAACAAGTTTTCATTCATCATCATATCATCTACTCAGAAACAGAATGTTTGAACCTTCAGGATTTTCATTTCTTTTCTCATGACAACACTATGATACCATCATCAAATCTGTTTGCAGTGTGCAACATTTATTATAAGAATTGGCCCAAATTAATGCATGTATCTAACTAATGTCATGGCTCTAGTTTTCCATTTCAGTAGATTTTAGTTCATAGAACTTTGTCATTAAGATTTGGATGCATAACCAGAAAGACATAAGGTATGAAAAACATGCAAAAGACACACAGCTTTCATTCATCATCTTATTATTTTGCATAAAAACTTGACAAAATTTTTGCTAGTTTGTGAAAGTAATGATCATGTTATCAACAGATGTATTTTGACAGAATCACTAGTCACGGTGTTTCCTAAAACTCATTCTTTTCATTGGCCTTACTTTTCCATCTTAGACTTCGGCCTGAGAATCTAAGCAAATAACTCGAAAGAGATAAATCATGTAGAACATAAAATGATCAAACAATTCCGTACATAGCACTGGCTGCAATTTTTAGCAAAATGAACGACATGAATAGAATTTATCATTGTTGGGGGAAATGATGCACGTTTTTATACAAACAACCAAAGTATATCTTCCTTTAAGAGGAAAAAAGACCGATTTGAATACAAGGAAAAAAAAAGATAATGATTGTAATCATCTTACAAAAACACTCTTAGAAGAAAATAACTTTAAAAGAAATATACAGAAAGATAGATATTGATGCACTGAAACACTTGTTTGAATTTAATTTTTGGATGGATCAAAAGAAGACTGAATGGGTAGAATGTGTTCAGTAAGTTGTCTTAATTTAGGCCTACAGAACCACTATAAATTCACAGTAATAAAATTAAATTGTAACCATTACATATAAAGAGTAATAAAATTCTTACAGAACAAGTAATGAGAGAATATGTATTTGAATGAATGTAATGATTAACCTCCAGAAACTGAATTTATTATAATGGCCTCAATATTGCTTTTAACAATAATTCAAAATATCTGTTGTAACAGAAATTGATTTGAATTATTGAACTTGGAAGAATGTTTATATATCTTAACTTATGAAAATATTACATTAACAATAAACTGAGATATTATGGTAAACTTAAAATTTTAAAATATAATTTCATTTTGATCTCTTTATTTTACATTTCCTTACTATCTATACCTTTTCCTACCCTGGTAATATTATTCTTAAACATCTTTAACTTAAAATATATAAAAGGGTACCGCTAAAGGACTCTAAAAAGGATTTCTCCAGCCTAAAAGTTTGGGAACTGCTGCACTAAAGTATTGATATATTGTAAATGTGAAATCTGATGCAAAAAGATTAGACACAATAAAAATTTTTTTAACCTCTAAAGATGTTTTAATTGTGCAAAATGTCAAATTCCCACAACAACATAACTACAAATCTACTCATTTTTAAATTACTTTTAATAGACGTCCAACATGATGTGCTATGCACATAGCAATCTGAAATGATACACCAGCTCTTATAAAAATATTTCCAATGTGGAAATTTAATTGCTGTCAAATTATGAAAGCATTTACAAATGAATGAGTTAATTCCTATAAAGTAGCATTTTTCGGTAGCATTTTCTGCCAACAAATCCTGCATACTCTTTCACAAGATTTTCATCATTGGCATGCCTATTTAAATTTCGATAGACAGGATAAATCATTGGCCTCTTATTAAAAAGAATCATTACTTCTTTCAAATTTACTACTCCATCAGGGTCTCCTATAAAAAAAGAAAAGAATTTTACTATGTACCTTTAACAAATAACAACACCTAGATTTTTACGTCTCAAGTGCTTTCATAATATATACATGGACTACAAATCATACAAATGTCAAAGTGTATAAATATTAGTAAAAAGAGGGGGATATTTAATTTTAGGTACTATCTAGATGTAAAAATCAAATAAAATATACTCTAATTACTTCTTTTCCAGTTTTTCATGAATGGAAGTTACAGTTTACATGAATGAAACTGTCTTAAAAAAGATAAACAAGAAGTATTAAAATTTAATTTTTTGCTACAAATACAATATGCAGTGCATTCGTGCAACATATGCAGTCCCAAATGTTGTAAAATATAAACTACCCTTTGGTGTATATTGGTAAGGAAAAGGATATGTATGAAAGTAGTCTAGCTTGAACTTCTCCTTAGCTTAAAATAAAAATATACAAAAATACACATTTCCTTAGCTTATGGAAAATCTAGATAGTAAATATAAAACTAAAACTGAAATCTTATTCTTTATGGCTCGCCATTTCATAACAGAGATTACTGATTTACAAGCAAAAATATATGCTCCTGCTAAAAAAATAAGCAACAAATGCAAAACATGAAATAAAATAAAAACTATTTAATGGATATGCGTGAAATTGATTCAATAGGTTGGTACGGTATTACTAGACAACATACCAAATAATAAAGCAAAGACAGACAAAAGCACATGTATAATAACCAGCAAATCACAAAAGACCAAATGGGTTGGGAAAATGTGCAATGGGGGCATCATACCAATAACAGGTATGATACCTTCTAGCTGAATGCATGCTTGACAATGGTAAGGCAAGCTGGCAACAACTTTTGTTGATCGCTTGTTGTGGCAGTAGCACCCATTCTTGTACAATGCATATTGGAGTTCATGGAGGATTCCTGCAACCTGCTCTCCATCACCCCAACATGCCCCACACATGATCTATGATCTATCCACACATGATTCATGTCCGGTGATCTAGCAGGCCATGGCAGATGTGGAATGGTTTCATTCTCCAGATAACTCCCCACCACTTAAGCTCCATGCGAGAGGACGTTATTGTCAATAAATATTGCATTGGTGCCCACTGTAGCAATAAAAGGACACACAAGTAAGCCTCCTCCTCTATAATTGTCTCTTTCAACGATGTTTGGCTCCCAGCAGTATGTCCCTGGCTCTTGCCATATTACTGCCCTTCGGGTATTGTTCCGGATGTCAAATTGGGATGTGTCTGTAAAGAGTACACGGCTCCACTCTCTGGTATCCAACTTTGATGTTTACTAGCCCAATTCAACTGTGTTCTGACATGCGATGGGGATAAAGGAACACAAACCACAGGTCATCGAGCATATATTTCAGGAAGTTAGCACATCAGACATATAGTCCACTTTCATGCAGCCGACGGAGATGGGTCATCCTGCAGCAGCAGAGAGATGTGATGCTAGCTGTCATGCTGTTAGTGATCTATGGCATCTTGCACATAGCTACAGAAAAAAATTGTCTATCATTATGGTAATCCTCTGGCACCCAGAACCATGTCTTCTACAAGGGTTTTGATCCCTTTGATTCCACAGCCTACTGATGACACTACAATGCACATTCAGTTCTCTTGCAATAGTGGATTATCTTGCATCAGCTTGCAACATCCCGACAGCACTCCAACACTTTCATCGCATAAATGGTGTCTTCGGCTCATGCTTTCCACTCTGACTATCTCAGATTACATGGAATTATCACTGCTTGTGAACTGATACATAGGTCTGCCATGCTCCTTTCTAAGAGATTACGGAGTGACAGTGGGATTGTGTTTTATGCTAATCTTGGTTGCCTATTCATATTTGGTGATGCAACCTCTACCTCATATGAAAATTGTATGTTTTAATTCTCTTATTTACATTTGAACCCATTCTTTTAGCGTTTGTTGCTTAATTTTTTTAGCCTGAGTGTATTTTCTAATGTTCGGCAATTAATTTTTCCTATATAACAGTTTTGAAATAAAAAAGGTTTCTAATAACTGAAAATTGAAATTGGAAACTATAAAAAGATTATTAGACCTACTATTATGTCCTTAACATAATTACAGGCATTTCATCTCATATTCCCTAGAAATTATTAAACCAAAAACATTTTTCTGAATCATGGTAAAATGCACTAAAAGTATGAAAAGGAATATGTTGTCTATGCCACTCTAAATCTATTATATTTATTCACTGCTATAATGTAATTCAAGTAGCTCGGAGGGAAGAAAAGTAAAGAAAAAGAAAAAAATGTAGAAAAACTACTGTAAGATATTTTGCAATAAAATGATGTAATAAATTACTGTAATTAGTATGAAGGTGTTGTCCAAAATAATGGAAACATTATGTTTAAAAAAGTTAATTTCATTTCTATCTGTTTACACAGTAATCCATAAAAGTAGCTGTCGCTTCTTTTATATTATTATTTTAAATGCATTTTTCAAGACAGTTTAAAATTGTAAAAATTTCAATTTAATTTTTAAAAATTAATTTACAGTGATGGAAGATAATTGACATAACATAATTTCAAACTGGCAGAATTTTATTGTCCAACTTGGTAGCGCATCTGTAACTTCATTTGTAAAATTCCCAACAGCAACATTGAACATCCTTAGCAGAACATCATTTATGAAAAACAGTTTTGAAACAAAACTTATCCAGAAAAGAATACAGCTAGAAAGATATTACAGGGAAATGTTATGTCAAAAAGAGAATTACTTCAAAAAATGTTACCGTTGAGCTTAACATGCAACTACAAAACATAGTTTCAGCTCATATAGTAAAATGGGAACTGCTAAGAAAAATACTGACAGCACACTGACATAGAGCAGTGCTATCACAAATCCTCTTGCTTCATAAATAAATGTAAAATAGGAACTACAGTTCTGCCAGGAACATAAATATGGAATGAATGGAAAGTATTGTTTTCTGATAAATTAACCTTTACACTATTTCCTATCTCAGGATAATAATATGCATGAAAAACATCAATAGAAGCTAATGATTACTGAAGCTGATCAGTAGAAGCTGCAGTTAAATGCGGTGACTCAGTTATGCTTTGGAAACTTATAATACATTTTTCAACAAATTCAATTACCAGCTCATAAGAAAGAATAAATAACTCTGATTATATAACTATTTTAAGCAATCCATCAATGATGCAAACTCTGTTTTCTAGGGGTAATAACACCCATTGAAGATGAAAATGCCCTTATTCACTGAAGTCAAATTGTTCAAATGTAGCTTCAAGAATGTGATGATGAATTTACACATCAATCCTGACCAGCATAATCACTGAACTTCCATATTTAAATAGACAGTGGTTTACACTACTCAAAAACAAAATGAAATGCTATTTTTTCTCTCCTAGTATCTCTTACATAACTGGAGCAATTTCCGACAGACCAGTATAAAGTAAGTGTTTCCACCATTAGAATTTATATATCTCCATTCTTGAACAATTTTGGATGCCAGATGTAGTCCTACACCATATCAGGCACAGAATTCTTCATATTTTAACTGTTTCCATTATTATGGAACTGGTGTATATCTGGTGTTACAATAATTCTAGTTTAATAAAAAAAAATTATAAAACAAAAATATTTTTTAAAAAACATTCAAAAGTGGAAAAGTTAAATACTTAAGTGATTATGCATTCAAGACTGAAAAATTTAAATAACCTTAAATAATATAAGCATGACATTAGAGACAAAAATTTGGAAAGAAAGAACTCAAAAACTGCTTCTCATAATAATTATTAAATATATCTTAATAATTACTTGAATTAGCAAATAAAAATTTATATTATATACCTTTGTTGGAATCTTCTTCCAAACGCTGATATTTTGATACATCTAATTTCGGCCTGCATTTTTCAATTGGTTGAAAAATGAATGTTTCTGGACACAGTAAAAAAGATGGGAAATACTGTCCCTAGAAAAACATACAATCTAACTTTCATTTTCAATAACACAAGGCACCAAAAATACATGAACTGAAAGTTAATTTAATCTGGCAAAATTTATATTTTTTAAAGCAATGATGACCAATTCAAATTAATCAAAAGCCAATAAAACAATCTAACTAGAATCATATCTTTAAAATCTCCTTTCATAATTCAATACTAAAAATACAGACACTATCAACTGATTATAACCTTATTTCAGTTGCAATGACTATTCTTCTATTTAAAATTATATGAACTATTCGTTTACAAATAAGTGATAATAATAGTTTGTTGCTCTAGCAACAAATCAGCTACAACTGTTAGTCAATCACAAAGCTCTAAGCAATAGATATTCACTGTTAAATTCTCATTTTAATAGTGTCGAAAGCAGGATTCCTTTTATAGAGACAGAAATCCTCTTGCAAACTTTTAAATTTTAAGCAATTGAAAGTCTAGCAGTTTCTTAATTGAATTTGAAGCTTAGAGGCATATGATGTGTAACAAATATTTTGCATAGCATAGTTGCCACTCCACAAATTTAAACGATAAAATCGAATGCCAAGGCAGATACAGCTTGAAGGTCCTCAGCTGGTCACACTTATTTAATGTATAAATATTAAATAACATCAATTAAAAAATAATACTAATGAGTGAAACACCAATAAATTAATATGAATCTCTTAACACAAAATTAATGGTAAAAGTTTTACTCACTAATACTT
Organism: Stegodyphus mimosarum; assembly: GCA_000611955.2. NCBI lineage: Eukaryota > Metazoa > Arthropoda > Arachnida > Araneae > Eresidae > Stegodyphus > Stegodyphus mimosarum. The sequence goes on along the minus strand of KK112056.1, from coordinate 403,967 downwards.
ACAATGCTCTTTCAGATTCTGCAATTTTGAATCTGCTTGATATTTTAACTAAATGAACAGAGAATAGAGACTTATTTGGAAATGATTTAAATCAGAAAGCTATCTTTTACACTGAGTTTGTTTTATAAAAAATATAACTGATTTAACTATCTGATCTATATGCTCTTTCTTATTATTGGATAAGATCTATTTTGATTTTATTGTCTTATATGCTGAAGCATAACTTCCAATTCATTCTCCAATACACTATGAATCATTCTTAATTACAGATGATCAAAATAATAAAATGAAATATATAAAACAATGTAACAAAGAACATGCACATTAAATGTAATAGCTATATCAAATAGCTACTCAAAATTAATACTGTTCTTAAGGAACTATGTATTCACTATTATTTTATGGTGTACACTAAGATTTTTATTATACTCTCAGCACAGACTAATTTTTACTTCACACTTTTCAGTGTATTTTTGTACTTCAAAGCCGTACAAAAAAGAGGGGTCATCTATGCAGCTGCCTGAAATCTCACTAAATTTAATTATTATTACACATGAAAATGAGCTGAAAATAGAAATTGCAATTAATCTGTTTAGATACTGTTAATTAACTAATAAAAATAAAATTTTATAACTAGAACACAAAATTTTAATTTTTTAAATATTTTATGTTGACAATCCTGAACAAAATCATATTTTTTCACATATTTAATGCATTTAAATAACTCTTAATGTCTGATTTCAGAGTAAGAAAGAACTGCATCCAAATTAAAACAATGAAAAAAATTCATACCTTATATCTCATCTTAACACATGAATGAATATAGAAACCCATGTAATAATGCTGAAGAGCAGGATACCTGGCATTAAGTTCACGGGTAAAAGCTATTTCTCTGAAAATAATATATACAACAGAATGATATTCTGGATTTCTATTTTTCACATCATTAAAAAACACTAAATATAATAAAAGTTTATAAAAAAATTAAAGTCATGAAAATAACAGAAGTAACTCCTATTCATAACTGTCATGAAAAGCTATATTAATACCTATCTTTTTTCCATCTGTATGTTCAAATCTTTATACTATAGTGTTAAATAGAGAAATACGCGGCACCATTGTTAAATAGAGAGAAATAATCTTTTAAACCTTAGGGGTATTTACTACTTTTAACTCTTTAAAATTTTAACTCATACTCACTCCCTCTAGGTGCCGGACAAACTAAACTTAAAATAAACCCTACTAAGATGAACTTGTTAGAAAATAGAGGAAGGAACTAATTGGTTGATCTGACTCAAAATAATATTAAGTATAACCTTTCTTAAAGCAGTTAATTCACACATAGCAAGACAAAGCAAATTCTTCTTAATAAACTTAACCTGAAAAGGAAGCTGGAATAAATCTTCTCTGGAACTCGGTAAAACTAAATACTAAATCTCAACCAAGCATTTCTATAATTCACTCACATTAAAATAAACTCAAGAATAATTCATATTCATTACATAGCAAAAACCTCATAAGCACCAGAGAAGAAATATTCAGACACCAATCAATCAGTTCCATTTCTAAAAATCAAGCACTAGTTTTATCTTTCCTGGCACCTAAAAGTCATAACAAATTCTATCTTAAAACACATTCAAAGTATCATTAATAAGTGGTTAGTACATATTTGCTGAAACAGGGCGCGTTGTGAGTACCCTAAAATGAATGAACATTTTTCAATAACCCCAACCAAAAAAAATCTCCATGTTTCTTAAAAGCCTCCCGGCTCAAACAAATGGAGTGACTGAACAGACCAACTACCTACACACAAAAAAACAAATGCAAGTAATAACATATAATCAAACTCATTTATTAATTATCTAGGATAAGTTTATGGGAGACCTGGCCAGACTACCCTTACATACAAATGCAATTAATATTCCACATTAAATTTCTCCAAGAGTCATTTATCAAGATAACAATTTTTTTTTTTGTTTAACACAATAACGGTTACTTAGAAATACTGAAATACATTAAATTAATCATTTAAAACAACTTCTATAGAAATTACAATTTACATAAACTTCTTATTTTTGACAATAACTTTCCCCCTTTATTTTTTCTTATTTTTCAATTAAATTTTCCTCTTTCTCCCCAGATTAAGCAAGAACAGTTTAAATTAAATTACAAAAAAAAATATAATCTTATGAAAAAACTCACAGTTGACTTTCGGGATCATCATGATAAGAAGCTATAGGCTGCAGAGGAATTCCGCCGTTGAACTGGATCTTGGTAATGAGCTACAATAAAGTCCACGAAAAATGACCTCTTGTAGAACTTCAAAGATGAAAAAAAAAACCGGCAATCAATATTCTAAAACATTAAAGTTGAAGGAGAAACCGCTGCAGATGAATTCCGCCTTGAACTGGATCTTAGGTAATCAAATTCAAAAAGCCCACGAAAAATGACCTCTTGTAGAACTTCAAAGATGAAAACTCGGCAATCAAAATTCTAAAACATTAAAGTTGAAGGAGAACCTCCGGGTACAGAACGATGATACTTTTCCTTCTCACGAACAGAGAGCTTCATTTAGGTACGAGCCCTTACACTTCCGTTTTACGGGAAAACCCGCTTCAAACTCGGAAGAGTTCGCTCTGAGTTCTACTTCTCGCAAATTAGAAGAAAATTCTCTATTAATCACATCATGCCGCATCGCAAACGTGAGCCACCCGTCGGGGTACAAGTGCAGCATCGCAAATCTCCTCAGCTAAAAGCCGAGTTCGTCCGCAGAACGCTAGCGCCAGCCACCCAAGCCCGGGTAGGCCTGGCCGCAGGCCAAAGGCCCTCTCTGCTAAATATTCAACTCCAAAAACTCGAAGACTCTGGTAAAAACTGACTTCAAAACTCGCGCAACCACCGAGGAAAACTCGGTTTCTCCTCCCACCTACAATTATAGGTCCAAAGTTACACATAAAATTAAATTCTTGCCAATCCGAGACTTTTCAATATAATTTAATAGGACAAGTTCAAACCCCCAAACGAATCAGAATTAAGTCATTGTCTACAGTAGCACCTGCGAAAAACTGGAAACTAAACATTCGACCCCCCCTGCTAACAAGCGAAAAATATAAGAAACAACAAAAACTGCCCTTTCAAAGATTCAATTTACAACTTCCACCGAGGCCATAAACCAGGCGACATCACAGCGGGACGCCCGACAACAGTCTTCACTTTCAGCTTGGTAACAAAGACAAGAGAACCACGATATATTACTCAATGTTGCAACTGTCATCTTAAAAGGCATTTCCCACAGATGTTACTTCCGTTAGAAGACGCTCCCCTCTCTGCGTTAAAATTGACCGTTGAAGGAAAAAATAATTGCTTAATGATTTTAAGTACACACTTTCCAAATATATATATTCATTACGCTCTTCACAATTTCGAACTTAAAAAAACCAAATACAAATACAAATAAAATACTTAAATAATTGATCACTTAAATCATTAAAAACACTTAAATTAAAAGCACAGAATTCGCGACACAACAATAGTTATAATATCTGCAATTTCTGCTGATAGTAATTCTACCAAAATTTCAACATGTTAATCTATTCCATGGGGGCCAACCTTAAAATATGAAAAACTGGGTGTTTTTGAGAGATTTTCCTGCTGCCCTGCAATACTATCAGAATGATTCTTAGGTAAAATATTTAATTAGATATTCTAAACTGTACGTTCTTTGGCTACTTTCGTTTTGCAATTTTCCTACACTTTTATACTGAGAAAGTCCCAAATAGAGAAGGAAAGATTTTAGTTATCAAAGTACTTAAAATAAGGAAAGAATAAAATCAACAATTAATGTACATTGAGCCAAAAAGAAGTGACAGTTCAAAAAGTTAAAACTATGATGAAAAACTATACAGACGTTCTCCTTTCAGGTGCAGAAAATTTCTTGGCAAAACAAAACTAAGAATACGCTAGAATTTACATCTCAGAATCACACCCAAAGACAAATGGGGAACCATTTCTTTAAGAACGTGGGCTATGTGCACTGGCATCATAAAAAATTTAAGCTGCTGGTATTAGCTTCAATATTAAAGTTCCTGCTTAAGATATTATATATTTTTTGAAAATATATTAGTGCTCATATATTGTAGATATAGAAAATATATTAGTGCTCATACTACGTTTAACAACATGTACACTAAACACGCAACCAAAATATGTAACAGCACAGCCTGATGAAGAACCAAAATGGAATGCTGCCAATCCCGATAACAGATTACTCCAATACTATATGAGACTAACTGATTTGTGTTTCTTTAGTTTATTTCCAGCAGCTTGTTTAAATTGTATTTCTATTTCATTTATTTTTACTTGAAACATGACATACTCTATTCCCTTAACTTTAATAAACATTAATTTCTTTTTCCATGAATTAACAAATTTCATTACTGAAGCACCACATTTAAAGATGAGAAAAAAGAAAATGAAAAAATTACAATATGTTTTCTTTTGTTTCTTTTGTAACTTTTGCAGCTACATTTCTGCTAATGGGGTTCTTGTAGACAAATATGCACCAAAACACCAAATGTGGTAGCCTGTTTATGTCACATCATAAACAGCCATGTAATGAAGCACAAGCTGTATATACATTAAACATTATACATATTATATGATACATTACAAGTCCATTTTCTGTTTCACAAAGCTTTACATATCATTACAGTTGCTGCTATCTAGCTAGATTTTGTGCCAGCATTTACATTTGGCGCTAAGTGGAGCCCCATTAACAGAAAAGTACCTTTTTTCATTATTCATTATTATAAAATAATTATACATTATTATAAAAATCGTATTAAGCAGGAAAATTTCTGTGCAAGAAATCTATTATTATTAGTATTATTATATGATCACTTGGAGATATTCTTATTTTATATTAATTAAAAAATATAATTTCAGAACTTATTTTGACACAATGTAATTTTACTCCATAATTCTATATAACAATGTGATAAAACAAAAGTTACAATCACTAATTTTCAAACATTAGTAGAAATTTTAATATCATTATAGTAAGTAATGTTTCCATCTTCAGTAAAATTAAAAGGCTTAATATTCATAAAATGAATGAAAATAATTTAACACTTATAAATATAAGACAAAGAAGAGAAAATTAATGCTTCACACAGAAAACTAAATTTCAAAGAATACTGTAAATATACACAAATAAAACTAAACTTTTTGTATAAAACTAAACTTTTTGTATGAGCAGCATTGCTGCTCATACAAAAAGCAAATGTTTGACAAAATTTCACTCGTTATTTAGCGAATTTTTGTTTACTTCCTTCAGCATATGATAAAATTTTAAAATATATATATAATTTTCAAAGAATTTTATTTGAATCCTTCAAATTCTGATTCAGAGTCAGAATCACCAAATAAATCCTGAAATTCTTTTTCACTCATTGGTGAATCTTCATAAAATTTATCACTTGACCATCACAGCTAGTAACGTTATCATCACTTGGATAGATAGCATCCTCTTCTGTACCATCCAAGTTATTGGAAATGCAAAACTTTTTGAATGATTTGATTACCATTTCAGCTGGAATCCTGTCCCAAGCATCCTTCACCCATTGTGCAATTAAAATTATGCCCAACTTTCTAATATTGCCACCTTTGGTTTTAGCAGGTAAATAGAATTATATACATTTTGCCCAACATTTGCACATATTCATCTTGAAGAGCTTATTTATGTTGACATCCAGTGGTTGTACAGTGGATGTCAGCTCTCCTGGGATCGCAGAAAGTGTTGTTTTTGAACTTTCTGCATATTTTTTTACCACTTAATGATGCGGTAGAAATATATTGCAAATCAAAAGGGAAGGTTTACCTAAAAGTGCACCTGGTATTTTGCACCATACATTTTGAAACCAATCAATCATTAGCGTATTGTCCATCCAACCATTTTTCTGGGCACTAACAAGAACACATGACAGATATGCTGTCTTTTTTGGTAATGTTTTTCTCTTGAAAATAATCATGGAAGGAAACTTACTGCCATTTACTAAAGAAGTAAGAACTACTGTGAAAAGAGTTTTCTCATGGGCAGTCATTATTACATGAACTGTTTTTTCATCTTTTTTATCAACAGTGAAATTTTCAAGGAGATCGTAAGTCATGGGTATTTCATTCATTTTTCCTATTTGGGATATTGCAAAATTAAATAGCTTTCTTTTTTCAATCGCATACTTTTGGAAGTTTATTAATTTGTCTTTGACTCGGCAATTTCTGTGAAATTTTGGTATGATGGCATAAACATGGTCCATAGTGATTCATGAATCTCCTGCACTAATGTTGTGATGCACTAAAAGACTTATTTAGAGAAGCAAATTTTTCATGTTTCATGAGTTTCATGGCTTGCAAACATATCACAGTTTCGGTTATGACATAACCTTGCCATCTGTTATCTACAATCTAGACTTTTTCCAGTTCTGGAAAAGCTGTCAATCTATGATGAAGGGGATTTAGGGGTTTTCTTTAATATAAATACACTTTTCCTGCAGTCATAGATCATCTTCTCATTCACGCCAAACTTATGTGATGCAATACAGTTGTTCCTACTTTCTGCAAATAAAGCTGCTTTCAGGTTGAATTTTGCACTGTACGATATTCTCTTTTGTTTCACGCAACTCATTGCAAGGAATGTATGGCTCTAAAAAGAGCCTGTACAGATTAAATTGATCTGTGATGCCAGATGATGAAATGAAATGATACTAATTTAAAAAAAACTAATAAATAAAAAGAGGAAAAATAAATAAAGATTTTTGTGTTTTTTCTGCCAGAGCAATATATTTAATAATCAAGTTCGCCGACAACGATAAGTCGATCCCTACATTTTAGTTTGATTTTTTTTTTCCTTAACATTTTTTATTTATACACAGTAATATATCAAAAACTTCATATATATATATATATAACATTTTTAAAAACTTATAAACAAGCATTATTAATTACAACACTCAATTGTCAGACAAATAATTTTTTTTTAAAATGTTTTACTACGAAATGATTTAATTTGTTTTTAATGAAATACAAGAACAAAACTACACAGCAACAATTCTAAAGTTAAAAAATTTACCTCAAAGCAGCATATGTTCCTAAAGACAAAAAACTGTAACTGGGATCATAATAGAAATATACAGATGAGACACAATAAGGCAAAATATCAATGACACCAACAGCTATCAGTTTGTTATCCAACCAATATTGCTGGTGAAATGATCCATAGCCACTCCGACACAGAATATCATCACAATGCTGAAATGTAAAAAAGAAACTCAAACTCGCAATATTCAGCAAGTTTAAACAAAGATTACAGTACTATGCAGTAAGTCATATAAAGACAGCATTTCAAAAGTAGTTATGTTAATCACAAGAAATTCATTTACTGCCATTTCTGAACGAATAATCTAGTACGAAGTCTGAAATCTGGATGTTCATTATCTGGAATGGTCTAATATCCAGACCTCCAGATCACCAGATTTTTTTTTTCCCCTGAAGATAGGATGGGGAAAAAAGAATAAATTTTTCAAGAGTAGCATCTCACTTTAATATATGTTTAATGCTTTATGCATGCACAATAGACTTTATTTTATAATAAAGCATGTGAAGGGTCCTGTTTCTTAATTTCGAAATTTGGGCACTAAATAAAAGACCTCCATGTTGAAGAAATACAACCATTTATTAGCATAAATCAATATGATCACTAATTTGACTCTGTAGCAGTCTTTTTGCTCAGCATGATACATCTCAAACCGAAAGATTCTGACAAAGTTCATTGCTGATTTCATAGCTACTGAATAACATTTCATTCTGATGCCAAAATGGCAAATCATTTTTCTCTTTTAATCCCTCTATCTCTCTCTCTTTTTTTTTTTTTTTTTTTTTTTTGTTTGTTTGTTTGGCTTCCATCATCACATCACTAGCTCATGGCAGCTTGAAAAAAGATTGATGCAGAGATGTCTAAAACAATTTCTTTTATTAAAATATTATTAACTGAACACCAAACAGCATGAAAACCTTTTAACCTTTTATGTTGACGGTTACAGGTTTCACCTAACTGCACTGCAAAGCACTGACTGTGCTGATGAGAAGAAATTTCCCAAAAATTTCTTTCCATATTAAAAAAAAAAAAAAAGAAAGCTTTCAGTTTTTTAATTACATCTAAATGGGTGTTTTTTTTAATTTACAAACACATACATGTTTCAAGAACTTTTGTGCTAAACATAATTAAAAACAATATATCTTTAGAATTTCCGATGCATAGTCTCATGCGCTGGAGATAAAAATGTTTTATTCCTACAGTTTTGCCACTGCTTGCTTTGTATGAAATAGACAATAAAACAATTTCCAAATTTGGGCTTCCTTGTGCCCATGTTTGGGTGGAGGACTATGTTATTCAGAATTTGATGACGCTAGGTATTGTTGTTTTTTCACTATGTGAGAGACATGCATCCAGATTCTTCATTATTTAATTTCTTTAACTATAATACAAAGCAATAATGTTTGGTGGTAACTACTTGAAAAGTAGTTGTCTACTACTTGAAAAGTGATGTGCTGTTTATAGTGATTCAACACAAAATGCTGTTTAAAGACTGAATAGCTTTTCCGGGCTTTAAAAAAAAAGGGGGGGATCGTAAATGTCATTCATAGGCCAAAAGATTACATTTAATGCTGTTTGAATTAAGAATAATTGATTTTTTGTTCCAATCGACCTTAAGCATATGTGAGAATTTATTTATTTGAGACTCAAATAAGTTTTAAGCGTATATGGGAATCAGATGTAGTGTATAACAAAAAACTAAATTATTCTGGATTAACTTATGCAGTGCACAACCCGACAAAATTTAGATGAACTACATGTTTTAAGACGCTAATCTCATGATACAGTGCCAATACGTATAACGCATGCTGGCTAAGCTCTGCAATTTTGACTTTTGGTTATTGCAAACAAAAAGCAAAATTTCCCTATTAATGGAATCTGTATTTGGAAGAATATTCCATTGTAGTACCAATGCCCAATAATAAATCAGCCAGTGAACAGCAAAATCTGTAATATAGTTCTAAATCCAAAATATATTACTACAATAGTGAAGAAAGTGCCAGAGAGATTGCTGAAAATGAAAAAATTTTGATTTGACAATTTAGAGAGAATTCTCAATACGGAAATTGAAAAAACAGGGCATGAAAAATGGAACTTTGTAACTAAACAAGAAATTGTATCTATCTATAAAATCAGAGAAAATAAAAATGAAACCATCTTAACAACTTATACTAAAAGAAATGCTAAATACTTTTTTTGGGGGGTAGATTTGATTACCTGAAGGTCGTAAATGCTTCATTATGTCATACACAACTATTTTATATTTTTCATTTTATAATTTCTACATTTCAACTTACTAGATTCTAACTGATGATCTAAAATCTGGCAAATTCCAACAAGTCCGGATCTCAGACTTTGTATTGCATTGTGTACTACATTTAACAACAGAAATACAATCTTAACTGTTTACTTTAATACATAGGCATTAAATGCAATTGTTGTTTAAGGGAAATATAAAATTATATATATTATAAAAAATAGTTACTCACAGTTTTTATGATTATGCAAATTTTTCTACAGATAGTATCTTTTATTTATTTATAAATAATTTGGGGGTATTATGGCTTCTATTACTTAGTATTAGTAGGTACTAGTTTTTATTTATTATTAACTGAACCCTCTAATGGCAATTGCCTCACATAAATGCCACACTTCTTCTAGCAGACAATGTTTCCAAAAAAAAAAAATAAATAAATAAATAAATAAATATTGATGATGAACAAAGCTCCCAACTTCTGCAAAATCATCTGGAATTCCAGACCAAAATTACCTGCAATCACAGGTGATCATCAGAAACAAGAAGTATGTTTTATTATCTGTTTTGGACCTCAGTTATAGTAATTTTGCAAATAATTCTTGTATTTTTTTTATTACATGTTCATTACTTTGCACTGCAAGCACTCCGCAAGAATACATGACAGTATAGTGTAAACAGTACAAGCAGAACCAATCATATAGCCCTTTAAAATCTGCTATGCTTAGGCACCAACATTTTTTTACCAAGCTGGCAGAAGTTTGGAAGTTTTCTGAAACAGGTTTTTATGAGCTTAAAACATACACAGAATAATTTTTGCAAAATATTCTAGTAACCCCATTTCCTTTTGCATCCCTTGACTATAATACAAATAGAAAGTGCAAGCAGTATCGCAATTAGTTTAACAAATTTAAGCTCTATTGAGTTTGCATATTCAGTAATTTTGCTAGTAGGTGAGTTTGTTAGGCTATTGCATCTTTTGAACTGTTATAAGGTAAATTAGCAAAGTAAGTGACATTTAGGATTGAATCTAAGAATTTGTTGATGTATTAAGTAGAATGATACAAATATTTTTAAGCTAGAGGCTACCTACAACAAACTGTTTTAAAGTTATAGCAAAAGATAAAATTTTTCTCATCAACTGATCTGCTTCTTCATGTAGATTTAGAAGATCTACGTGAACCCTTAAAAAATTAATTAACCATATACGAAAAAAACACTTACAGACTATATTTATGACATAATAAAATTATCTATTGGAAATGCTTTACACTAAATTAAAACTCATATTAAATTTAAAATGCATTGAATTATATCATTTAAAATGAAGTGCAAAAAGCTCATTTACAAACAAAATTTAAAAAATAAGTAAATAAAAATAAAATGCATGTAAACTACACCAAACAAAGAACATTCTTTTATAGACTCTGAATTTTACAAACTTGTAAGTTCACAAATAAAGTCACAAAACTGAAGGTCTGTAAATAGGAAAAGTATTAAAAGGCCAAAATTTTTCTCAAGATCTTTGCAATAATCCATAAAAGAATCATTCATAAAAATCAAGCCCATGGTATTTCATCCAAAAGATACCTTAGGCATATAAATTAGTCTCTTATTCTGTGGATATAGCAGAATGTTATCAATATAGGCAGTATTGATGATAATTATCTAAATATATAGAAAGAAAGAGAAACAGCCATCATCTCAAGTATATATATACACAGAGATAAGAGTTCTCAGACTTTTTTTATCCCATATACCCCTTCTACTATTGACAGATGATCATTCTACCCTTCCACCATCTTTTCCCATACTTGAAAACTACATTTGCACTGTGCAAAAAAAAGGGGGAACAGTTCTGTATTTCCTGTTCTACTGGGCCCACTGACAAAATTCAAATTGTGCTTTCCATGTCTCGAAATAGCGACTTAGGATATAAATTAGATTTATATATAGCTTTCTTCTAATATAGGTAATTTGACACAAAAACTGACTTTTTCTGAAATAACATACCAATTTTTTTCCATATTTTGATTCTACAACTCACATTATGCCTAAATATTAAATTTTGTAAAATTTGGTGTGAAATTTACGGAGAAATTAAAAAATTTAACTTGGCGAATTTTTTTCAGTTTGAGCCAAGAATAATTCATTTGGCAAACTTCTTAATATGTGGTAAGCTTTTTTCCTTCCCTTCTATTGCGCAGGGGAGGAAAAAAAAGTCACATCATTCCTGCCTTTTTACATTGTGGATGAGAGGAAAAAACATCATTGTACTTTCAAATAGTTTAACAAAGTGCGTAAACAACATTTTTGTTATTATCGCTTTCAACAAATATGCCAAATTTCAAAACACACCATTATATAAATTCACGTATATCTTCGGAAATTTTGAATAAGAAGCTCTAATTTTTTGACAGTATGCTTAGAATACCCCTACTTTAAGATGATTGTAAAAATTTCGTAGGTTATAATTCAAAATTTTTTTTCGCAAAATTTATAAAAATTATTTAAAAATACAATTTTTAAAAACAGATCATAAAAAATGGGTCAATTTTATTTGGAATGGACCTAAATTTCGAACTGTGTAAGAAGGTATCAAATAAGTTTCATAAAAAAAGAGATATTAATAAATACATACCAAATTGAATTAACATAGAGGAGCTAAACTTTTGACAGCTAATTTTTTAAAAACTTGGCAGTTTGGCATAATTTGAGTTGTAGAATTGAAATATGGAAAAAAATTGGCACGCCATTTCAGAAAAAGTCCGATTTTGTGCCAAAATATCTATATTTGAAAAATGCTATATATAAATCTAACACATATTCTAAGTCGCACTTTCGAGACATAAAAAAATGCAATTTGAATTTATTCAATCGGCCCAGTAGAATGGGTGATATAGAACTGTCCCCCCTTTTTTCTACGCAGTGTACATTTATTTAAATTTAGATTCGCTTTTAATGTGTTTTGTAAATTCAAGCAAGAAAAAGCATAGATATATTGATAAATACAAAAACTTGAATAAAACTATTTTTTTTATATTCATAAACTAAAACTAAACCCTTAATAGTTAAATAAAAGGCTGACCTTGCCCCCCCCTGACACTATGAAATTCTCCTCCAGTGGGGAGTTGACCAGTCTCCCAGTTGAGAACCCCTGACATAGACAGATAGATTGCTATTATCATTCCAGAGTTATATGTTCTGCAGTTTTGCAACATATTTAAAAATTTTGACTGCAGTATTATTTTTACACTGTTATTCACAGATTCATTAGTACTTTTTTAATTCCATGTGGAAGCTACTTGCTCCTTCTTAATTACTCATGAAGATTTATTGTTCCTTATCTATTTTTTACTAAATAATCCTCCAAAGACAGCTTACCCAAAAACATAATCTCATCATAAAAAAAAGAAAGATTTCAGGGTCAATTCCATGCATAATATTAACCCTAAACTTCTTTGGGTGCAAAAGAAACTCAAATTCACAAGATTGCTTTCAAAAAATGAACACATCTTTCAAAATGAAATAATGCATAATATAAAATGTTTCCTAAAATAAACATTTTTGATAAAAATTCTTAAAACTTTTGTGCATATTATCCAATGCCCTATATATTTAATATCTTTACAGTAACTGCCCATATGCATAGATAGGAAAAAGAACTTGCTCTGAATAATGAGACAACATCTTAGACTGAAACTGCATAATTAACAATCTGCTGCATTTTACATCGAAGGTGGAACGCTTCTAATGTCTGACAATATTATGCAAAGATTTTATAATTTGTACTTTTTATTTAAAGCTGACGACCATTTTGAAAAGAGACAATTGCATTGCACTTACTAATTTTATTTTAAAAATTCTCTACTGAATTTAGAAAAAAATATGAAATATGTATATTTTTAAATTTAAATTAAAATCTTATAATAAGAATGATTTTAATTTAAGGAAACTTAAGGTGAAAAATTATTGTTTACTTTGCAAAATGCTTTATGTTGAACTTCTTTAATTAAAAGTTTAAAAAAGGAAATTACCAGATTAAGGTCAAGTGAAGAGACTGAATACGGTGATCATTTTTAATTCCTGAGTTCCAAAAAGCAATCTGAAGAATTTTGATGAATTTTCTTTCTATAAAAATTACGTTGTTGTATCATAGTTCCATAAGACCAGTAGTTGACAGATGAATACATATTCTAATAGTATGATGATGATCTAAAACTATACACCAAAATCAATATTGGCTTTACAGAAATTAAATTTTGTTAAGCAAGCTTTGTTATGCTAATTGCCAAAGGACGTTAATTTTAAGGTTATGTGGATCAATTTCCCTTACACAGTGTAGTTTTCTGATTCTGTAATCCTGCACTTAAATCAATTAACCTCCTATGAAATATGAAATGCTGCTTCGTCACTGAATAAGATTTTCTGAAGAAATTGTTCATCATTATTGATAAGGTCAAGGATGTCTGCAGAAAATTCCTCATGAACGACTCTACTATTAGGTTTGATTTGTTGACAAATCTGTAATTTATATGCAATCAGTTTAAACTACACAAGAATAATTTTATGAACAGTTGATCTGGGGATTATTGTTTGCATGCTAGCATCGCGAATAGATTTTCTGGGGTTACCCACAGACACGTCTCGACAAATGAAAACTTTTTCATCACTGACTCCTGATACACCTGCACCTTCTTCATGCAAAACATGTCTGGTCTCTGGAATCTGATTTGATCATCTTTTAATTGATTATTCCATTCCTGAAGGTTTATTAAATTCACCTCAAAATTGCCTCTGAGCTGTTTTTGGAGATTTTGTTTCCCATAATCACAGAATGCATGCTGCTTTTTCACTGCATGATACCATTTTGTCTGTAAGCAAACATGCTTGCTGTTTCTATCCCCAAAAATTAGAACAAATAAAATTCCTTGAACTAAAGATTATATTTTTTAAATAATTATTTCTGCTTACTTCGCAAAATTATGTTTAATTTTATTCTGTTATCTAATGATTAAATTATAAACACCATGTAAATACACATACATATATACACACACCAAAGAGCCATTGCATTATGACCACCCTCCATATAACAACGGGTTGACCCCTGAAAAATCCACTGCGCGTGTGCAACTGATGTTGGAGTATGTAAAGTAGCTATGCATTGTCTTTCCAAACATAGCGCGATTAACGACATAATGAAAAAAGCAGCTGATTTATAAGACTTTGATAAAGGTCAAATTGCTATGGCTTGGCGACTGGGAACATCAATATCAAAAATGATACAGTTAATGGGCTCTTAACATGCAGTTGTGACCACGTATCGAAAGTGGTGTATGGATGGTGAAATGACCACCGGCCAGCAGTGTGTTGTTGACAGCACAATGATTCCAGAGGAGAGTGGAGATTGCTACGCATTGTTAGCCACAACCGAAGAGCTACAACAGACGAAACATTGGTGACCCAGACAATGTTTCTATACCTATGGACCTATGTGGCCGGAGGTCAAAGCACGTCCCTGAACTGATGGCATGCAATTGCCAGCTGCATCTGCAATGGGCCAAGAAACATCGGAATTGGACATTATAAGAATGGAAAAAAGTTGCCTGGTATGGCGAATCACGTTTTCTGGTCCATCACTTTGACGAGCATAGTATTTCCAGCAGAGGACGGTGTTTACCAAAAGCATAATGCACCCTCGTATGGGTCGAATCATAAGGGAGTGGTTCGAGGAAGATTCCAGTGACTTTCAAGTGATATCTTCGCTCTAAATTCACCTAACATTAATCCAATAGAATATTTGTAATCCCACCTGGAAAATTAAATTCATGCTGCCATGTGCAGGAATTGCTCCTCACAATGTGCAGGAATTGCAGGATCAGTTAAGTAAGTGCTTGGTACCAGACACCTCAGAAATTATGTTTAATTTAAAGCACCTTGTAGAGTCAATGCCATGGTGGGTGCTGGCAGTTTTGAGGGCTAAAGGTGGTCCTACATGTTATTAACAGAGTGGCGATAATGTAACGGCTCTTCGGTGGATATATAAAACACACACACAGTGAACACTGCAAGAGCTGTATCATACATCAAAAACACTTCAACAACTGTTTAATGCACTTTATCTGCTTTGTCACATGATATACAATAGCCAATCACTACTGACAACATATAGGTTATCATGTAAAAAAGGAAAATGGTACTTCATTATAAACATGAAAACAAAGAACTCCCATTCCAGTTCTTTGGTTTGATGTTGATAGCTGATTGGTAACGAATGTTCAATCCGCAACATTTTGTAAAATGGAGGAGGGAAATTATGCCTTTTCTTTTAATGATAAAGTGAAAAGAAAAACTGTTTGAAATAGCTGTTCACCTGAAACACACAGGTATGTGATGTTGCTCTTAAATGATTATTAATAATTCCAAATAATTCCATTGTCTATGGAAGTGAAAATGGTTGTCTTAGGGAGATAATGTTCAATAAATATTCTTGTCTACGTTCTCACAAATACTGATCACCGATTGTTTTTTTTTAAAGGTCACAAGGAATTTATTCAAAATTAAAATATTTTTCAAGAGAGAATAATGATTCCTATAAAACATATGTGGCAGAAATATAAGCTGCTAATATTAACATCCATAAGCATCTCTTCCAAGAGACTAAAACTTCTATCTAAACCTCCCCCCCTTTTATATTTCCATTTCTTGAAAAGCTACTGGCACCCTAGTAACAGCTTCAATATGCATTTTATGTGGCTGATGAGCTTGGTGCTTAATATTCATAAATTAGCCCAAAACTCAGAAAATGACTCTATCTAAGTGAATAAAGTTATCAAACATTAACAACATATTTAATTAGAGCTAAAGAACTGAATTAAATATTGTAATGTTTGACACAACAGCAAATAAAGCCAGCTCTCAGAAAGAGTAGTACTAGTATGCTTCTGTATGCAGATTATCAATTTTCACAGTTATTACATATTTAGCAAAAGGAAATACTATAAAATTAATGACATAAATGGAAAATTATAATTGTTAGAAAACTATAAAATAATAATCAAAAGAAAAAAATTAATATATATCATACTAAAAAGTGTTCCATAACTGAAAAAGAAAATATAACAGAAGTGATCACAATAGAAAAATGCTCTACAAATTAAATCAATGTAGAAAATTCACAAATAAGTGAACAATTAATAATTATGCAAGAATGAAATAAATATAATTATTACCTAATAAAACTGCTTAATTTAAATTTACTTTAATCTATTAAAAAGCAATATACAAAAAACAAAATAACTGAAATATGTATAAGACAATACATACACACAATTGCATAACATACATATAACACACATAAAACAATATACAATCTTAGATAACAGTCAAGTTATACAGAAATAGCAGAAGTACAAAATAAAAATGATATATGAGTATTTTTCTAACTTGCACTCAAAGATTTAATATAGCCTCCACATAATGGAGAAGTGAAAATAATTCAAAAATTTAAGTAAAGATCTTGCATGCATAAATACATAACTTTTTTTTTTTCATTTAGCAAATACATTATAAGTAAAATAAATTAGTGTGATTCAATAATGTCAAAAACAAAGAAAGTACCTCCAGAGGTGTTTCAACAAGAAAATCTCTGTAAGAATCGAGACTACATTCCTCTTCTAAATCACCATGAATAGTCATTTGATACTTTTTATACACAGCATGTGATTCTTCCATAGTAGATATGAAAATGTCATTATCAAAATCTGAGCGTACAAGTCGTAACTGAATGTTTAAAGAAAAATAAAAACTCACACAATAAATCAGCAAAAAATATAAAACAAAATTAAACTGGAAAGTGCTGTGTAAGCTAATCTCTATATATTTTAAAACTTAACCAAATTACTTGTATATAAAAAATACCATATGCTTTATCTTTCCAGATCAAAAAAGAAGTTAACATTCTTCACAGAACAATTAAAAACTACATTCAAAAGCAACTATACAATGAAAACAAATGTGCCTTCCCCTTGAAGAAATACTTCTGTCAGATTCCATCAAATGCATAGAGCTTTTCAACAAAACTTATGCCAATTTCAGAATCTGAATTTTGTTTAATTTTGATGATCAAGCTGAGGTATTTTCCTTCATCTACAAAAAAAACCCTTATTTTAGCAGCTGCAAGTATTACACTTGAAGAAAAAAAAAGCAAACAGCAAACAAGGGCGATCCTTTTTTAAATCAAAATTCCAAATATAAAACTTCTAAATGCATCAAAGAACTAAAAAACCATTAGAGGGAATATGTAACACCAAACAAAAAGCACCAAGTGTTACATTAGCAAAATATGCTTCACTTAAAAAAGTTATCAATTTGCATCATGAATATATACAAACAAAAAATATACCCATGAGAAAATGAAACTGACAAATAAGAAAAATCAAGCTAAAATATTCTGATGCTTAAATTTAGGTGACAAGGAGAAAAATTTAAAAACTGGAAATGAAAATCAAAACTAAGGATGAGGGAATAGAACACATAAGCAGTTGTGCTCACAGGTTTTGCACTGATGAAGGATAAGATTTATTTTCGGGAATTTTTAAAATTTTACCTGAAAAGGATTGTTCACCAAAAAACGGTTATACTGTTTCTTTGAACACTTTTCTGCAGGATCCTTGTGAACAGACATCTGATATTTTTTATAAACTTCATAAGATTCTTCAAAAGTTTGAGAAAATAGAGGATTTTCTAAGGCTGAAGGAACCAATCGTAGCTGAAAGCAAAATAAAATTGCTTTTCACAAACACTTTCCAGTTTTAAAATGTGTATTATATTAAGGACATTGTGTATTAAGGAAAGAGAATCAAGAAATACAAACAAGAAAAAAATTACAATTACAACAAAACAATGGCAACAAAATTTTTAGTTCAATGCTAATAATCTTTAAAATTATTATTTAAAAGACAATCTTACTTAAACTCATTTAAAAGATAATTTTAAACTAAGAATTTGTTTGTTATAAGTAGTTGTTTTGTATAACAAAGCACACAAAAGTGTCATTAACATTGGAAACAAAAATCAGTAGTTTACTAGCAGTCTACTTATTCTGAAAGATGAAATTGCAGGCAAAAAAAAAGGTATTCTAAGAAAATAATTATAGTTGAATGAAGCAACAGTGTCTATGCTATGATGCTCAATGACTTAATTTAAATTTATATAAACTCACTAAGAAAAATTTAAGCTTAATTCAAAAGTTAATAGATCTATATCTTTCACCCATATTGTCATTAAAGAATTTATTTCTTATAGTAAAATTTCACTAAATCAAGCCCATGCCATTTTTTAAGCATAGCTGTGCAGTAATGCACAGCTATGCAAATCTTTCCATCAGTTCAGTAACTGCTATTTGCAAGCATTACTTTAAATTATCCATTTTTATTTCCCATGTTAATAATACTTTTCCCCACTTTCTTCACACAAAAAATACTTTAAAAAACTGTGAATAATCTATTAAGAATTTTACTGATTTCTTAATTCAGTTCAATTCTGTAATGTAGTTTTTAATTTTTCTCTTGGTAATAACTTCTTATTAAATAACTTGTACAATGGATGAAAATTTAATGATGATCACAGCAACCAGTTGGAAGTGGTAATATAAGTGATCCAGGTTGGACAGGGTTGGTATGGACAAAGTCAAACTTTCTGCTATCCAGCCATAATTATCCTTATCCTTCATCTTGCTGTGGAAGCACATTAATGCTACACAGACACTGCAGAGTTGCCAATAAATGAAGAAAAATGTTTGTCAAGTTACAGCAGAATTCTTAACTTAGAACTGAGAATGTGGAATCACAAGGAGCATAACTTGAAATTTTCAAAGAATGAGCTTTCTGAGGAGCAAATGCATTACCATAATGCATAAGGAAGTGAATAAACAAAATAGGCAGAAATATGGTGATATAAACAATGTGCCTACACCTGGACAACCTGCCATTTCAGATGCAAAAGTGTTGGCTAAGCAGGATTTGCTGGCTAATGACTGATGGCGGCCTGCTCACGAACATGCATGCAAAACCAGTTTCAATCATATGATCCTCTTTTTAACATCCTAAAAAATGTGGTTATGGATACTCAAATCTGTAGCACACTGAGTGTCTCATTTATGAAAACTGAACCTCAGAGAATTCAAAAGCTTGCAGGACCCATCTGAAATGGCACAATCATGAAAAGAGTGAACTCCATGTCAATGCCTTTAAGAAATTCAAGCATACTTATGTAAAATTCAGCTGCAATACGTGGTGCTACAATGATTCTCCATCAGATTTGGGCATAATTCAATTACAATGCATTTGAAGTTTACACTGTGATTGCAAATACAATTAAAGCAATTACACAGTAACTGTAATTTGAAATCCTTCAATTACAATATAGTTTAAATTACACATTGGCAATTACAGTGCAATTGTGTTATAAATTGTATAATTAAAACATAATTGTAACTTCAGACGATTCAATGCAACTCTAATTGCACAACATATATTACACTAAAATTAATAACTATAATAAAATTACAGCTGAAGTTGTACTGTTTATGTTACATCAACTAGAATTACAATGCAATTACAGTTAAACTTGTTAGTATTTATGGTTTATTACATCTTGAAGGAGGCACATTATTTTTACTTATGATAAAAAATTTTGTCCTCAGAAAACAAAGCTACAATCATGCCTCAGAAACTGCTGAATGAATTGAATGTAAATAATGTAGAAGCAGTATTCGGGAAGTGTTCTCAGTGTGTGAAATATAATATCTTAATTTAACTTTCAAATGCCCTCGCTTATAGCAAATCATCAGAATATTGTCATTCGACAAAGCATAACATCCTTAAAATTTAAGCTATTTTTTATTGACTGCACAAAGATAGTGATTGATTGTGGTGATTTTATAGTTAAAATTATGATTAATGCTGCTATAATTGCAGTTTTAACATAATAACATTTAGAATTACAATATAACTGCAAAGCAATTCACTTTTTGGCTTAGCAGCAATCGAGTAGTTAGAGACTTATTTTCGAACAGTGGTAGACTGATATGGATTTGAATTCTGGTGAACAATCTGGGAACAATGCTTGGGTATCTTTGTGGTTTTCCATGCATGAATACAAATGAGTTTTCCTTAGAAAGTCCTCCTCAAACAGAACCTGTTTTGCTGTTCTCAATTAAAAAACAATCAGCTCATACTTTCACTTAAATAATGCATACTGTGCCAAAAAAAAAAAAAAGGCACAGTTCTATATCTCCCATTCTACTGGGCCGATTGACGAAATTCAAACTGCGTTTTTCATGTCTCGAAAGCGCGACTTAGGCTATCTATTAAATTTATATATAGCATTGCTCTAACATAGGTATTTTGACACAAAATGAGACTTTTTCTGATATAACATACCAATTTTTTTCCATATTTCGATTCTACGACTCACATTATGCCTAAATATTAAATTTTGTAAAATTTGGTGCGAAATTTACAGAGAAAAAATTTAACTTGCCGCATTTTTTTCAGTTTGTACCAAGAATAATTCACTTGGCAAACTTCTTAATATATGGCAACCTATTTTCCTTTCCCTTCCATTGTGCAGGAGCAGAAAAAATGTCATATTGTTCCTACTTTTTTACTTTGTAGATGAGCGGGGAAAAACTCACATTGTTCTTACTTTCAAATAATTTTAACAAAGTGCCTAAACTACATTTGGTGTTATTATCACTTTCAACAAATATGCCACATTTCAAAGCGCGCCAATATATAAATTCATATATATCTTTGGAAATTTATAAAAAATTCTAATTTTTGGTAGGTATGCTTAGAAATACATCTCCTTTAAGATGGTTATAAAATTTTTATAGGTTACAATTCAATAATGTTTTTGAAAAAATTAATAAAAATTATATAAAAATACAAATTTTAAAAATAAATCATAAAAAATGGGTGAATGTTATTTGGAATGAATCTAAATTTCGAAATGTGAAAGGTCAATCAAATAAGAATCAAATAAGTTTAATAAAAAAAGAGATATTAATAAATATATACCAAATTCAATTAACATGGGTGAGCTAAAATTTTTTTTAAAAACTACTCGTGTGATTTTTACAAAACTTGGCAATTTGGCGTAATTTGAGTCATGGAATGGATATATGGAAAAAAATTGGCATGTCATTTCAGAAAAAGTCCGATTTTGTATCAAAATACTTATATTAGAACAATGCTACATATAAATCTAACACATATCCTAAGTCGTGCTTTTAAGACATGAAAAACATAAGTTGAATTTCGTCAATCGACCCAGTAGAACGGAAGATATAGAACTGTCCTCTTTTTTTGGGGGGGAAGGGGGCTTAGTGTACATGTATTTATTTTTATCTGAAATACTTCCAGCAAAAGTAATTTCCTTGCAGAAAACCTTCTTTCACTATTTATTGCAAATATGCTTAGTATTTAATAAAGGCCTATTCATAGTTAATACTATTACTAGAAGTTGCAATTCACACATCATTTAAGCAGGATTGTCTCAGATAGAAAAATAATGCCATTTTGCTGCCAGCAACTATGATTTTCAGACACTTCTTCTTAATAATATTATGCTTGCTTATTTCTACCTGTGCTATTTCTGAGGTTGAGGAAAATAGCTCACGCAGGTGCATCAATTGTAAAAAATAATGCATTTTAACTATTTATTTATAACAAGGGTTATATTTAATAAGGGCATATTTCATAGTTAATGTCATAATAATTATGCAGTATGGTCTCTGATAGAAAATAATTCCATTTTTTTGCAGGCAACAGTCAAATTCAGATACTTCTTTTTAATAACATTATGTTTGTTTATTTCTACCTGAAACTATGGAAACTGGTTCGGGCAGGCGCATTGAAAATATCGGCTATATAATATCATTTTCCTGAAGGAATTGTCATCTTCAGACACTTCTTTTTAAGAATAATATACTTGTTTAATTCTACCTGAAGCTACAGAAACTAGTTCAAGCAGGTGCATCCAGCTGTAGAAAAATAGCATGGTTTAATTATTTATTGAAAATATGGATTGTAATTTAATAAAAACCTGTTTCACAGTTAATACCATTACTGCAAATTAGACAACACTGAATAATTATGCAGGATGAACTCGGATGGAACATAAAGCAATTTTTCTGCATTCAACATCCACCAACAGCCATGCTGTAAAATCACTATCATTATTAGTTTGACCCTGATTTAAATCTTGGGGAATGGGCTGGCTGCATAGGCCTATCCACGGTTTTAACCATAGTAATGCAAATACTAGCCAATGACCCTTGGAAAGCCCTCCACACAATTATTTCTCTCCTTAGGCAGATAGCTTTTGTGTGCTTTACCATAATCCATATAACCTAACCTTCTGCCAGAACAGTCATCTACAGACATTTAAAAAAATTATGCTTGCTTATTTTTACCTGAAGCTCTGGAAAATAGATCATACAGGTGCAATCACTTGTAAGCAAATAAAGTTTTCAACTATTTATTAAAAATATGTGTTGTATTTAATAATAAACTAATTTGCAACCAATACCTTCAGCAAAAATTTCAGTACGCATGGCAATTAAGCAGGATGATTATGGATTAAAGAGATGTTTCTATCAGCTGAGGTAGAGAAATGAAATTTAAATGGGAAGACTATATGAAGTTTTTGTGATTTATTTCCAATGTAATATAAAAAAAGAGCAGTTCTCTTAACAGATCCTCCGGAAAGACATATCTTTTTATAAGCATACAGCTTTCGTTTGCTTTTCCTTAATCAAATAATCAGATCCACATATCTGTCAGCAAACATCATAAACACATATTATTTGTTTAAAAGGTTATGTGCATTTATTCAGTTCTGTATAAAACAGCCAAAACTAGTTCGTGTAAATGATTTCTACTTTAACTATATTTTTTTTATATAGTTACTGAAAATATGAGTAGTACTTAACAAAGAATTAGTCATTAATTTAAGTTGCTATTACAAGCTGTAGTATATGCAAAAATTAAGAAGGATGGATTAAGCAGATGGAATTAATTTGCTTATATGTGATTATTCCCTTGTATTATTTTACAACTCGCTATCTAAAATGGTGAACTATTTCAGATACAATATCATTTACTATATTTGAAAATTATGATCACAATTTCACTATGATATGTAACTGAAATTTTTACCAGCAGTTACTTTTCTAATTAGGTAATTGTCTATTGTTTTTCTAATTAGGTAACTGTCTAATATAATTGCAATTAAATTTTGCAAACTTTGTTTTCCATTTCCATAAAATGTCCTACATTGCAAATGAATGCTTTGATGCCACCTTTCTCATAAACCGCCTTATACAAATAGAAAATTCTACATTGTATGAACAAACCTTACAAGAATCTACATAAGATCCAGCTGAAGACACATCATCTCTTTTTGATCATTCAACCTACACTTGACAACAATGCCCATTGACATATAGCTATTCTTTGCAACTTGTTCATAAAATGGGGTTTGACTTTACAATGATTTAAATTTCCATATAGTTTTTAACGTTGTACAAGTCATCCACTGCTCCAATTAATGTCAATGGAGACTGCTAATTGCATTATGAAAAAGGAAAAAAACTATGGACAATGTAGAGACTATAGAGAAAAACTATAAATATAAAAACATGTTATAACTTTTCTGTACTAACCTGTGATCATTATTAAACTTTCAACACTGATATGCTATTACTGTGGTCAGCATAAGTTAACATGCCTTATTTCACATGAAAATGCATGGACAAATATCAGTGTGTGGTTAACAAAACAATAAAGCTTTTCTATCTAACAATACATGATTTTAATGTAATACTATTGATAAGAGACATTATATAAGTATCTAGAATATAGGAACTGTAAACTATGTTTTCTTTCAGAATGAAAATGTGTGGAGAGATTTTTCAAGCAAATTCTATTCCTGTGAAAATTGTCTTTTCTGTGTGTCATAAGTACATAAATTATGTAGTTTTAATAAAAAAAAATTACAATATTGGCAGGTATCCATAAATTAAATTCTTCAGAAGTGTGAAAGCAAGAAGGTTTTAAAAAAATTAGTATAATAATATATTGATCTTCAAATAACAATCTGCACATTCCAAAAAACATCAGCTTCAGTGGTTAGTGTAGGGTTGTAAAAAGTTCTCCCTAGATGTCAGTTCCTGTATTCATAAATCAGAAATTTTGTTCAACAGCATCAGAGAGAAACTGTCAGTCTTACATCCATTTACGTCTTATGAGTCTTTAGGTGGTCTAGAACTCTCATGCATTTTTACTGTATCATGGATTAGGTACAGTAGCCTGGTGGGAAGAGATATAATTTTGCCAAAATAAATCATAAATTTCATGATGCATCCTCTATGAAAAGGCACATGATATTAGAAAAATATACATTCTAATAGTATGCAGTATTTAAAGAACCTCTTCAAAAATACCAAGAAGTTTTTAAGAAGTGTTTCATAAAAAAGACCCTTATACAATTACAGAAATAGCACCTACCTGAATATAACTAACTTGTTAGGTGGGTACTGCATATCATTTCACTGTGGTCAACTGCCTTTTAAATATGATTCACATAGTCTTTTAACAACATTTTATTACATACATTTCCCTTCTAAAAGAATCTTCACATAATCCATTTTTCTTGGTTAAAAACATTTTTTATCCATAATCGAAATTAGTTTTAGCAAAACCTGACTTTTATTCATAACCAACTTCAGTATTATCCACTCAAAACTAAACAGTTACTAAGCTATGCAATAGCAAAATTAAAGATGTTAATACTAAAAAATTATTAAAAAGAGTTTATAAACTGTAAACAAACTTCAAAACTTCATAATTAGCAAATGGAATTAAACAACAAAATATCAAAATAATTCATTGGATGTGCTATTAATACTGACAACTCCCCAGTTTAAAAAAAATCCAGTTACCTTACCATCAGAAGTTCAGTATACTGAAAATCATCTCGTAAATTTATACACATGCTTTCAATCTCACTAAGTTGAATGTACATGCATTAATAATTTTCCCCGAGAGAGATGCTATAGCACAGTTTAAAATAAATCAAATAAGTCAGTTGCTCTACATAAAATGTAACTTATCCATCACCAATTAATTAAAATTATTTACAACAACAGTAAAAAAATTTAATAAAATAAAATAAAAAGGCTTTTTAAACGCATAATATACATTTACATTTATTCATTTCCTAAAAAAAAGCAAGCAAATTAGATGCAAATGAGAAAATCAATACAGTTCATACATCGAATCATCTTATTAAAAGGAAAAAATAATTCTTACCTCTAATTTATGTGCAGGTTCTGCAGGTAGAGGTTCATTGATAAAATCTTCAAGACTCTTTGCCCGATCATTTTTTTTCTACAATATAAGGATAATAAACTCCTTATTAATGCTTTAAAAATATTCATTAATAACACAATAAAAAGACAGCACTGCTTCTACATTTCAAAGAAAAAATCTGATGTATACACCACATGACTTCCTTGTACGGAATATTAAATTATACGTATTTTGCATTTCATTTAAACTTATTGGATTGAATTAAATCTCCTTTGTCAATAGTGAATAAACCAGAATAGAATAAATGCACTCTTTAAAATTCGCTATATTTGTTTACCATAGCAACACTCTGGCATTAGGTTCACTTAACAGCGTTACATCTCCTTCATTTTATAACTCAGAATGCACAAAAATTATGTATATCACCTGAAGAATTATCTAATCATTGCCACATGTTCTATTCAAGCACTATGACAAATCTAAAACAATGTATAAAAGAAATTAAACAAAAAAAGAAACAGTTTTTCATATACGATTCAGTAATTCCCATGAAATTAATTCAGTTCTCACTCCGTGAAAAGGCAAAAATAAATTAAAAACTCGAAATATCTATAGTAAAAATTATGAAGTAAAACTTAAACACTTATTTCCTCAAATAAATTCCAGAATGAATTAAGCTGGACTTAATTCACAATAATAAAAGAAGGTATTATCTTTGTTGTTGCAAAGCTTAGTTTCCATAGACAGTCCTTAGTTAGATTGGCAACAAATCCACTATTCTCCTAAGTTTCAAATGTAAACAAATATGGGCACCATAAGAAAATTATTAGGCTTAGCCGCACTTAAACATTTAAATTGTTGATAATTCTACAACTCTTGCATGCAGATTTACTAAAGGCATAAAAACCTTAACCGGAAGATAAGAACAACATAATTCAATCACTTTTAAAGTAAAAAATGCACAATTTACCACCATACAAGAATAAAAAAACTGAGCTCACTGAACCAAGTAACAGAGTGGGGTTATATATATATATACATATATTTATATTCTTTTGGTGTGGCCAATTGCAACCAAAATAGGAGATGCACATCTACATGTTATAGCAGTCCTATATACAAAATTTCAACGTTCTGAGGCTACTTATTTTAAAGTTATGCGAGATACATACATATATACGTAAGTACGTCACACAGCTGCTATGAAAAAATCTCTTGAAAATCCATTTTAAATCAGTTTTATAATTTTTTAGAGGAAAAGACTCCTTTATTCTGTCCTTACATTCAGATGTAATGCAAAAACCTCATTAAATTTTATTCGATAGTGGTCACAATGGATATTTTCGTTGAAATAAGATACCTGAAATTTTTCACAATTACAATACTTCCTTTAAAAAATTATAGCATAAACCACATGAATAGAAAAAAAAAAAAAAAAACTAAGCATGAAATTAACTTTTTCAAATAGCACTTAAAATGAATTTAGTACCTCCATTGAGGCCTTTGCTTCATCAGCAGATACACCCATTTTTAAAAGTTTCTGTAATTTTCTTTCACGACGGATAAGTTTTGCCTTTCGGCATGGAGGTCGATCAGGATCCATTTTACCTAAAACAATAAACATATTCTGTTAGAAAGTAAAGGAAAAGTAAGTTGTGCTTAATGATTTTAACTAATTATTTTGTACAATAATTTGAGTAAATTCTATTTAATAATTATTTAATGATTCTGATTTTAATCTACTTTTCCTTGAATTACAATTAACACAAATCTAACATTGGATTTTTCTGTTTAATTTGGAATTCTGGTTGTGGTCACTTTAATTCAGCATAGTTATTGCAAGTTATCAATGAACAAAAATTTTTTTCAATCACATTGAAAATTTGAAAAACAAAATTAAATACTTCAGATTCATCATTTTCATTCATTTGAGTAAAGTCTATAACTGGTTTTCCAAAGTATTTCAAAACTAATGATTTTATTAACAGAAAAAATTCAAAAAACTAAATTTCATATTATAAATAAATCACAGGGTTTAATCTTTTGATCTGAACAATTAAACCCAAATGAAAATATAACTTCGTATCTACAGCTATTCATCAAAAATGTATAATGAATTAATTCTTCTCCTAACAGAAGTAACTGGTTTACTAATTTATAATACAAACATAATGCTAATTAAATTATTCATAATTAGACGTAATACATAATATGTTGATTAACATATTCATAATATATGATATGCTGAATGAAATTATAAATAAAGGTAAAAATTAAAGGACTTTCTACTGACACATAAAGCAAAACAGTGTGGAGTTTTAAAATTCTAATATTAGGAGGGGAAGAGAACAAGACTTTAATGGAAACTGTAGAGCACAAGTTACTCCCTTGATGAAAGTTTTCTTACAAACCTCATTTGTAATATTTAAACTATATCATACTTTGAAAAAAATTAAATATTTACAATGAGAAACTTAAATTGCTTACTAGCTTGCATTGAAGTAGAAGAAGAGGTTTCCTCACAAGTTATAGAATGACTAGATTCTGAGACAGCAGGTATATCAACAGATGCTGAATTGCAAGGACTTTCAAGTGACTCTTCTTTACAAAGTTCATGATTCAGTGCTACGGGAATGAATAGTGATAGCTTCAGGTAAAATTGCATGACTAAGAACAGTTAATAACATGCATAAATTAATTTATTATCAACTTGGTATTTAATTTATATCGAAATATTTGTTTATCAATATCTAATTAACTGCAAAAAAAGATTATTAACAGCTATGTCCAAAAACAACTTTTCCCGTTTTATTTAAAATGAATGTTAAATATGTTTTATCTTTAGATTTCATCCATAATCATAAATGCATAATTTTCAATGTAATAACATTCTTATTTTCCTTTTTCATAGATGATGGAATTTTAATTAGAAATGAGTGAGAACATTTCCCACTGACATGCTACCTTGATTGCCAATAGCATCAAAAACTGATATGCCTAGAATATCAAATACTTCAATACTTATGAAACTTCGTATTTATGAGCTAAAACAGTATGTGACCACAATAGTTATGTGGCAACTCATGATATTACCAAAAAGCATTTATATTGCACCTCAGGTATGTGAGTAATACATCTATTTTGGCTGGTATACAACAACACAGTCGTACCATTTCTGATGCTTTTTTAAACAAAAACATAAAAAAAAAAAAAAAAAAAAAAAAAAAAAAAAAAAAAAAAAGAAAGAAAGAAAGAAAGAAAGAATTCTTAATAAAGGTAAGTGTTTTATTACCGATGTTTCTTGCTTTTTGAATTTTATAAATTGATTGCTCTTACAAGGAATCCTTTGTGTGCTCTCCCATTTTCAAAACAGCTGTTGCCTTTCACACATAAGTTTAACTATTAGTCACCAACAAGTTCATGGATCCTCTCTAAATTTGCCAATGAGTTTTGAGACTTTTCGATGAAGCTGCGAATAATCAGAAACTACATAAAACATTCATTTTAAAATTAGTTACATGAGAATGGTAGCTGAACTGCTATCTTATTATTTTGCAAACACAGACATCACATACAGCAGTGGTAAATTTTCTAAAGGCCACTGGGTTAAGAACTTCCTTGGTGTAAAGATATTAAGAAAGATTACTTACTGCAAACTACTCAATATTTAATAAATAATTCCATCAAACAAACTACTTACAAAAATTTTTAAAGACTTATTATAAAGTACAAAGTCTGAAATCTGGAAGTGCAATATCTAGACCTCCAGACCACCAGCTAAAAAATAAACAAGTAAAATAAAATATATTTCCTTCCCATTACAAAAATCTAAGAATGGAGAATACAATACTCAGGACAAAGAAATGAATGTCCTATAAATGTGTCTCCCCCTCCAACTAACTAAGATTTCTGCATGTCACTTTTAGACACCCTCTGACTAGAAAGTCACACAATAGCCAATAGCCTTGTATTAATATTGACTAGCCTTGTATTAATGTTGGCCAGGATTACAGTTTAGTCCTGGTGGTTGCAAGTGGGTGAAAGACCAGCACTATGCACTTGTTGCTCCATGCAATCTTTGCAGACCCTAAATTCTAGTGTTTGGTACCTCTCTAAATTCTAAAAATTTTGCCATTACTAATTCTTGCTGCTCCGTGCTTCTTTACATTCTAAAATTTTCGACACCCCTGAATTCTGCTGCACCAGATCTGGTACCAATCCTGTTGGGAGGGATAGCTATCTTCTGTCTAACAAAAACAATAAGCGAAGCAGCAATTTCGCCATGTCTACATGCTACCTTACTAGATTTAAACTAATGATCCAAAATCCAGAACCGCTGAAGTCTTGAAAATTCCGGATCTCAGACTTTGTACCAGAATAAATTTCAGGAAATTCTGACAAAACTCGTAGGGTTTCCTATATTTTGCAATACAAATAATTTTAAGTTGAGTACCTTTCCTGAACCTCTCATTTTCCCCTCACATTTCCTCACCAGGATCCAAATTTAAAGTTAAGTGAGGTGAGTATTTAAATGGACGAATCTTGTAGTTTATGCAGAGCATGATTTTGTTAGCCAGCACATGTTACTAATTTGTCCTTCTCGTTACACTGAGTTTCTGATATGCCTTTTCGGACATTTAATAAGTACATAGCCGGGTAAGTTGTTGAGTCAGCCTAATTAGCCCTTAAATTAAATTGTTATTTCAGCAATACTCTTTATCTTTGAAATTATTGCGTAACTATTCTTAAGTTCCACCGCAAGTCATCGGTGTTATTGTAAGCAAAGTGCATGCATTTGTGTTAAGAGTTTGATGAATAATAAAGGTTCATTTTATCCTTCTTGTGTGTTGGTATTCTTTTACGCCTGTGCGAGAAGTCATCAGGTTTCCTTGTAAGATCATTTTAACTGTATGTTAGCTATAAAGGTAAGATCTTACAAACTAATTAATTATAAAAGTCATTCTTTGCACAGTGCATGAAAATTCTTAGAGTTTCAACAATCATCTAGGCTTTTGGATTGTCTGTCAGCAAACTGTAGTACATATTAATGCATATGTTTTGATCAATTTTAATAGCTAATTAACCCTCTAATAGGCAAGGCTGTACATATACGGCCTAGAATATTTTTTGTGATATCTATAAGAACGTATATATACGTGCATATTAAAACATCTAAAAAAAATTAAGGCAAAATATTAAAAGTAAACAAATCCAGGTATAAAATACCAGGAGAATTTTTACATTAAAATCAAGAAAATAATTTTTTCTCATAGCAATTTTGGAAAATTTGTGCTTTTTTAGTGAAAACCCCAACCGGTCAGAGGGTCAACATAAGTAATTGCACAGTTAACATAATATGTACATAACCAGTACATAAGCATTAAGATTGTATTGGCTATATCAAATGAAAAATGCACAAAACCTATTGAAATTTCAGACTGTTTGCATTATAGTATAGCAATAACTCAGTATCCAGACAAGAAAAGTTTTTCATCTTTAATGAAAATAAAACTTTTAAAATAAATTGCATATATAATTTTATAACTCATATTAAATCTTTTTTAGGCAAAATTCAATATTACTCCTTGTAGCAGCAGTAAACTAATAATATGGTTTATATTTATATGATCTAACTTCCAGTGAACTGATTTCCTATCATATTTAACATGCTTTCTTTGTTGATGCATAATTTTACTATGCAAGAATTGGAACATTATCAACTATTCGGTAATAACTTACAAGTCTGAGAAAAAGAAATAATTT
Organism: Stegodyphus mimosarum; assembly: GCA_000611955.2. Lineage (NCBI taxonomy): Eukaryota > Metazoa > Arthropoda > Arachnida > Araneae > Eresidae > Stegodyphus > Stegodyphus mimosarum. The sequence continues at coordinate 372,418 of KK112056.1, read as the reverse complement.
ACAATTTATCATTTCAGAAATCTTAGAAACTCATTAAGGAAAACAAAAGTAGCTACTGCCCTGTTATTGGGACCTGATTCAGAAATGTGTAGGTATGCACATATGGATGGATATGTGTGTTTGTGTATGCATATACATATGTACATACATATGTATGTGTGTGTATATACACATATACATGGATACAGACATGTCTATATACATATATTTCTGAATCCAGTCCCAATAACAGAAGAATATCAAAAAATGTAAAACATATTGAACAAAAACTGAGCATGTGCTTAAATGAACACAATGAAGACTAAGAGAATGTTAGCAGTTTAGAAGCAGACATTTAGTGACAAATTATCATCATACCTTGGTATTAAGCAAGTTTCAAAAGTGATTAAGGCATAAAAGAATACCACAAAAGTGATTAGGTGATGTGATTAAGGTGTAAAAGAATACCACAGGTACTTTAAAATGATACTGATAATTAACATGATTGGAAAGTTTTATTTTCATGATTAATTGAAAAGTATTGATAGGCTTGGCAAGATTTGATATTTTCTTATAAGGATTCAGGAAACGTTAAAAAAAATATATTTTCTATATAATCCAATGGTAACTTCTTCTTTGTTTTACACCATATTGCAAAAGGTTCTTAAGAAAATTTCTAGCTTTATTATGTAGGAGAAATGAAAGCACTACAACAGTTTCACAGTTACTGTATGTAAGAATAATAACTGATTTCAGACTATACTGCATTAGAATTATACCTTTTCAAAAACTTTTATATTTTATGAAAACTAATTTATACTACACACTGACAGAACGTTAGCCAATCCCTTTCACCAAATCAAAAGCACTGACTAAACTACCAGCATTTAATCCTTAAATCAGGTAACAGGTTAAAGAATTTTTTTTCTATTCAGAACAACAAAAATATCAATGCTGTTCATAAAGTTTGTTTAATATTAACTTTATTCTTTAAGTTGCAAAGTCTTACATATATTTAAAATAAATGGAAATACAAAATTCCATTTATTGTAAATATAGTATTAAATTACAGATAAAGCATAGAAAAGCAAATGCCACTTAGACAGCCAATAAATAAAAATCGATAAATGTGGTTTTGTTCTTGAAAATTCATGTTCAAAATACTTTTAACAAATTTTTTGGACTGGGAATTCTATTCTTAAAATGCTACAACAAAAGTTCATAGATTTAAGTACAACTTGCCTGTATTGTCAGCTGGTACATCATTTGTTTGCCCTTTGTGAATTTCTTGGCAAGTCAGATCTTTAGCAACTTTTATATTTTTTAAGCTTTGCATATCAATGGCTTGAGGAAAATCAGAAACCTCCATATGTTCCATCATGGTTTCAGAAGATTCATCTTGAGGATGCTATACAATACAATACAATTGCAAATAAAAATACTATACAATATGCTATACAGTACTATGCAATACAATTGCAAATCAAAATAACACTCTTAAAGTAAGATTATTAGAAAATATATGACATTGTTACTTTTTTTAATTGATAACAGAAGTTATGGTAATTAAACTACAAGCTTTATACACAGAACTAAAATATTTTCTATATCTCATGTGCTAGATTTTGCCTTTTCAGCCATTATTCTCTTGTCAGGTAACCAAAGAGCCCTGAAATAAGTTAATATCCACGACAGAATTAGTGTGCAATCCAATGAAGTGATCCAGAAGAAACAAAATGCAGCATGGAGACAAACGAAAATACAAAGAAATTTTTCACATATACCAGCTGGTAACAACAACAAATCAAAAGGAAGAAAAAGAAAATGATGTGAAATTTAAAATTAGTGCCCCTCCCCCCAAAAAAAACAATTTTTCTCAGCATAGATTTTTAATTCTTTTTTCCCCTCCCTCCTGAAGAGTAGGTAGGGTAGTTTTGTCTGACCACTCACAAAATGAATGACAGCTTTATCAAAATCTATGACAAACAAAAGTTGAAAAATCCAGAGATCTGTTAGTGAGTCCCTTGAGAGTCTTTTATTAGGGTCAAAAGGTATTGAAATAATTATAAATATTAATAAAACCAACAATTATGTTTCATGCCAAATACAAAGTCTAAAAATGTTATGCTTTCATACAGATGACAGCAGCTAAATAGAATTGGAAATCACTTCCAGAATGAATAGGAGTAATTACTCGTATAAGATTACAGCACCTCCAGAATTAAATAATTAAAAAGAGCCAAAAAAAAAAGCTCCTCATCAATGGGAGGATAAAACTATTAATAATTTAGAGGATGAAAAATATTTTTAAAAAATCCATCTACGATCTAGTTTCCTGAGAAAGTTTCAGTATATACTTATTTTATTACCAACTCCCCTAGCATTTTTGACATGTTTTACAAACATCCTTTCTAATCGAACAACATATATTACATAAGTAATATATGATAAATTGTAATTTTACATTCATAATTTTGGATAACAGTCATATATATCAATAGGAAAATAAACTTTACTGCTTTAAGTCTGCCTGACTATAAGTGCATACAGATTTGTCAAGATATATGTGTGTTATATATAAGATTTAAAAAAAAAAAATGTGAAAGCAAACTTCTAATTTTAATTGGCAATAGCCAGTCATATTCTTTATTTTAATCTGGATGTTTCTCTTTCTTGTCCTGAAAATAATATCAGTCTAAACTACATCATTTCAAATTAATCTATATCATATGATCTTGTATAATGCCAGTACTATTTAGCCATTTAGCATATAAGATTTCAAATGAAATCAAAACATTTTCGGAAACAAATTCCTCTAAATGCGTTGCATTTCCCTGCTTACTTGGCAAAGCTCACTTCTCCATAGTGGTGGAACACCTAGCGACTCACTTCTGTCTGTCATCCAATGTATGCCTTAAGATGCAGTAAACTTCCAAAAATGCCATGAAGATAGGATGCATGTTGCACCTATAATGATGTGTGAATCAGAACCTGTGTCTCAAGAATTATTTTGTACAAAAATAAATTGTATTGAAGCTGCACCTACATTAGCCTGCAAGTTTCATCCTTCCACTATGCAACATAAATTCTACAAGCCAGCACCATCTACAATCATCAACCATGATTAAAATTACTCGTATTTTCTCTCACATCATAAACTGTTGCATTTGTACAATGCTAAAAACCTCAGCAAGTAATTATGCTGATTTGCTTGTACAGGATCTGCCAAATTTTATCAAAGTTTATTTTAATAGTGTTTAATAGTTTTATTTACTTTTATTAGTTTCTCAAGTTTCTTTATTTTACATTGCTCTACAAGAAGAAACACGGACTGTTTCATAATGAGTAAGTAACTATTTTTGATACAATTAAATGTGAATATGTAAAAGAAATTTTTGAATTTTGTATTAAATACAATAGTTTCACATGCAAAGGATTGTAAAAAATAACATAATGATATACAAGGAAGCATTTTCAAGAATTTTGAACTTTCTTTTACAATTATTTCTTAGAAAACATGGGACTCCAAATTTAGGACAGTTTTTATGATAGTTAGAAAGAAAACATGAAGAACTTAAAAACCTAAAAAGAACTAACAAACATGGACTATCATTTTGCTTTATATATTATAAAATGTTATGTTTTTGTATCACTTCTAATTTACATTTTAATGTGCCATTCTATATGTGTAGAGTTACAGAGCAAAATGACAGGCCACAGTGAAACCTCGAGGGCATGTCCTTGAGGAAACCATTTTCTTTTCTATTTCTGTCATTAAATTGTACATATTGTACAGTATGTTTATCTTCATTTGCTAAAGCTCTAATGTTTTCCCCCCTTAAAAAAAAGTTTTTCTATCACAAGTCAAAGTTTTTTTTCCTTTTATAAAAGAGTTGATGGGAATATTTTTATATTTAAACTGTGCGGGTGTTTCAGTGGAAAATTCAGCATTATGGTTCACTTTGAAAACTTTTTCAGCCATCAGTTAAAATTGTTTCTTACATAATGAAAAAATTATCTATGGAATTACAATGTATTAACAACAAGGACTGAAGCTGGACTATAGCAACTGATTTAATTTTATTCTGAGTCCATATAAAACATTGCTTTTCATCCGTTCAATATCCAGAAGTGGAAAAAGAAAAAAATCTTTCTATCATCATTTTGTTGTGGCATTTCCAGTGTTCTGAGAGTTATTGGTCCTTGTATTAATAGTTATTACTTTAGCTAATCCATTAGGTGAATGAATGCTTAATGAAAGTACGAAAAAGAAATTCTCCTCTTTTCTCAATTGAAAAATGTGCTAGGGGTACCTACATCAAGTACTTCTACTAAATTATCCTTTAATTTTGCTAAATTAAAGAAACAGAATTTATTATTCAAAAATTAAAATAATAATTTCAATATCTCTGAAATTATTTTTTTAATTGTATTTAATGATGTTTTTATCTTGTTAGTAACATATGTTTAGAATAGTTCTGTTATCATCATGAAATAAGAAATTTATTAATTATTCTACTAAGTATATACTTGTTGATAAATGACTTATGTCTTTCAGAAAATAATACATTGCAAAAATATTTCTGAAAAAGACAAATGAAGCATGTTCCTAAATATTTAAAAGATGAGGTCTTATGATTTTACCTTTGCAAATGTATCGAAATTGAAGACTAGAATTTGTTAAAACAACATGAACAGACTTTTCTAGTTTAGAAAATATTCCTGTTGAAAATTTCGTTTCAATTACATACAACTTCGAAGATATTGATAAGTATATCCATCAAAAATTAAACTTAAATTCTGTATTACATTTAAAGAATAAAACTCTTGAGTCTTTAAAGAAAGGTTTGTCAGAGCAGTATCATATGTTGTTATCTGTTGAAATATAAGATCACTTCAAAATTAGATTTCTCTAGTGCGAAAGTTATTTCTAATTTCAAGTTTGCCTTGACAACAAGAAAGTATTAGAAATGTATCCATATTTACTATCCCTAGGCGGAATCTTTGTCCATGTTTTAACTATCCAAGGAATAATACTCCAAACTATACTACCCAAGATCTTATTTGCCTCAAAACTCAGATTGCTTAGATGTTCAGAAATAACCATTGAAGTATCCAAATTAGCAATATCCAGCCATGAATTATATTTCACCACCAGCCTATCAAAATCAAACTTCATCTAAAAAATGACAATATTTTATTTAATTAAATGTTATTGTAGGGGATAACATTTTTAATTTCTATTATTGATACAGGTAATCAGGTTAACGTCATTTTTAAAAATAATTTATGCCACCTAGATAATTTTGAAATTCTCAAAAATGAAACTTCATGAAAATTATTACCTGTCTCGGAGATAAAACTTCATGAAAATTATTCCCTGCATAACAATCACAGTCTTATATTTGCAAAAAATAAATGTGATATGAGTTGCATTAATACTGAACCTCCAAAGGTAATACTAATCACAGAACTTCCCGTAGCTTATATACCACATACAGCACCAACTAAGGACAGAGCCAGGACAAGGGTGAGGCAAATAAAGTACTTGCCTCATGTGAACAGCAATAAAAAGCAATGAATTAACCAAGAAAGTTTTGAAATTCGTTTCAAAAAAGAATTACGATCATCAACATTCAACTTTGGGACATATGACGAAGTATTAAAATATTAATTTATAAGATACACAGAAATTTTCTAAAACTATATGTAACATTAATATTTATTACTGAAACTACAACACTGAAATTTCTCTACACTTGTTTGCATTTGAGCTTCATAGACTGCACTTGTCTAGAAAGTGCCATGCTGTTGGCATTCTTTACCATCTCTCTTAAAATCTCTTTACATTCTTTCTCTCTCTTATCTCTCTTTATATACTATCTATTATATTAAGTATAACTCTTCCTATTTTTACTTTTCCATCATAAGCTTTTCCAAAGTCTGCTAACTGAAAATGGGTTATGATGGAACTGCTTAGTTTCCTGCAGCAGACCTAATGCATAAATGTACACACACATGGAATAGAATCAAAAATCTAAGCTATAAGCAAATGAAAGTGCACCCGGTGTTATCAGCATTTTGCATAACTTTTTTATGTAAAATTTGCTATTGAATGAGATGAGTAGTTAGGGAATGAGATGTGTGGAATAATATCCATGTTTTATATGCATTGGAACTGTGCATTGGTTTCATTTAATGTTTAATTACACAAATTACTGGATGAATAAAGCGAATCATCATATTCCTTTGCAAAGAAGAAAGCAAGGTATTGTTGAACCTTGCTTCATTCTTTGCAAAGGCTGGAATATATATATATAAGGTAAGACATGGCTTCTCTTTTTTGAGCTTTTCCAACTGTTTATCATGAAACAAAGCACCACAGAAATAAAAAGATCTAAAATTTTGAAATTTTCAGACAAATCATTCTGACTAAATATAATACAACTTACCAAAAGTTACTTACTTATAATTTACCAAAAGGATTGAAAAGTGAAGAAAATGATACAAACACGATGAAGTGGTTCATTTAAAAAAGAAAAAAAGGATTTAGATTTTGAAGTCGCACCAGAAGGTTTATTAAGGTTTTTGATGTTCTTGATGACTTTGCAGTTTATCTTTTGGCTCTTGGACTCA
>KK112056.1:344042-365781 GCA_000611955.2 Stegodyphus mimosarum | reverse complement strand
CACAAAGGTTTTTTTTTTTTTTCTTTCTTTCGAACTTTGTTATTAAACATCACTTTCTTTACATTTCCATCACATAAAATTCAACAGGAATATCACAAAAATTTTAAAATCTGCATAGGTTTAGAATTCTCTATATAGCGTTAGTTTTACTATACATTCTCTTAGTCCAGAAGAACTATTATTTTTTAGCTTTAGCATCGAATCAATTTTTTTGCCTGTTTCAGTTATCAAATAACTAGCCACTGGCACAACCAGCCATTTAATGTAGTTAATATACAAAAGAAAAAATATATATGTAATGCTTTTAATAAATCTAGCTAGTGTAATTGTACAGGTCCAATTGGTAATTTATTAAAGAGATAAAGAATTGCATTCATTCTTTTCAAATTTCTTAGTTTGTTAATCAATAACAAGGAGATTGACTTTGAAAGAAAAAAAAGAAATAGTATCTTACCCTTGCCAAATGGCAGCAAACTGAAAAGTGGAAGTTAAAATTATTTTATACCAGACATTTTTATAATTCCTAATAAAGCATTAAAATTTTGCCATGCACTTTTTTGTATTCACTATATTATTTCTTCAACAACAACAGGTATAGGTAGATTCTAGGCAAGCACCTATGTAGTAACACTGGACTTTTTTTTTGTATTGCTGAACCTAGCTAGCTGTTAAGCTTCCACCCCAGTTTTGAGGGGAAAACCCCCGAGGCTGCGGATTTCCACCCTTCTCCCATTATCACTAATTTTTCAAGAGTACTTTCAGCTTGCATGGATTTTAAATGTCCCCTTTCCTTGCATGCACTATGGCTTACAAATATCTCTGCCTAGAATTCGATCTCAGGTTCATCGGCACAACAGTCAGTATCATTAAGCATTCTACCAATTTTGCAGCCATGGCGAGAACATTTGGTAGCAACAACATCCTTTTATTTATGTTGCTATACCTTTTCTTTACATTTGCTGAATTATTTTTTTTAATAATATATGCCAATAACTTTTGTTGGCAACATTCGAAAGGTGATATGTACAGTGAGGTTTGAGACTAATAGCACCTCTAATGATAAAGGAGAAAGGGAACCAAATGTAGACATTTTAAAATTGTTCTTATATTGCAGGATAAGATAAGAATGATAACCTAAAAACATTTTATATAAAAGCAAATCTGTGAGCTATATTACAGTTAAATGGCATATAAAGTTCGGCTCACACTTGAATAAGCCTTCCTTGCAATAAAAACTTATTTGACTGATAAAAGGTGTACAAATGTTAAAGACTGGTTCACTGAATTAACCAGTTATAATAAAGTATGCTAGGATACCTTTTTAGTATGGTTCGGTTATCTGAATAAGCAAAGCACACAAGAGCTACCTAAAGAAAGCCTCAGTAAAGAACTTTCAAAGGGAAATTGGCTTGTATTCATGTTTCAAGGGAAAAACCCCAAAATCCAATCCCACAGCCACCCGTTCACTTGGGATTGAAACCGGGTTGAACTCCCAAAATTCATCAGTCTTAGCCACTCAGCCACTGGAGGAACCTGCTTTAGGAGTGATGCTTTCGTGGTGGATATTCTCAGGGAAAGTTTCATACTCAAGTTAAAGACAGATGTCCAAAAATTATATGCAGCCAACCCATTTGCTATGATGCATACCATGACAAGCAGCCAGTATTATCTAGTCTGCAGTTACGGACAGAATAGTAACAAAAAAACAGTGAGCATAGAACTTACTATTTAGCAGTTAGTAAGAAAAATTTTCAGAGTTAGGAATAGATTTTAAAAGAAAAGTTGCAAGTTTTACTTAATCATATAGACAAGGATTATTTGTTGATCTACATTAAGACTGAATAAAAATAAAAATGAAGAACCTGTAAAATTCATTGCATTTAAAAGAATTTGAACTAGTGATGGAAATATGCTTGGATAATTTGAGGAAAAGTTTCAACATGATTACTATGTGCAGTTTGCATCAGTGCTATTATCAAGATAGGATTACTAGTATAACTTAGGAGTTGTTATGGAATTTTAGACATTAATATTAATATTACTAAACCTTTAAACTTGATGGCACTGGATTCTAATAAAGTTTGTACTCTTAGAGAGAAATTACTGGAAATTATCTTATAGATGCTCATCGACGATTGGCTTCTTTTCTTATCAGTTTTCAACTGTGAAAAAAAAAAAAGCTGTTCACATACAAATGAAACATCCTCTCCACACAGAAGATACAAGCAGTGATGGTGCATGCCCTTTAGTTCTGTAAATATACTCCTAATATTCAAATTCAATTATGGCTATGAACTGGCTGAGTGTTTTATCATTGGTATTCCTCTAACCATACTTTAGCAAAAAATGCTACCACATACATACGCAACGCACAAATTTAATGTTCATAATTATCATCATCATCATCATTATAGTAATGTAAAATTTTGATTTACTAAATTTATAAAAACCTAACCTGAATATATAATTTATTCATCTTAGTTATATATGATATCTGAAATTTTGCATATTTATGTTTATATTTGAAGTATGTTAGACTGAAGAATATTTGATTTATTAACATAATTCATAATTAATAACTTATGTAATAATTTAGGATGTGAGAGAAGATACAAATAATTTTAATCATGACTGATGGTTGTAGATGGTGCTAGCATGTAGAATGCATATTGTGTAGTAGAAGGATTCAACTTTCAGACAAACATAGCTGCAGAACAAAATTTATTGCTGGACAAATAATTGAGACCTTTACTCTAATTTACACATCATTATGGGTGCAGTCCGCACCCAATCTTTATTACAAGCTTACTATATCTTAAGACATATGATGGATGATAGAGAGAAGTGAGCTTATGCATGTTAGGTGGAGGCAAGCAAATAAAAAAGCACAATACATTCAGAAGAAAGCTTGGAGAAAGTCAAAAGGTTTTGATTTCGAATGAAATCCTGTTCGCTGATTGGCTAAAGTTCTTGCATTACAGCATTATGCAAAATCGTAAGATATGAATTTGAAGTAATGCAGTTTAGACTGACAATATAATAAGTGGTTGCTATTTTTAAGGCAGAAAGGGGAAATACCCAAATTAAAATGAAGACTATAAGGGGCTATTGCCAATTAAAATTAGAAGTTTGTTTTCATTTTCTATCTTATATACATATATAAATACGTAAATTAAAATTTCATCTGATGATCAAGACACTTAAGCATTAATCAAACACATATGCAAAGTATTATTCCTCAGATACTAGACGGCAATCAAATTATAATTTTTAAATACTGACATGAGATCTTTTCACACATCCCATTAAGATCATTACATGAAACATATTATGTTAAAATTATCACAATTTGATAGCCAAAGAGCATCACAAATTAGCTTAGAATATAGCATTTTCAACAATAATGAAAGACCAAAGAACACACATGGCAGATTAAAAATAATGTAAAAATAAGATCTTTTTCTTTTCCCCTAAATCTTCAACTACTTTTTAAATAAATACAGATTAGTGAACTTCATAATGAAAGAAAAAGAACAACATTTTTGTTTTTATTAGTTTTAAGATCTGGAACAACAATAGCGTTGCCACTTCACAAAGGATAAATAGTTTTTAGAAACAATATAGGAGATGCTACATATTCCCCTCTCAGTGATGATTATAGCACATAGTCTTTTCAATAAGGGAGAAACCTGACAGTTCTTTCACTGTGTGTAGTAGTATAGTTATTGCTCATAGGCGAGGTTTGCACTGGGGAGGTGAGCCTGCATCGTCCTTGAACATGGAAGTTTCTATTGACTGCACTGTGTTGTCATTTAGAATAAAACATAGTTTCAGTCTAGCAATTGATAATTTGACAATTCTGTTAATTTCTATATTGAAGTATTTGATGACCTAAGAACCAAGATAAATTGGTTGTACAGATGAAGTGGCCACATTATTAAATATGAAAACATGCAAACAATATGAAAGTTGCTTTGAAACAAAATTGGTTTTACTGACATAAGTAATTGTCATAAAAGGTCTAAAAGCTATTTTTCTTTTGTCAAATGGCATCTCCATTATTATTCCAGATCTTAAAAACAATGAAAATGAAAATGTTGTTTCTTTTCTTCCATTATCAAGTTCTCTAATCTTTATTTATTTTATTGGTAGTTGAAGGGAGAGAAATGATTATTTTAACATTTCCTTCATTGGTGACCCAAATGTGATATGAACACATAAACTTCTGATGTGGAGTCAGTAATAATACAATCAGGCATCAACAAATATCTGAAGCCTTGATATTTAAGTAAATGTCCAACAATATCAATGTGGATGTGCTGGAAACGTTTGGGTTGAATTTTAATTTAAAATTCATTAGACCTGATTGCATATGTTTTTGAACTTTGATCACTGGCACGCCAGATATACCAGACACCGTAATTGACAATCTTTATTGATATTTGGCCAAATGAATCTTCGCATAATTAGTTTTCCTAGTGCTTCTAATCCCTCGATGTGATAGGGTATGAATAGATAAAAATATCTGCCGACGAAAATTTGAGGATATATATGGGCAGATACTGTTGGTAGAAATATCACAATACATTAATTTCTTGGTGCCATTTGGCTATAGTTGCATTTGGAGTTGGCACAGAAATTATATTAATTCTGGAAAGAACAGTGGCTACAACATTTCCCCCCCTTCATGAGGTATCAAATATCCATTGAAAATTGAGCAATATAACTCAATTGTCTTGCTTATTTGCAGGAGGACGCTTTGTCTAGATTTTGTTAAAGGTAAAGGTGATAGGTTTATGGTCTGTGTAAATGATGAAATATCTCTGTTTAATATGTACACCTTCCACACAAAAAAGGTTGGAATAGTTTTATCTCCCATTTCACTGGGCCACTTGACGAAAGGTCTAATTCCTTCAGTTGAAATTTTATAAACCAAATATTTAATTTTAGAAGTACCAAAAACACTTTTTAAAATGTTGATACATACACCATAATCATTTAACCTTTTAAAAACTATGTTTAAGTGCTCAAGGTGTCACTTTTCTTCAGAAGAAGCAATCAGTATGCTGTCTAAATAGCAGAATGTAAAATCTGATCCTGAAAACACCAAGCAGTTGGTGAAAAAGTCATAGAATGGTAGAAAAATTAATACACAGAGAAAAGAATATAATAAATTTGTATAAAAATTCTTACTTTTTCTTTTTCACCATAGGCTAAGAATTTATGGACTTTTTTTAAAACTTTCTTTTGAGATCTTGATAAGACAAATTTCTTAGCTTCACATCTAAAAAAAATGCATTTAGTTATAATAAAAAATACAAAAATACATAATTTAAAAAGAAGTTAGTGATCTTAGAGGCTTACCTAATTGTATATTGAGGACAGCATGTTCGGTGCATAGTTGGTTTGTAGCAATATTTTCCACTCCTACAAATATTACATAAATATTACGACTGCTTTGAATGTTGCTGCTTTTAATGTGATAGTGGTTAATGCTATCATTTGAATACTATTATTGAAATGCTGAAGTCCTGCTCATTTGTATGCAAAATCATGAAAACTGCATCACACATTGTAATCAACAAGTCAGTTAATGTTATCAAAGTATTATAGAAATTTTTTAACTTAAAATAAATTCACTAAATAAAATATAAATTTGCTAAATAAGGTTGAAACAGTGTACAGAAATTGCTAATGACGGAACATTTCAACAAAAATTTTGACAGAAACAACTTAATAAGGAATTACATAACCAAGCAACTTTATTTTGATTGAAGGCAGCCATGTTTAAAAAAGTCAGTTTTTTAAGTTTTCAGAAGACTGAATGGACTAAACAATTTTAAAAAGTGGAATTTTAGACTATGCTTTCTTGATCTAAAATATCGCTTTGCTTCTTTTGAGCTTTACACTTATTTTTTTAAATTCTGTTTATGATGCAATCATTATTTTATTTTAGTCATTTTTTCATGAAGTCTAGTAAAAGGTCTAGTAAAAGGATCTGAGTCTCAAGGATAAAATCGACTTAAAACTGCTATAAGGATAAACCGCTATCAGCAACTCCCAAAAATGAGTCAATTTAATGTTCCTCATTTCTCAACCCCTCTTATGTAATACTTTGAAGCATCATGAAGATATTTACAAATGAAAGAAAATCAACATAAACGCATGCATAGTGGGAAAGATCCTAGTATTGAGAAAGATTTGGCTTACAAATGTTTGTGTAAAAGATGTGGCAATCAACAGTCCATTGATGATAAAGAAAACTTAAAGAATTAGCTGTAAAAATTGGGAAAGATAATTCTGTAGCAGCAGATGGCTTGTTTAGTTAATGAAACATTGTTTACAAATGTACTCACTGTCAAAAAAAAGACTTTGATTATCCTGCTGCAGAAAAAGGTTGTTAAATGAACAACCTAGAGTACTTTCCTGAAAACTACACCTAAGTAATGTACTACAAAGTACATCTCATGTTGATGAAATAGGTCCATACTATCATGCATTGCCTCATACGCATTTATTTAAAACTGAAAGTTCAAAAGGATTCAAAATGCCAAAAGATCATGCGACTGTTTTATGCTGTGACAATATAAGAGGAAAAAAGAAAACTATAAGTAAACAGAAAAGGAAAAAACTCCTGATATTTTAACCACTGGTATTGCGTAGTTGCAATGGTCAAAATAAATACATTACGAATATACCAAAGATTTATGCTAGCAGATGATTTTGTTGAGGGAATATTATGAAGATTATTTCTGTAAAAAAAAAAAGAAAGAAAAAAACTCTCTTCAACAATAATTTTATTTATAATAATTAGTCTTACACTTGAAACAAAATTTAAGCAAAACTTTCAATCAGGTATTTTTGCCATGAAAAATTAAGGAAAGAATCACCTGTTTTAGAGGTGATATCCAAGGTCACCACTTATCAGAACAGTCCATCAATCACCTGTTTGTGTGGGGATGAAAATGAAAACAGGTGTTGAGTTGGTACAAGATCAATGGGAAAAGGGTACTCCCCCTTTTTAGTCCAACGAAGCTTTGTCCCTGAAGGATCATTGTTTTTATTTTGCCTCGGAAACATTAAAAGTCTAAATACTTTTCAAACTGTTAACACACAATATTGCAGCCCTGTATTATATTTAAAGAAATGAAATAATGAAGAATCTGCATAAATGTATGCATATTTCTCTAAATGTGATAAAACAACAGTACCTAGAGCCATCCAATTTTGAATAACATACGTTTCCACCCGAATATGCGCATCTGGAATTCCGAATTTGGAATTCGTTTTATTATCTATTTCATATTTTGTAAGACTTTAATGAATTTTTGAAGAACAAACGATTTAAAAGCGAGCAATGGCGACACTCTATGGGGAGGGGGAACCCTTTTTATCTAAAGCGTGCAGAACTGTGTATCAGAAATTCTAAAGATATACTCATTTTAAAATTATTTTGTGATATTGCTGAATTGAATTTTATGGTTTAAGTGCGAAGAACATGATATTTAATAAATAAAGGTAGCACACAAAACGTTAAAAAATGTCCCTTCGGAGGTAATTTAAAATCTGAAACCTTTCAGAACTTTTTTTTACTCATGCTTTCAGATACACGAAAATTTTGAAAAACAGAAAACTGAAAACAGATAAAAAAGGGCCCGTCAGTTATGTCTCTGGTGAAAAAAGGAAGAAAAAAACAGAACAGAAAATATAAAGCTCAAAATACAAGGTGAAACTAGTGGAGAGATTTTCAGCCTTGTTTTTGGTTCAAACATTTATTCTCTTCTTGTTAAACAAATATACATAATCCATAAAAAAATCATCCAAAATTTATTGAATCTGAAGCCCACACGAGATGCTTGTGGGATACCATCCTTTACCTAAATACAAATATATTGGTCCCTTGATAAGAACATTTCTGTTCCTACTGTATGAGAATCAATGTTACATTTGCAGTATAGGAATTATGCACTTAGCTGACAACACTGAAAAATTATATAAAGTGAGACCATATCTAAACATACTAAACAGAAAATTCCAACAATTCGGTATATTTTTCCATGATCTGAGTACTGATGAGCAAATGATTCCTCATCGAGACAATCATTCAGCAAAGATGCTTTTAAAAGGGAAATCTATAAGATTTGGATATAAAATGCACTTTGGCATCATCTGATGAATATGTGTTTCGTTTTGATATTTATTTAGGTAAGTTTACAGCTCCAAAATTATCAGAATATGAAGAATTTGGTTTTGTGGAAGTGTGATGATAAATTTGTTCTTCGTTGTTGAAACTCCTCCTAATCATGCTATTTATTTGGATAATTGTTTTACATCATTTCATCTTCTCTGACCCTTAAAAAATAAACGTTTCAGTGCTACAGGAACAATTCAAGAAAACCACATACAAATGTGTCCACTACAAATGTGTTCATAAGAAAGACAGAGGTTATTATAATGTCTAGTATAAAGAGAAAAAAAAATTTTTTTTTGTCCAACGGAATGATAATTTGTTAATAATCGTGCCTAACCAAGAACATTTATACTTTTAACAATTTCAGTACGGAGATAGCAGAGTGAAATAGCATTCAAGCAGCAACTCAGAAGCTAAAATTCGTAATTATCCAATATGGAAGCTTTCTATACCCAAATTAAAAATCAGGAATTAAGAGGTTATAACTAAATTAAATAATAAAGTTGATTTACATATTTTTTATCTTACACACACAGTAATCCTATAGGAATTGGAGTGATATTGAATAACAGAAAAGTACTGCATAATTTATGGCCAACTACCATTTTCATGGGGTGGTGATGATGATAACTGCGACTTTGAAGGTTTCACGGATATTATAAGCTGAAAGAGAAATTTTCCAATTAATGGAACTTGTGAAGATATATGAACAAGTGGTAATAAATGAAGATGATGTAACAGAAGCTTTTCCATTGTGATGCCAGTGTCCCAATCATCAATCAACTAATGGATTGTAAAATCTGATGTCAAACAAGCAAATTGCACATTCCTCTTTTAAATACAGAAAATATTGCTACCAGTAGTGAAGAAAGTGACATAAAATTTGTTGAGAATGAAAAGATTTTGATCAACAGTTTAATAAGAATTCGCAACATGGCAGATATAAGACTTGAACAATGGAATTTTGTTACTGGACAAGAAATTATATCTAATTATAAAATTAAAGAGAAAGTATCAGAACAAAAACTGAAACAGCTTAAATAACTTATTAGTCCAAAAGGATTTGAATCCCGAAGGACTATTACTTTTGTTTTGGCATTTTGCGTCGTTTCACTTTCCAATTTACTGCTTATTTATTTATTTATTTTTTTTTGACGTAGCTTTCTCTTCAAAAACCATCTGCGTTGCATGGGAAAATCAAAAGGAATTTTAATTACAATTCTAAATAAACAGCCGAATAAATGCGAAATTCGTAACAATATTCTCTAAAACTTCAACGAATTTTTCATTAACAAACTCAAAGATTTCAAAGCCAGCAATACCAACATTGTACAGAAAAACATTTTTATCTCCAGCACGTGACAGTGTGTACTGAAATTTTTAAGATATGCTCAATTTAAAATTATTTTGCGATATTGCTGTTGAACTGAATTTTATGGTTTAAGTGCGAAGATCATGGTATTTAATAAATAAAGGTAACACGCAAAATGTTAAATAAACGCCCCTTTGGACATAATTAAAATCTGAATCCTTTCAGATTTTTATTAAAATTTTTTTTTTACTAAGATGGTACTCTTCTGTTATCAGGACTGGATTCAGGAAATGTATGTATAAGTTTCAAATGTAAACAAATATGACTGCCATATGAAAAATGATTAGGCTTAGCCGCGCTTAAATAACTTTTAAATTGTTAATAATTCTACAAATCTTGCACGCAGATTTACTAAAGACATAAAAACCTTAACCGGAAGATAAGAACAACATAATTCAATCATTTTTAAAGCAAAAAATGCATAATTTACCAACATATAAGAATAAAAAAAACTGAGCTCACTGAGCCGAGTAACAGAGTGGATATATATATATACATAAATTTATATACTTTTGGTGCAACCAATTGCAAACAAAATAGGAGGTTCACATCTACATGTTATAGCAGTCCTATATACAAAATTTCAACGTTCTGATGCTAATCGTTTTTGAGTTATACGAGATACATACATACATACGTACGTTCGTACGTACGCACAGACGCCAGATAAAAAAATCTCTTAAGAATCCATTTTAAATCAGTTTTATAATTTTTTTTGGGGAAAAAGAGTCCTTTATTCTGTCCTTACGTCCAGATATCACGCAAAATCATCGTTAAATTGCATTCGATTATTATAATTAGTGGTGAAAATGCATATTTTCGTTGAAACATGATACCCAAAATTTTTCGCGATTACAATACTTCCGTTTTACTTCGTACAAGGAAGTCAAAAAGATTTTAAAAATACAAATAATTGATTTGAGGCTATAACGTATTTTCTCCCTCCTTTCTGCATGGCTTCCTGGTGTAACGGTAGTACCCTCGGCGCGTATTCGAGAGGTCTTCGTGTCCCGTCGAGGAATTGCACATTTTTCACATCTCCTGCTTCATAAAAAACCTAATGACTCTATGAGGTACGCATATGAATTGAAAAATATAATTCAATCATTGTGTGTTTCCGTTCTAAATAGCATATTGTTTCGAAAGCTATTTAGTACCTTAATTACATGATTTTATTCGATACATATTTGTGAAATACTTTACTGTTTCCTTTTACATAATCAGTTCATCATTATAGTCTGCTGTTTTAAAATAAGCGCTTCAAAGCATAGTAACCATCCTCTCTTTTCTGAAAATAACGTGTGTTGTTATAACGTGTACATGTATGTATTCATATATATACAAATTCATATATATGCAAATGTATGCATACACAGATTTTGGTTAAAATGTACTCTACCCCTTGGCGAATCGTTTCTTTTTTTATGTCAAGATCGGCGCCACGAACGATCGTCACCAATTTCAAGATGGGGCCGATCCTTCCATTCACTACACAAAACCAAAACAAGAAGTCAAACACTTACACAAACTGTACACATCGACCTATTTAAAAAACATCAGAGAATTGCACAAACTAGGCATTGCGCACTACCTTAATTTTGTCACGTACAAAATCAGGAAGTTAAAACTATAATGCTAACCAGAAAAAATTTGTCATCGTCTTAACACACAGACACAAACAAATAACCAAAAATACACAAACAAAGAATAATAAATAACCAAAAATACACAAAGAATAATAAATAACCAAAATACATATTTCCTAACATAAAACATTAAACAACAAATCTTTTTTTAACATACCTTTTCTTCACGTGCATATTTTCATGCCTCTCACCAGCATCTGCTCCATGTAAGCAATTCAATTAAATATTTGGTCGTTTCAGCTCATCCACTGTCAATGGCAGATAAATATGTATAAAAGTGTTCAAGAAAGCCATAAATACATTTTTTCCCTGCTCCTTCTTGCACCACACATATTTGGCCAAATAATAGTGCAAGCTGTCCTTCGTCTTCCTTCTGGATAAACCGCATTTAATTGTACTCACCATTCCTCTTATTCTATGTACTCCTTCCAGCAGTCAGAAATTATAGTCGTATTCAGAAGCATATACTCATTTCTATTACTAAGCAAATTTTCTGAAACCACATAAAACATTACACAGGTGCAACCAAACACAGCAATTGAAAATCCCCGGTCCCTACGAAAGGGTTACTGTTACAAAAAATAGCCAAAATCTCAATTTATCACAATACATTAGGCTATATTCACACAATTTTACCCAAGGCTAGTTTACCCAACATTGGAGTTACTGAAAAACCTATTTCATGCAGCAGGCTTCCAGATTTCTCAAACAACCACTAACACTTGATGATTTTTTCAGACAGAAACCAAGGGGTATCGTACAGTATATTTCAACCCAGATTTCTGAATCCTGTCCAAATAACTGACGAGTACCAATAAAACAAATATATCTTGAACATTTTGCTTGTAAATTTTGATTCCTTTATTGTCATAAATGCTTCATTATTTCATAAACAATTAATTTACATTTTTAATTCCATAATTTCCCTATGTCACTTTACAAAATTAAAAACTCATTATCAAAATTCAAAAATTTTGAAAATCACCTATGTCTAAACACTTCCAGATCTCGGACTCTATATCGTGTACCTCAGATATGCAGTTACAAGTTACATGTAAATTGCGTTCACTTTAAAACTAAAACTATATTCAGCCTTCTAATTTATTCTGGTAAAAAATTATATTGCAGAACACAATAAAAAAACAAAATAACTAATAAAATCTAAAAATCAGTATTAAAAATAACACAAATATTGACCACAGCTCATCAGATTAAAAAGATTCTGAATATTCTGCCTATTCTAAACAAAATAATTCCTAAATCCTAATAGATGTAGTTCTTAATATTCAATGAGAAACTCATAATTTTATCATCAATAAATGAGAGAAATAAATGATACAATTTTGGAGCATGAAAAGTGTAATAATAAAATTCAGCTTAAAAATGAAGAATTATAAATAATGAAATTTATTAAAAAAACAACTGACTAACACACTGTTTCAAAAACTTCTTCAAAGTGCATTTAAATATGTCTTCATATTGTTAAAAATATTGAGATCCATCAGAGTACTTGTTACAAATCAAATTTAATAAACAAATCACAAGTAGTAAAATCCTGTTATCCTGTTTCTGTCAATAAATCAGGGAAAATGTTATAAAATAGCCTTGATACTAACCTCCTCCATCCTCTATCAATCAAATTTTGATAATCTAGAGGAGTCAAAGTGTGAGCCCACATTCCTAAAAACAGAAAAATAAACAAAATTTATAAACTACCTGTCTTGCTTATGTAATCATATTTACTTATTCAAAGTTAAATATACAAAGTTAAAATATTAAATATCTGTCACCAAGATTACATTAATTAACACATCAAAAAAGCACTATATTAAGGATATGTTAAAGATATCTATATTGTTTTCGTCCCTAAATTTCATCATTAAAAGTTCTCTATGAATAATTGATAAACATCTCTTTAAATTTTATTTTCAGATAAATTAAAGGTAAAAATTATCTATATAAAACACTGATTAAAATCTCTCATTCTTGATTTTTTCAATTATTCAGATTCAATACAGTTAAAGAGCAAAAAAAAATAAATAAATAAAAATAAGTAAATAAAACACAGTAACAAATAAATAAGGCTTGCAGATTTTCATACAAATCTGGTCAAATATTTTATACCAGGGGGAAAAAAAAAACTACAATTAGATAAATGAGGTATGAATCCAACGATTAAGAGATAATTCAATCATCTTTTAACTCTGGGGTAAAAATATTTATTATAAGTTTATAATATTTAAGTTTATATTATTAATCTAACCACGGAAAGTAATGCACACTTGCTTACCATGAGAATAACAGGTATTATCTGATTTACAATACCCACACCTGTAGCCTTCATTTCCAGAAAAATATTCAACAATACTGCTGTCTGTCATGATATCAATTGATCAAACAGGTGAATAGAAAAATAATTTACATTTCGTACGTCTTTAAGTAATTTTCTTCGCTTATCCTCCTCCCTCCGTGCCTAGACCTCTGACTACCGAACTAAGGAGGAAATCACAACCGCATCATTGTTTGAAAAGTGAAAGTGCGAACTGGTGAAGAAAATTTCAAAGAAATTGAATGACCTAATTTCAGAAAACCAACAAATAGAACTAGCAGAGCAGACGTAAGGCTAAGCATTTTTACTGTTGTCTAAAGAAATGATTTAATGTTATGTTCTTTCCCTCTAAGATACAATTTTAAACTGGAACCGTAATAACACGATGTGTTTATCAGTTGTCGTTTGTTTATTATGACTGCGTTGCAAAATGACTGTTACGTGAAGTTATAATTGTGTATTATACGGAGAATAAGCCAAACTACAGAAAACAAACGGAATATCTTTTGCGAAATTTAAAAATGTGAACTTTTTATAAATTCCAATCATCACACTTGATGTTTTTTTGCAGTTATGACACTTGTAGTAAGCTCAAAAGTTAAAACGTTTTGGCATATAATTATCTTAAAACTGAAAATACGCAATTTAATGTTATTCTAAATATTTGTGTTGTGTAATATGATATTTCTGAATTTTTTAAGCTATAAAAGTTTTCTATATTTAGATTTTAAAATGCAATAAGAGTGGGGAATAAAATTAGGGAAATGGGTTTGTTTAAAAGCTTCATGTCAGAATTCAGACTTGGCCAACCTTTTAGAAAAGTACAAGGACTTTTCAATATTAGCATTTAAAATTATGCTGTCCATGTATTATAATTGTATAATTTCTGGGGTTGAGTTTGTTTTATTTTTTTAGCTTAAATTTTTTAATTTGAGAAAGATCATAGATAGTACCATGAAACAGAACTTTCAGAGAGAAAAAAATATACGTATCATAATTTAGGCAACCCTGGGACACTATGCACAACAATTTTTAGGAGATTTCTGAACACAGTTTTCTTGTTTTACAGGGAAAACAAAATTGTAAAGAATTATATGACGATTTTGGAGTTGCATAAAATCTGCAGCCATAGATTCTTTGGGTCTTAATCTTGCATGACTAAAGGCAGGACCCAGTTAGAAAAATCTGAGGCTTATATTTTTTCAGGGGCTGTCAATAAATATGTGCCCCGTGTTTATATGAAACGATATCAGGATTGAGAAATTATAAGATGATTTTAAACTTAAATTTGTGCCTTAGGCCAGGCCCAAATTTAAGTATTATTTATTGCTCAAATTTAAGTAACTTCAAGGTTCACCCCAACAAAACACTTCAGTGTCGTGAAAGTGAAAGAGGAATTCAATTTTTGCTGTTTAAAAATAAGCCATTTTTAAAATAGTAAGTAGCAATCAAAAACAGAGATTATGCAAGAGAGAGAAATATCTTGTAATCCCATTGTTTCGAGTTATCAAAAAAAAATAATGTTATCAGACTAATATTATCTAATAATGAAAGTAAAATTACCAGAATAAAATCATTATCTAACAATGAAATTGACAAATTGATGTGCGCCCATTACTTTAGCTGAATTTTCTATTTGACCCGAGGTCAAGTCCTGATGACTGGGAATGGCTGCAAAGGAGTTATATTAATTTTCTCCATGTGTAATACAAATATGAGTCGGATACCATTCAAATATGATCCGTTGAGGCATCTCTCCCATTGAGCAGATACTCCTTATTGCGGAAATAACCAAATGTAATCATGTTCAAAACCATTGTTGTATATAAATGGATTAAAACATTTTAAGTATAATTAAAAATCATAAATATATCTGACCATAACAACAAGTAAAATCTTGATTCTTTTAGTCTTGCTGCTATTTTAACAACTCGTAATATATTTTTATCCTGGATCCTTATTATCTTAGTTTAACAATATGAAATTTATTCTGTATTGATAATATTTAATCAGATATTACCAGTAAGTGTAAAACTGCATATTTTTGTAACTATTATCTTTTTTTTTTTTTTTCAGTTTTGTTATAAGAACTAGTAAATTATTCTGTTTTATTTATTAAGTAATATATTAATTATTTTTTCTTCAGGTAAAATATATGCCTTTGATATCAAAGCATGTTGTACAAGCTTCGAAAGTTATGACCCTAGTAAATAAGAAAATGTCATCCTTAAAAATTCCATTGGACTACATTGTCCATCAAAGTGAATCATCATTATTAGAGGTTCATTTCATTTTTTTTACTTTCGTTATTTATTTATGTATATACTTTAATAATAATGCAAAATACATTGCATTTTCAGTTTAAGATTATCTTAATTAATTCATTCCAAAATATATAGATTTCTATATTATAAAATCCTATCATATGTTACTGTTATTTTCTGTATGGATATGCATTTGATTAAGAAGATGTATGAGCTGCTGTTTAACATTATCTTTTTAATTTGACGTAAAGAGGAGATCATAACCTTAAATTTTAAATAAATATTCTATTCATTTAATCTCTGATTCAGTGATTCCCAACCTGCTTTCAATACTGGCATTAGTCATTTTACCACCTGGTGTAGTCTGTGCAGATCTTGAATTACGCTGCTTAGTGCTTCCGCTCTCTGGTATTATCACAACAACCTTGATAGAAGTCATCAAACTGTGGCTCCATCTGCATAATCTAGGCGGTTCAAATTTTGGAAGTGGATGATTGAAATGATTTAAAAACTTCTTTGTTGAATTTTGGAAAGGTCATCTTTAACCCTCTGACTGGCAAGGCCATATATATCCAGACTAGAATATATTTTGTGATGTCTGTAAGAATGTATATATATGAGCATCTTAAAATATGTCCAAGAAATTAAGGCAATATATTAAAAGTACGTAAATGCAGGTAGGTGCATACTGGCTTTAAAGCCGAGGAAATACCTCTTTCTCATAGCAGTTTTTAGAAATTTGGGTTTCCTTGTTGAAACTTTGTTCTAGTCAGAGGGTTAACATGTGAAGAACCAATGAGTATTTTATGTGATTGTTAAGCTGTAGTGGATTCTAAACTATTCACATCTCCAATGATTAGAAGACCTTATCCCATTGAATCCAAGCAGTGTTTCTGGGAGGTAAGTTAGAGTACCTGACTTAGATATAATAGTTGATAAAATAAACCGTAACAAAAGGTTAAGATGTCAAAAGTATTTGAAGGATATTTTAAGAAAGATTTAAAAGTGAGTATCTTGATCAGCTGATTCAACGACCATAAAAAGCTGAAAATTGTTTCAATTCAAAAGTTCAAGACATTGTCCCAATTGAAATTAAAGGAAAACAGAAGACATTCTGGCCAATAGCTAAGGGTATCTTTAACCAGTGTAAAAATGGAAGAGAGTAGTTTCAGTTAAAATGGCTTATGGAGAGATGGTATGACTCATTTAGAAAATTTTTCCCTTGGAGGTATTGTGAAGATAATCCAAACAAAGAAAGGAACCTTTCCTTGCCTTGATTTAAAATTTGAATTAACATTATGCAGCTTCTGGTAAATTATTAAAGTTGTGTTTTTCATTTTTATTTCTTCATCAGCATTTTTTTCAAGCTTAAAAATTGTTTTAAATAAATAAAAGTAAATAAAGCAAAATATGGATATAAATGTGAAGTCTTGAATAAAAATTAACTAAAAAAGGCAAAAAGACGGGAAACTCCTGAGCCTTTCCAGTTACTGGCAAATAAAATATTATAACACTAAATTATAGCAAGATTGTTGTTGAAAGGGACACCTGATTATTGTATTTTATTAAATTATTTAATATTATCATGTACAGAAAAATTTTATCAAGAAATATATGTGAATATTTAGACGTATTTATAAGAGAAAGAAATGCTGTAACTAAAAGAACCTGAAAGATTGTGCTACTAAAAGAAGAAACTGATATACTTGCTTGGAAAATTGTCTTGCAATATAAAAATGCTTCACATGTCTTCTAATTAGGAGGAAGTGGAAGTTTGCCTATTATTTTATATTTGTGTGTATCCCATAAAACAGAGTCAAAGAGGTAATATGTTTGTTTCATATACTTTGTTAGAGAGGCACACAAGTTATATGATGAATTGCTATAAGAAATTGTTGCCGAATTTGTTTTACTAAAGTTGGTAAGTGTGATACTAACACAGCACAATAAAGTATGCAAATCATACCATAGGCTGTCTGAACTGATGTCAGCCACTTGGTGGCCACAACCAATTTAAATCATTCTTAATTGTAACAAAATTATTCTAAAATCCTCCTATATCCAAATTTTGATTTTCTACTCTTAACTCTAATAAAAGTGTAATTTCTTCATTAAAATGCATTGAATGCTATTGAAATTATATTCTATTATGAATGTAAGAACTTGTGTATTTTTTAGAAAGTTATGTTAACTTGTATAAACAGTATGAAATTAAGTCTGTCTAAAAAATTATATGTTTTTAAAATGAGAACATACATGAATTTACATTGTTAATTTCAAAAAGCTTATATTATGTTAACAAACCTTATTTTAAAATTTTACTGTGATTTAAGTAAACAGTAATTTAGTTTCTGTGCATAAAATACATTTTGTAAAAAGGAAGAAAGCATTAGATTTCAAGAGTAACAGCTTGCTTTAGCATATGTTTAATGCATGTGCAATAGACATTTTTTTTTTATAATAAAGGTTTTATGGAGGTCTTCATTTTTTATTTCACTTTGGCACTAAATAAAATACTTCCATGTTGAAGAAACACAGTCATTTATTAGCATAAATCTGTATGATGAATAATTTGGCTCTATGCTGCCTTTTTTACTTAGCGTATACATCTCAGACTGAAATGTGCTACCTTATTTTATTGCTGATTTTATACCTACTGAATAACTTATAACCCGGATGGCAACCTGGCAAATAATTTTTTATCATTTTTTGCTTTCATCACCACATTACCATCAACTGATAACAACTTGAGAAATGACTCATGCAGCAATATCTAAAACTTTTTTTGTGAACTAAATATACCAATAGTATGGTAACATTTTATGAAGCAGGATGCTTGGTGATGATTACAGACTTTAATCAACTGTGGTGGGAAATGTTGAGTGTGTTGATGAGAAAAAAATTAACAGAAATTTCTTTCCATATGCAAAACATAGATTTTGTAAATGTTATTTAGTTATTTATAGGCCAGAACAACATTTAATGCTGTTTGAATTAAGTGATTTATTCTTCAGATAGGCTTTAACTGGGAATTTATTCAGGATTCAGATAAGCTTTGAGCATAATGTGGAGAATAAATGTTTGTATAATAAATAACTAAACTAATGTAAGTCAGGCTTAACTGCCTCTGTGCATGATAGAGCAAGGCAAAATTTAGTGAAACAACATGCTTTTAGTCACCAGTCTCATTATAAATCGCCAATAATGTATAGCAAATGCTAGATAAACCACATACTGTTGTTTCATATGCCTCACCCGCATGAGCTGCCATGAGAGATAAGGACTTAGAAAAGCTTCAAATCACACAGAACAAATTACTAAGAGTTGCACGAGCGCATTATCTTGTTTCAAATAGAACACTGCATGATGATCTAAAAATTGAACTTGTGCTTAAATTTCTACACAGAATGAACGATAATTTCTTGACTAAAGCTAGAAACTGCCCTCACGTGCAGAAATTAAAAGTTTTCAATTATCTGGTCCTGACAGAGTATAAAGAATTAAGACTTCTCACATCCCACCTTACCTGGGATTCAAACTTTCTGACATAGCATTTTTCGTTCTGGGTAAGTAACATAATTTCCGAATATTTTCAAGTTAGTTAATTTTCTGACTTTCCCTAAATTATCTACTTGCTTCTATCTCAATATTACTGTTCCACCCGCTCGTTTTGAAATATCACGAGTCACCAGTCTGATTTAGTCTCTGTTCCCTTTTTTGCTTAAATTGACACTGTGTGCGGCGCATTTATGCCTTTACTGCTCCTGAACTTTCAGCTCAGATCTCGCTCTATACAGCTTTGCAATTTATGGTCGCCCCCTTTATACACCTCAGTTCTCTACTTATGCACGGTCCAGACTTACAACATTACGTGCTCACTGGGCTTTAATTCACTGAGCCGGACAGGTTGCACTTCGCAGGATGTCTCAGTGATACTGGTTCGGTTCAGTTCAGTTTGGTACTATATACTGCAAATTTGAAGGTTTTTGGATGTTGTAAACAAAAAGCGAAATTTTCTAGTTGAAGGAATTTTTGAAAAAATGTAGAGAAGGTTTTATAAGTTTAGAAATTTTCCATTGCAGTCACAGTGTCCCAATAATCAATCAACTAATGAATGGTGAAATCTGTAGTAGTGTTCTAAATCTAGAAAATATATCTACCGATAGTGAAGATAATGACAGGCAGGTAGTAAAAATGAAAAAATTTCAATTTACAATTACAGTAAGAATTCTTATCACCGCAGTTGCATTTATTTGCACAGGGAACATTGGAACTTTGTAACTGAACAAGAAATTCTGTTTTTCTATAAAATTAAAGAGGAAGTTTTAGCACAAAAAAAGAAGCAGCTTAAAGAACTGAAAGAATTATTTAAATTAAGCTTTTAAAGGGAAAGGTAGACATTTAAGCAATGAATTAGAGGGTGAGTATCGAAAAATGTTTAACAGAAAAATTTATATCTTCAAAAGATCATAAAAAAAAATTTAATAACACTCTTATCTTTTACGAGTCTAGGTAACAATAGTCTTGTAATATGTATAGAATTTTAGAGACTTACCTATCTGTGATGTAATATATTTTTTTAATCAAAGATGATTTTATGGCTAATGTTTTGTTATATAACTTTCAAATCTAGTTACTGGTCTTGGTACTTTTGCATTATCCACCCAATTCTTCCACAAAGTTGCCAGTCGTTGAGGACTAATTATTGACAACCTAACACCATATAATAACAGTAGTGAATAACAGTAGCCATTTTAAAAAATGGCAGCATGCAAAATTACATAAAATAACAATGAATTAACAAAATTTTAAAATGCAAGATATGTCCATAGTGAAACGTTAAATATTTCATAAAACAAACATCCATAATGAAACATTTAAAATTTCATAAAAACAGCACAAAATTAATGAAATAAAAATGTAATAAATCCATAATAAAACACTTCCATTTTTCTGAACCTTTTGTCCATGTGCACAGCTATTTTTTTTTTTTTTTTAATCTGAGAACTGCGGAATCTCAGCTTTGCAGAGCAAATTGGCAATGCTGTCCATGTACACTTCATCATGTTTTAACTTTAAAATATATTAGAGAATATTACGAATTTTCTTGGAATGAGCATTCCTACACTCTCCACTACTAGGCAAAATGCCATGTTTCTGAAAAAATACACTTTCTTTTCCATTAACCGGCAAATTTCACAGTGACACTACAGTTCATGACAAGAAATAAAAAGTACTTTAGTATTGTCGCAACTGTCTTGATAGAAGTCGTTAAACTGGGGCAACCATTTGCATAACAATTCTTCAAGTAACCCTATCGATAACTAAGTTTAAATAAGCAACATCACCATTTTTTTACACTCTGCTTTGGTTTTATTAGAAACTCTAAAGCCAAATTGTGATATTTTTTGTCTTCAGCTGAGTTTTGAAATATGCACTTGAGGGATTTACCTGCACACGAAGAAAGTTCTTTGAAATTTTTACAGGAATGTAATATTTTGCCACAAAGGTAGGAATACTCAGATTCGCATTTGATGGTGTTGTATTTTGGAAATAGAACGGGAAAAGTGTGATGAACACATTGGCACTTGTAGTGATGATTGCTACAAAAAGAATCTTCTGCGATTTACTACAGGAATCAGATTTATGTACTGCTGAAGTAGAGAATTAACAAGTGGTAAATTTTGCTTGGAATTAGAAATGGCCAATAAAACTGTGGTAGATTGATTACTTGTGGAATATATGCAGAACAAGGAAGAAACAAAAACCTGTTTATAAGTAGTTTTATAATCTGTTTTCTAGGATGAATATCAAACTAAAAGTAAAATATAAATAGTAATAACAAACAATAACTTGAAATAAATAAATAACTTTCTCGAATTTGAAATTACCATTCTTTTTTTTTTTTTTCCCCTTTAAAAAAATCAAATTGCGCCA
>KK112056.1:302366-344000 GCA_000611955.2 Stegodyphus mimosarum | reverse complement strand
CCCCCCCCCAAAAAAAAAACTCCACACTCTAATTACAACAAAAATCACAAGCATGACTCTCAGCTTTCAAAATTGCATGAATTACGACCATCACCACCAAAATAGATGGTGACATTATATATTGGTGTAATGCTTGCACCACCATTAGTGAGTTCTCAGATAAATACATTTTCATAAAATTCTGATTTATCTACATAGCACTTTTCCCTGTTATTCTTTTCAGTGTTGGGCATATAATGCTATACAGGCTGGTCTTTATTATGCATTTCATTTTTAACTTTAATATGCAACACCTTTGTGTACTTTAAAGTATTTCTATTATATATTAAATTACAGGATTTAATATGAACAGAAATATAAATGTATGACTTTAACAGGCATTATTAAACTCACATTTTAAAGCACACAAATAATCAATTGCAATATCATATCAAGTATAATTAATATATATATTAATATATTGCTTATAATTAATAATTGCAGCAGTTTTTATATAACTGAATATATAAATCTTCATTTAGTTTTCCATTTTTTCATTGAATTTTAAATATATGAAAATTAATTTTAATTTCAGAAAAAAATATACGAGTTCTGCAGAGAGTACTCCAGTTTACCTGTTAATGAAAAGGTGACAGTTTTAAAAGAATTAGCAGTGAAGTATGATTTTGATAAGGAGACTGTAAAAAAAGCAGCTGAGTCATATATTTCTCTTAAGGTGGGTTGTTATTGTTATTTTCGGTACTTTCTGATTATTTGCAGTCCCATGAAAGGTTGCTAACTCGCAGTTCATAGATCTCTTTTGTTCATAAATAATGATAATAAAAAGAATTTTTTAAGAAACAAATTTCTTAACAGGAAAACATCTGTATGGCAATTTTCCATTTTTACAGCCAGTGGTACTTTTCATCTGTGGCGTTATGAGCTATTTCTTCCACCTTCTTGTCATGCCTTCATGATGTAGTGGTCAGCACACTCGACGCATAAACAAGAGGTTCGTGGTTCGATTCCTGGCAAGGGCATTGCTCAATTTTTCACATCTTCTGCCTCCGAATAACCTAATGACTCTACAAGTAGTGCCTGAACCAAAAAAAGTGATGCATGGTGATTCTCCACCACAGGATTTGGCTATTGGGTCCCCGAATCCCCAGTCGCCCTTCAAAAGGGGGGTGTATAAGGTATTTCTCCCGCCTTCTTTTCATGCTGTAGTGGTCAGCATACTCAACGCGTAACCGAGAGGTCCTTGGTTCGATTCTCATCGAGGGCCTTGCTCAGTTTTTCACATCACCTGCCTCCAAATAATCTAATGACTCTACAATATTCGCAGAAGTTTTCACAATATTAATATTTCATCGTTCATTTAGAAATACAGTTTTATCTATCAGTTCCTTAAAGAAGTATCACTGCTTTGATGAATTATATGTTCATTCAATAAACATAACATTTGATTTATAAATTTAAGTAGGTAAACAAATAATTATTCTTACTATAAAATGGTTAAATGACAGTGAGGTAAGTTTTTAATATCAGCTATGAAAAGACTACAACTTTACTAATAGTAGTTTAATATTGAAACTATGGTTGTGGATTATCAGGAAGTACCTTATTCTATATCATCTTCTATTATTTATATTTTTTATTTAAGAGAAGGATTATAAATCTGCCATGTTTTGGAATGTTAATTGCCCTTAATTGTCATTATATTAATTGCTTTTCATTTTATATCATATCACAAAACTCAGTAGCAAAATCATATTGCTTCTTTTTATGTATAATTATTTAATTAATCACCTAATGTGCTTCAGCCTAAAGTTATTATGTTGATAACTAAATCTTTATATGTTATGCAACTTCAGCTTTATAATCCTGCTTTCTGTACTGCAGTTGACAATTTATAATTATATATTTATCTTTCATAAGATAATAATCTGAGGTTTCATAAATAGACTTTCTGGAAAATCTATCAAATTGGACACTTCTACAAATGTGTAAAATTATTATTAAACATTCACATATACATTATATTGAATCTTTGGGTTAGCTGGTTAAGTTCATTTGTTCTCTTTCCAAATACCCTATTTTTATTTTTGCTTTGTAAGAGAACATGTTAACTTCCTGAAAAGAGAGAAGCCTTTTCAAACTGTTGCCACAGATTAGGCAGAATGGAATTACCCAGTGTTACTTTATAGTGGGGTGGCAAGTTTCTTCCATAGTGATTGAAAATAGTGCAGCAAGAACTCATTTCTACCATAAAAGTAATAATAACTGGCTGAAAATCATAAAATAGTTAAAAATTTATTCTAGTATAATGTGTAGTAAAGGGAAAAGTTTAACCATAATGTTTATAATATTTTTCCAGCAGTTAAATAACCACAGCAGTTTTCGTGTTTGGCCTGACCTTGTTTATGAATTTTAATTCCACTGCTGTTTCAAAACCCTAAGAATTTCTTAATTTATTGTGAATAAATGGAAAACTGAAGCACATTGCTTACAACTTAGCAATACTTGCAGATAATATCATTAGTATGCAAATAAGAGTTTTGTTTTCTTTAAATTACACCATTGCAAAAAAGTTAAAACATTTTGTAAAACTTCATTTTAGAAATATGCGTAAGAAAAAGAGCTGATTTTGAGTGAAAATGTATGGTATAAGGCACAAAATAATGGTTTGTATCCTGATTTACTGTCCTAATGTGTTCTTATGTATTTGATAATTTAGACCCCATATGCTTTCGTTATTCATCGTCATATATAATGTAATTTTGACTCAAGTTACTTTTTAATTTTAGTTTTCAAGAGGTTATCATAAGCTATTAGTGTCAACCAAAATATTTGAGAAACTACCTTTTCATCTCTGGATTTGCAATGTAGATGACACTTTCACACTTTATTATGGTAACAAAGCAGATTTATCCCAAATTTTATCTGTTATGAATTTGGTCGATCCAGCCATCCAGTTCACTTTTAAAACTGAGTCTGACTATTCGTTCCTGTCCTTGATATTCTTATAATTTACATTGATTTCAGCACTACTGTGTACCATACACCCTTTTCTGTTTGTTTACCACTCCGTGCTAAGCAAAAAATGGCTTCTTTTTATTGTTATATATTTTGTGCTGTCAAAGTGTTTGTTCCTCAGAACCTTTACTTGCTAATGAACTCAATTATTTGAGATCAGTTGCCATTGACCGAATATTTTCTCCCATGGTCATTGATAAAGGCTGTAAAAAATTTTCAATTTACCATCAAAGAAGACATTTTCACTATTAGAAATAGCATTAATAACCTTGTCATACTTCCATTTCATCTTTCTGTCAGTTACAAAATGTACAGATTCTCCAGAATTCAATTTTCAAATCATTTTCTCACTTATCAATAAAATCCATGGTTCGACTCTTAAAGATTCCATTTCTGACTTTAATTCTTGGGGAATTTATAGCATATCATGTCAGTATGGTTTGAGATATATCAGCCAAACTAAAACAGCATTAAAATTTCATGTCAAGGAATGCAAATCTGATGTCCGAAAAGGTGAAATTAGCAAGTTTTGAAAAGCTAATCATTGTTGGAAATTTGTTCATAATTTTGACTCTGGGTCTGCAAAAATTATTGAAAAAGCTTCTTCAATTGATAAATTGGATTATCTTGAAGCTTTTCGCATTCACAAAGCTTTATCGTGTTTAGTTAATGACTTTAACCCTCCGAGCGTTACGGGTTTAGCCCTGAAATTTCAGAGTTCCTCAAAAATGTCACGAATAAGTGGGTTTATATTATATATATATATATATATATATAATTTTTAATTAAAAAATATGACTCTCTCAGTTTGTACCTTGATTCCTTTTCTTCCAATGTACATCCAAACCGAAATCTGATATATTGAAAGCTAGCAAAAATTTTCATGTGTAATGATTATAGAAGGCAGCCTTCTATACGAAATTTTCCGGCCGTAACGCTGAGAGGGTTAAGTCCAGTCGTATCCTTCCTAATAATTTTTAAATTCCATTAACGTAATTTTTCAATTTCATTACTATTTTTAGTGATACCTTCTTCTTTGCTTTACTGTGGAGTATAAATACAACCATTGTGCCCTCTGCTTTCCAGGCATGCAGATTTTTTTGCTCCTGCCGAAGAGTGACTTTTACCTGTTTGCCCTCGAAATCGATTGAGATCTTACCTTAATCTATGCCAGATTCAAGGTTCTTGTGTTACTAATTTTATGATTCATTATTTATTATTTTTTGCTTTCATTCGCTATATGACTATCACAGACTTCAGCTAATTCTGCTGCAAAGTGCTGAAGAGGAGAAATTTAACAGAAATTACATATCATATTCAAAAAAATTTTTTTGTAATTAATACTCATAGGATGAAATATTATATTTATTGCTGTTAGAATTGAGAATAACTGATTTGTTATTCAGTTAAGCTGAGGACTGATTTCAGAATTGATGTGGCCACACCGAGTGGCAGAATTTAGAGAAGGTAAAATTTTTAGAACTTAGAAAAACAATGAGCAACAAAACTATGGAGTAGCAAAATTTTAAAATTTAAGGAAGTCACAAAGAGGCAAATTTTGCTAGAATTTAGAGGGACTATTGGTAGCAGAATTTTGGATCCCCACAGAATATGCTGGGTTGCAACATATTTAGCACCAGCCCTTAAGCGTATGTGGGAATTTATTTATTTAGGACTGAGATAAGCCATAAGCATGTGTCAGAAATAATCATAAGTATAATAAATAGCTAAATTAATATAATTCAGGTTTAACTTCATCAATGTATGATAGAAGCAGGATAAAATTTAGCAGAACAGTATGTCTTTAGTCATCAATCTCATGATACATCACCAACTATATATAGCAGATGCTAGCTGAGCTTTTTGATCCCCACAAAAAGCTCTCTGAAGGGAAAAATCTTAAGGTGATGATACGCAACCTTCCCATAGATGCTGACCTGACAAGAAAAACTTGGGGGAAAAGATTTTGATGCTATTAAAGTGGAACAGCATATGAAGAGCAAAGGACTAGATAGGGTTATGATGTCTCTATTCTTGGTCACCTTATCCAAGACCTTCAGAAATTTATCATCTGAAATTCCTACGCAAAAAAGGTATCGTGGTCAGCGAAGGTCAACACAATGTTTCAGGTGCCAGCGATTTCATCATGTGCAGTCGCCATCCGCCTCGTTGTTGTAAATGCGCTGGAGATCATGAAAGCTGGAACCCAAGTGCTGTAATTGCCTTGGGAAACACACCAGTAATTGAAAAAGGTATGAAGCATACCCCAAACAGAAACCAAACACTCCCAAATTTGAGGAGAGACTTATCATCAAAATATTTTATGCCCAGGCTGCAAAAACCAACATTATTTTGGGGAAAACACAAAAAGCGGTTACGGATGCCCAGCAAGTAATGAAAAATCTTGCCCGAGAAAGTAGATAATTATGGATCAAAGGTCTCATATCAAAATGACCCCTGTGATTATTTTAAATCAGAATGCGCAGAAGGTAACTTCACAAATCGGGGAATTGCAGGATTTCCTATTTCACTACAACATAGACATCGCACTCATCACAGAATTGCATGCAACTCCAGCACACTCACTGAGCATTGCAAGCTATTGTTGCGACAGAATAAGACACAGAAGTAGCAGAGCCCTTGTATATGTAAAACAAAGTCTGGAGTCATGTTTTTATAACTCCGAAAATACCCAAGGCTTTGAAGCGGTCAGGGCCATTGTCCATAATCCAAACTGGGGAATTATGGTACTAAGTGTGTTATATAACACTCCTGACCTCAGACTGCAGGATCATCACTTATGAAACTTACTCAGCAGCCCCTTTCCTACCATTGTTGACAGTGACCTCAACGCTAAACATGTCAGCTGGGGATGCCGTCGGTCTAATAAGAATGGAGAAATTTTTCTCAATTTTCTTTATAACAGTCTCTTCTACATTTACCCCTCTGGAGACTACACATTTCATCCCACAAATCCAAGATACTACCCTGACATTCTAGACCTCTTTCTTACTTCAGAAAATATCCTGATTAGTGTCAAAGTCATTAGTGATCTCTCCTCTGAGCATGTCCCAGTTGCGCATGTTGGAATTATTAAACCTGTAATAAATAGCACGTACAAAGTCACGGACTGGAACAACTTCCAGAATTATATGAACCAATACCCTCCTGTCATTGGGTCCCTTAAAACAATGAATAATGTTGATCAGGTAATTTTAAATGTCAAGAAGTGCATAGAAAATGCCCTTAAATACTCTACCACCGTATTCACCAGCGGAAAACATCATTTCAAGCTCCCGCATAACATTAAAACCATCATTCAATCACGTAATAGGCCTCAGAAAATCTATACCCAACTCAAGTGACCCAGCCATCAAATCGGAAATTAATAAACTCAACAGGTACATCAAAGGCATGATTGAAGAACACCGTATCAAACTTTGGAATGACAAAATAGAAAAACTTAATGCAGAAGATGAGAAATTCTGGAAATCCATTTATACCCTTAAAGCAAATGAACCAGCTACAAACCACTTCAGGCCGACTCCAGGTTCATTTATTGAAGAACAAGGGGAAAAGCAGAAGCATTTGCCAAACACTTTGTTAAGCAATTCACACCTAATGACAGCCCCTCGGACACAAATTTTGTGAACCACTTAAATACTTTTATTGATAACTGGCTGAGTCAACCCAGTTCTACTGAATCCAATGAAGACGTTAACTACTCGAACAATTTTAAGTATGAACTTGTAGAAATAGATATAAATTTAAGACCTTATGCCACTCATTATTTCAAAAACCTGCCATAATAGTAAAAAAATTTTCATAACTCTTCCTCCAAACTCAAGCAGCATTTCTGGGTCAGCACTTAGGTGGGTGACCACTCACATGACTGATGCCCGAGAATCAGAATTTGCTCTCCCGAAGTTACCCTCTCTCACTTAATTGGCTCCCATTTGCGTCATTCTTTTTAACTGCACAACCATGCATTTATTTTCCTGTTTAGTTAAATGAAATTTCACTTCACACTGGCCGGGGCCAACTCCTCACGCTTATCCTGCAATTCCGAATTAAGGTTCTCCTATGATATATTGTATGTGTGTCTTCCCTAACTGGGGTTGTTAGAGGTTCCAGTAATAGCTGGATAAAATTCTATCTGAAACTGGCAATAAGTGCAGTATCATAGCGTTTTGATGATAGTCACAAATTTGAAGGTTTTCAGGTATCACAAACAAAAAGCAAAATTTAAATAAAGATGCTATAACAGAAGTTTTTCATGAGAATGCCCCAGTCATCAGTCAACTAACATACAGCGAAATGTGTAGTGTACTTCTAAATCCACAAAATATCGCTATCAGTAGTGTAGAAAGTGAATATTTGATAAAGCAAACAAGTGAATATTGAACATTTTTCGTTGATTTGGGTTCCCTTTAGGTCATAAATACTTATTTCATAAATCACTATTGCAATTTTTAATTTTATAATTTCTATAACTATATTTAAACTGATGATCTAATGTCCAGAAAAATCCGGAATTCTGGAAGTTTCAATGAGTTCAGATCTTGGACTTTGTATTATTATTTAATGGGGGGCCAGAAAGAAAGAAAATGTATTGAGATAATTTCTATATATTTGCTGCTTTTATTCACTTATATTTATTAATATTTAAATTTGTGAACTGAAATCAGAGTCTTTAGTGTTGAATTTCAAAAGCCATGGATTTATGGATGCCAAAAAAAATTGTCTTTATATTATTTTTATTGTCATAATAATTATTGAGGGGGATAATTTTCTTCTTCCACTAGTGCCCCCTTTAAGTTTTTAGCTTGCTCTGAATATTAAGAATTTTAACTTGATACCTTGCTATAGATACGTAATGTAGTGTACAAATGGTGTGTGTGCATGTTTTTTTTTCCCCCGTCTTCTTGATTAAATTACTTTATGTTTTAAACTTAGTTCATGTGTGTACTTGTTTTCTAGCAATCAATTATTAATTAACTTTTTATTGGTGACAGCATGAGAGTTCATGATGATATTTTCAAATAGATATGATCACTTTTTTTTTTAGGACAAAAGTACTGGATTACAATTAAAAGCTGCTGAGCGCTTGAAAACAACTTTGAACCCTAATTATGGCCACTTATTCAGCCGTATCAGAAAATTAGATGGTGGGGTGAAGTTTCTAGTGGATTTAAGAGCAGATCTTCTAGTAAGCATTTATTACATTTAGTATTTAGTTAAATATTGTTTTCTTATATAATCTAATAAAGAAATTCATATATATGGTATAGTGTAATGTAGATAAAGAATGGATTCATGTATGTCATTTTCTTTTAGTTGATAATCATGACTAAACCATGAATTTTAAGTGTGCTTTTTCTGTATTTTTAAAAAGATTTACACTTGAGCTATCCCAAGTCATAAGGTTCTTTTTTTTAATGCATTCTTTTAATGCTTTGTATTCAAAGTTAGTATGTAATGAATAAAATATTTTTTCTGTTTATTGTTTGTTTATCTTTCCGAACAGAATTATCTGAATTTTTGAAGTAGTGAATTTGTAGCTAAATGCAATTCAAAATCCCATATATGATACGTTGTTTTATTAACCTTTTTTAAAATGAATTTTTTTGTATTCCATCACTTATTAATAGCTTCCCTTATTTAGTGTACTTAATTTAAAATTTGCTTGTATTCTGTATGTCCTTCAGAGCTATCAAAATTTTTCAGATTTAATTAATATTTGTGCTAATTGTTAAATTGGTCATATTTTTTTAATATGTAAAAAAACCGTGCAAAAGTTTTTTTTATTATTATTATTATTTATTTACTTATTTTAACTGTTGGTTTGTTTCCAATTCTTTTTTCTATAAAACTATCAAGACTTTCTC
This sequence comes from Stegodyphus mimosarum, assembly GCA_000611955.2. NCBI lineage: Eukaryota > Metazoa > Arthropoda > Arachnida > Araneae > Eresidae > Stegodyphus > Stegodyphus mimosarum. Next base: position 335,097 of record KK112056.1, on the reverse strand, counting down.
TCCTAATTGTAATTGTTTTTCATCGTATAGTAAAATGTTTTGATCAGGCTTATTCATATTATATTAAAAATATTTTAATGTAAAACTATGGTTGTAAAATATAATGTAAAATAATGTTTAATATATAACTTGAACACTAGTTTTTGTAAGTCATCTGTTAACAGGAAGATCATTTTTTAATAAAAGTTACATATAAAAGTTATTGAAAATGTATGAATTTTCCTATTGTAACTTACGTACTTTTTAAATGACTTTGTATTCATTATTTAAAACATTTGCAGTACTCAAGGAAGAATTTTTTTTTTCGTTATTTTCAAGATTTTTGAATATTTTACCTCTGTGTAACATCATAAATAGGCTTTGTGATCCAAAACCTAGAGGGCAGTTTATTTATTCCTTAACATTCAAATTACATTTTAATAAAATTAGTAAGTGAAAAAACTCTTATATTTATGTATCCTGTTTAATCAATTAGTATTTTTCCCCCTTTTATAGCATGAAATGAATCATATTCTCTTTTAAAATCCATTTCCTTGTATGCTGAAAGCAATGTAAATGTTTTGATCAGGCTTATTTGTTTTCAGGGATTTTTAATGTAAACTCCAGAACTTTGCATTTTTATCTACTTTATTATCTTCAAATGTAAAATGTGTATTTATTATGGTTGTTCTTTCGTTTTCATAACTTGAGATATTTTAGTTAAAGTATATTGGAAATAAGATTTTTCTTAGATAAAATAATATTTGTGCCTCTTTAAATGGTACATTTTCAGTCAAACTGCAAAACAGTTAATGCTAACCGTAAAGCTTTATTCTAAACAATTTGTAGATGCTCTCTTTTGGTATGAACCATGCAGTCCAAGCTTAATAAAAGCTGTTTCACAACTGCTAGTATAAAGAAGAGATTAAAACTCTTGAATATTGTGAATAAGGGGCACAAATGCTTAAAAAAAAAGGTAGAAATCCTGCTACCCAAAGCAAACAGTTAGAGCTTTTTTAATTTTCATTCGAAGCGTCATAATTAAAGACAGTACACTATGTAGCTTTTGCATAGCTTATTGTTTTATTAAAACTTTGACTTTCATGTGAACTGTAAAAATATTGATTATATAATTATGGAAGAGTTGTCTACTAAAACAAATGTATATGTGTTTGCAGGTATGGTAAACATATAATTTGTACATTATAAATAGTTGACTTATGCTGTCTCTATGTATTTTTAGGGAACGTTACCTTCTGCAGATTTTAGTGATGAAACTACAGATCACTTGAAGGCTCTCAATAATTATTTAAAGGAAATATTATCCTTTTGTTTTAATGTTGGATTTCTGAATTTGGAACGAATTACGTGGGACTCTTCCTGCCATATGCTGGAAAAGGTAATCTTTTGATGTGCTCGCAAAGTGTTTTTTATTTCTTAGACAGAAGAATATCATTTAATTCCGGTATATGTAAAGAGAAAATAAGGAATAAGAAGAAAAGATACTGTATTCTGTATTTAAGAAAAAATACTATATTCTGAAATACATTTAACTGTGAAACATAATTTTCATAATGATATATTAGCACAAAAGCAGCTTATATATCTGAAAACTTTTAGGTGCTGTAAAAAAATTATTTCTTGTGGTGAAGAAAATATATATTTTCATTAATCGGGATATTTGCAAACTTTTTGAACAGAGAAATTAAATATGATGAGTTATTTAATATGCTCTGAAATTTAATGCTTTCTGATTAATATCTTATTTAATTTGTAGTCATTTTGTTCAAGTCTTTTAGCAATTTTAGAACATTTTTTAATGGTGTCGTGTATCAAGCTTTTTTAATTTCTTTCCTTAGATATCCCAATATGAAGCTGTTCATCCTGTAAGGAATTGGACAGATATAAAACAACGTGTTGGTCCTTACAGAAGGTGCTATGTTTTTACTCATAATGCAATGCCAAAAGAGCCAATAGTTGTGTTACATACTGCTCTAACCAATGAAATATCATCTAGTATCACAGTAAGTTATAACTTTTAACATGATTATTCTACATTGTCATGTGCAACATAGCTGTGGTGTGGATAATTTCCAAATACAGTGGAACCTTGGTATATGTTGATGCATGCATATGGGTTTGAAATAGATTGAATGCACACAACTCCAATGATAGGTTGATAAAACTTATTTTATCAAAATAAACACTTCAGAGATCTGAAACTTTCCACGAAAGTAGTTATACACTCCTCACAGTATCACAGAGTATAATTAATAGTTACATTTCAAACTACTATGAACATTAAATACAACCGAATGCAAAGCTCAGCTAAAGAGTGAATAAATCAGAGATAGTACTCAGAACTCTGCTCTCAGTTGTCATGTTATATACAGTTTTCACCCGGCCTCCAAACTTTTTCTAATGCTTTCTCCTTCTTGAAGTTAGAAGGCAATATGAGGGTCAAATTATGGTTACAGCTAACACAGTGATCAATTACATTTATTCAGTTGCAGGACTTATTACAGTGACACAAGGACCAGACCCAAATGTCGCTAAATGGCCGCCAAGTTTGGCGATTTTGGGTAATAATCTCTAAATTCAGTGGAGAAAATTGGCTGCCAAAACCATTGTCAGCTTGCTGATATCTTGCCAAGTTACCAAGATATCCATTTACTGAATGTTAAACAAACTTGCCTCTGTGTTCTTACTTTTCTGGAATAGCATCTCTCTCTCGATTTTTCATGTTAGGTTACGCAGAAAAATACAATTCCACATATAATTGCACTAAAATTACCTATCTGTGTACAAAATTTGTAACATTATCAGTAATCCATTCCAGATCCTTGAATATATACCAAATGAACTTTTCTAATAAGAAGTAAAGAAAAAATAATTAATCTGTTCTTATTAAAAAAACTGTATTCCTTTTCTATAACACTGTTTAATACTAATATACAAATGCATAGGTGAAATATATGCCGTACACAAATGAAGCACTGCATATTACTGTACATAAATGTTTTTCTTCTGTCAGGATCAAAATTAATTTTTCAACATACTGTAACATAGCTGATCTTTCTTTTGTAATTGATTTCATCCTCTTCGCAACATTACCCAGTTTAAGCATCGTTGTTTCTCACCATCGTACTTGGCATGAAGTATGCTATAACCAAGTCCCAGATATCTTCATACTTTTCAACTATCTCCTTTTTCACCTCCATGGTGATCCTAAAAGTTTCGTTCATTTGCTTGACTTTCTTAAAACTCATTGTAAATGAATTTGCAAAAAATGTATGCAATAACTTGAAAATTCAGAGTTATATCATGGGTTGTTTACTGAATAATAACAACAGGCATACTGATGACCATTGTAGCATTGTCTTCAGAGAAGTAATCAAGTGTGGTGTGCGCAATCATGAGTCGTCGAAATCAGGTCATATTCCTAATAAATATCTTGTACCAAGATACCACTGTATATAGTTCTGCTGTACCCTTTTTTAAACTCCTGAAAAAATCATAATTTGAAAACTTCAGGTAATACAATTCTGCTCTATGCTTACCTAAAAAAAAAAAAAAAAAAAACTGCAATGCGAAAATTTCAGATTTTAGTATAGAACCTTGTGAAGATTTAAAATTTCTAGGGGTTAAAAAATAAAGAGCTATAAAAATCGTAAGATAAAAAAGAAACTGCTGTTTGATTTTGGTATGAAGCAACCAGTTTAGCATCTGAAATTGTTTTCAAGTAAATAGCTATAGTACGCCTACTATTGTATATACTATTTAGTCCCATAAGATTAAAGATGTTGAACATAAAGTTCTCTATTTAAAATGAACTGTTCAAAATGGCAAAAACAAATGAGGGGAAAAATTGTTATGAAAATAAATATGTGCATTTATTTCACTGGATTGATTGTACACAAGATTTATAATAAATATTTCCTTTGCATGAACAATATTTTTAATTTTACCAGGATTCAAAATCCATACTGAAGAATAAACACCTTTTAAAGGTTTCTTTTTAAAAGGTTCTTAATAATACTGTTTAGTTCAAATGAAATAACTCAAAGAATGCCTCTAAGTCAGATTTGTGCATGGTATGCTCAGGTAAGTTGCATCAGGTTGAAGGAGGCCTCTTGGCTTACTCAGCATTTCACTCAATGCATGAGTAGAAAAAGTAATAATTGAAAAATGTTATGAGGATATTCTCTTACAGAAGCTGCAGTTCAGTAATGGATGACCAGGTGAACAGTGAGACATGATATAATGTATATGAAAACTGTATGAATATCACCAGTCATAGTACTTTGTGTTACAAGGTATCTATAGGATATCATCTAGAGGTATGGGTATATGCAATGGAAATTGTGTATAGTTAGTTATGTGAGTGGATGTCTTCATCTGAATCATTAAGAGACAGCACACAGAATGAAACTGCCATTCTGTCTTTCAAGAACTACACACTTCAACACCATTATTGCTGTGGTAGCTGCCCTTGTGAGCATAGAATAATTTACTGTTAGTCATATATTTTTCCATGATGAAACACATTTTGGACAAAATGTTAATGGGCAGGCTTTTTGTGTCTGAAAATGAGCTGACCATCATGTAGAATTTACGTTTATTTTAGAAGGTTATTTGTCTACTGTGTATGGGTTGATGTTTGAGAAATCATTTTCAGTGAAGACATCCTTGATAATTCTTTCAGCTTTTGTGGTAACATAATATGTTAGTGCCATTGTAAAACTACTTTTATAGTCATCTTTATTAGTGCATTCTTAAGTCATTTTTCGAAATATCGGTGTTTGACCACTACAAGGTCTGCTTGCATATGTTAGCAACCTTCTTTAACTAACATAATTGCTCAACCTCTCTCAATTAAGCATACTTGGCACTTCATGGGATAACCTTACTTTTATCCCACAATGTTGATGAATTGGCTAGCCAGTTTACCATATCATGAACTATTTCTCTCTACGAAGCACTTGTGTTGGTTCAGAGGTAGAAATACAGCATACTGATTTCTTCCTTTTTCATAATTAATTTGTCGAAATAAATGACTCTCTTGCTGTGGTATTATAAAGATTTCTTTTCTAATTTACCGATTCTTATCACTCCTGACAAAACATCCTTCAGCTTCCCCTGTCAAAGATTATGTATATCAAGAATGAAGTTAATATTTTAAAAATTAAATTATATTTTTGGTTCTGCTAAACTTAATTTTTCTATGCAGCATATTTTATATAATGTGTAAACTTTTCTTATATAAAATAGTATTTAATGGTATTGTTCAGTGGTGCGCTGTTGTACTGAACGCTAGCGTATAATGATAGTTTACAGTTTTTTTGTTAAGAAATTTTGATGAAGCCTCTGTGCAAGATAGTAATGTTGCATTTGTATGGGTTCGTGGACTTTTAAGTGATTAATGATAACACTTGATGAAGAATGAAAACACAATTTATTAGCCAGTACTACTCAGGACAGCCAAAAATACATTTGCAGTCATTGAAAAACTATAACAAACACACTGAAACAATCAGCACCACAGCCTTCAGGCTATAACGGTGAAGACAACTTCATGGCAAAGCACTAGAGTACAGCTCCAGACTTGGTTTGTTTGTTCTCAGAACTCAGCGTACTCTCAAGACTCCACGCTGTAACTCGTGATGCACGCGACGATACACTCGATAGCCTCAATGATGCACTAACTTGCGATATACTACTACTCTGCATACAGGCAGGGTTTGTATAGCTTTTGGCCTGCCTTTGGGAATATTCTGGGCCAAACCAGTAAGAATTTGTTCTAGAATGTTCTCCATCCGTGGTATGCAAATTTTGGCCAATTTTGTCACCAAATGGGCAATTTTGCACCAGATATGTCAAGCATGCCCATCTTTTCCATTTTCTTACAACTGTAAACCAGGAAGTTGTCTTACCACAGGTGGGCATTTTGTAACACTGCCTCCTCCCAAGGACTTCAACTCCCGGACAGTACAATCCTTGGTCAGAAGTCAAATTCAATACAAATGAAGGGTAATAAAACAAATAAATGAGATAAATAAAGAAATAAATATTTATACTATTTATAAGTTATATACACATATTAACCATATAACGATTTTAAATTTTATAAAGTTAAGAATGAATTTCAGTCTCAGGCTTTTCATTAAGTTATACCCGTGTTAAATACTTTTTCACTGCAATTCTCAGTTGTATTTCTGTTTTTCATATCACAGTCTGAAGATTCAGTCCTTTCAGATTTTTCATCCACAGGAAGATCTCAAACAGCTTGCTCCATCACTCCGTAGTTTATTCGCATCATGTATACAGTTCGCCATGGTATTTTTAGTAGTTGGTGTATGCTTATTTTCCTCTATTTCCTGGGAACCATTTCCAAATTTTGCATTAGAGTTATGAATAGAATCCAATCCTTTACAAACAGAAGTATCCTGATTTAGAATCAAGTTTGTGTCTGTAGAACTTTTATGAGACATACACTAATGTATTTTTCTGCAATACTGAAACACTCTGCTTAAGCTGTACGCTGCACAAAAAAAAGGGGGGCAGTTCTATATCTCATGTTCTACTGGGCTGACTGATGCTGAATTGCGTTTTTCATGTCTCGAAAGCACGACTTAGTATATGTATTAGATTTATATATATAGCATTGTTCTAACATAGGTATTGTGACACAAATCAACTTTTTCTGAAATAACATACCAATTTTTTTTCCATATTTCGATTCTAGGACTCAGATTATGCCAAACTGTCAAGTTTTGTAAAAATCGCATTAGTAGTTTGTAAAAAATTAGCTGTCAAAATTTTAGCTCCTCAATGTTAATTGAATTCTTCCTTTCACATTTCGAAATTTAGGTTCATTCCAATAAAATTTGCCGATTTTTAATGATTTATTTTTTAAATTTGTATTTTTTAATAATTTTTATAAAATTTTTGCCATCATCTTAAAGTAGATGTATTTCTAAGCATACCTGCACAAAGTTAGTGTTTTTATTCAAAATTTCCTAAGATATACATGAGTTTACATTTTGGTGCATTTTGAAATTTGGTGTATTTATTATAAGCAATAATAACAAAAATGTGGTTTTTGCGCTATGTTAAAATTACTTGAAAGTATAAACAATGACTTTTTTCCTGCTCCTGGACAATGGAAAAAAGGAAAGGAAAATAGGTTGCTATAGATTAAGTGAATCGCCAAGTGAATTATTCTTGATTGAAAAAAATGCTCCAATATAAATTTTATATTTCTCCATAAATATCTCACCAAAAATTACAAAATTTAATATCTGGACATAATTTGAGTCGTAGAATTGAAATATGGAAGAAATTGGTATGTTATTTCAGAAAAGGTCTGATTTCGTGTCAAAAATAATATTATATATAAATTTAGTATACACTCACTTTTAAAAGTTAAGCACGGAGAGGAAAATGCTAATTTCCAGAAGCCAATCAGAATTGAAAAAGGTGCAATTCGCTGCAGAGGTAGATGGAAGTATACAAATATGTTAGGTAACAGCCAATCGCGCTTTTATGTCAAGAAATATGCAAAAAAGGGCAGTCTTATAAGAAACCAGCTTTATAAACACAGCTTTATGGTTACAGAAGTTGATTCTAAGTGCTGATAGAAGGTGTTTAAAACTTTCATACAATTTGTTTTCAAGACATACGTGTTTCGATGACTTGACGTGTTTCGAAGACGAAGGGAAGATTCTTAGTGCTGACATGCTATGGGGCACATTGAAGCAGGACAGTCGATGGCATTCATCATTCTGTAATTTCACGTTTATGGAAACAATTCCAAACCACACAGACAGTTCTCCGAAGGCCCATAGCCGGTCCCCTAAGGGTTACAACCCCAGCGGAAGATCAATATATTGTTATTGTAGCCAAGCGGAATCGCATAGCGACCTCCACACGTGTGACACCTATGGTTACAGCGTCCGTTGGTAAGGCGATATCTGCAGCTGCTGTATGCTGAAGATTACCTCGAGTTTGTGTTCCTCTATCCGTTCAATCAAGAGGGGCATGATTAGTGGTGCCGGGAACATGTCAATTGGAATGTGTCTGACTGGGGCAGTGTCATGTTTACTGATGAGTCAAGATTTGTTCTGGAACCAGATGACAAGCGTATAAGGATACGGCGTGAACAACGAACACACAATTAGTCCCAAAGCATCACGCATTCCGGGGCGGAAGCATTATGGTGTGGGCAGGAATTTCATTAGTATACCGCACCGACCTGCACATCTTTAAATGGGGCTCTTTGACGGCTGTTCTGTATCGAGATGAAGTCCTAGAACCCATTGTGAGATTGTGTGCTGCAGCAGTTGACCCTACTTTTGTTTTAATGGACAATAACGCACATCCCCATAGAGCTGACATTGTCGATGACAACCTGGAGAGTGAAGGGATTGCACATATGGCATGACCAGCATATTCGTTCGACCTTAATCCCATTGAAAATATTTGGGATGCTCTCGGCCGTGTTGTATCTTCACGTTTCCCACCTCCAGCCACTCTTATTGAGCTGGAAACTGCTCTACAAGAAGAATGGTGATTGCTTAATTCTGCAGTGGTTGACCACTTAATTGAAAGCATGGTCATAAGGTGTAAACTTTGTATACAGATGAGGGGGGATTACATACCCTATTAATGTCCTTTTTTTTTCATTTTATGCTGTTTATTTTCACTTTATACATAATTCTGTTTAAGTCTCCAGTATGTCATTTGCTGAATTTTGTGTCAATCAAAGCAGTATTTGTTGATTTTTTTCCTTTTTACATCTTCGTGCTTAACGTTTGGAAGTGAATGTGTATTCTAAGTAACGCTTTCGAGACATGAAAAATGCAATTTGTATTTTGTCAATTGACCCAGTAGAATGGGAGATATAGAACTGCCCCCCGGTGTACAATCAGCTTCTCCCATCTTTGCATCACATGAATTTTCAGAAGGTTCAGTACTTGCTATTGTGACTTTGTAACTTCGCTATGAGTTTCTACCAACTTAACATTTGCATTTTCACTTTTTTCCATTTTAACTTCAGGCACTTGAGAATCAAAAGCTTCCTTCCTGTCTTGTATTTTTTCTTGTTTTCATTCTTTTTCTTTAATCACATGAGATATTTCATCCATCATTTCTTGATCTTTCTCAGAGAGTTACTAGCTACTTTCTTCATTTCTTCATCCTTTGATTCTTCAGATGCCAGTAATGTCATTTTCACATCTTCTTTTATGGCTCCAGTTTCTTCTGTAAGCTCCACTTTTATTTGTTGTAGTTGCTTATGCTGCTTTACTTAACCAGCTTTTATTTCTCTCACTAACTTTTCTTGTCCAACTTCCATCACTTCATATCCAGCATTCATCTCATCCAATCTGACTTTTATCTCAGCCTTCATCTCTTCCAGTCTGGCTCTTACAGCTTCATTCTGTCAACTTCATTTCCTCCGCCATGGCTTTTTCCTATAGGTGGGTCACTGGCATTTACTTGCAAATCTCGCTTCTGACACCAGTTAATGTGTTTGTACAGGTTTGTGGATTTGAAATGATTAACAATAACACTTAATGAAGAATGAAAACACACTTTATTAGTCAGTATTACTCAGGACAGTTCCAAAAACATGTTTATAGTCATCAAAAAACTACGACAAACACTCTGAAAGAATCAATAATACAGCCTTTAGACTATCCAGCCATAACGGTGAAGACAGCTTCATGGCAAAGCACTGGAGTACAGCTTCCGACTCGATTCGGTCATTCTCGGAACTCAGCATACTCTCAAGACTCTCCATGTTACAGCTCACAATGCACTTGATAGCCTCAAAGATGCACACTCTCGATGCACTAACTCACGATACACTACTACTCCGCATACAGGCAGGATTAAGTAGTTTTTGGCATGCCTTCGAGAGCATTCTGGGCCAAACCGGTAAGAATGCGTTCTAGAATGTTCTCCATCCGTCTGTGGCATAGTGCCAATTTACTCACCAAATGGTCGATTTCACACAAAATCTGGCAACCCTAAACCCTCTTTGCAAGGAAGCTATCTTATGCAGCTGGGCATTTCTGAACTGTAAATTGTTAATTTATAGATGTATGATTATACATTTTAAATATTTTCATAAAAAATTATAGAAACTATTAAAATAATTTTTTTAATTATATGATGCAGAACTTTTTAATAATGAAGTGCGTATGTGTGTGGGAAAGCACAGTCTGAAAGCTATTTTTTCTTCTATATTGGCTTATATCGAATAGTTTAATATTATTTTTTTCACACTGTTGTTCCAACTATAAAAAGGATGCTGCATTTTTGGAGGTGCTTAAGTCTTACGTATTTTAAGTGTGATATGCTGAAAATGATTTCCAAGAAAGATAACAAAATGGTATATCTATCTATCATTGAGGTAATATTAATAATCTTATGGATTAAGGTGTCACATGTTGAAATTGCTTTACAAGATACATGATTAAATGGTTTATTTATCTATCATATTTTTAGGTAATATGCATAAATATGTTTCCTTTTAATAAAGTTATATCTTCTAGCCCCTCTTTTTTGTAATTATGCTTTTTTAAGCTTCAGAAGACTATTTTAATGGAAAAAATTGTGTTATATTTGGGTTAGTATAGTATGCTGTGTTCTGCAGCAAAATTAATTTTTGTAATTTTTGTGCAAAATATAGTCCATTGTGAGGCAAACTAAACGCATTTCTGAGGGTGATGTTTTATTATTGAAGAATTCTGAAAATCAACTTGAAGATCCTCAAAAAATAGAAGCTGCTGTTTTTTATTCAATTACTTCAACTCAGAAAGGTAATCAGATTATTTTCTTGACTAATGAAAATCTATAATAGAATATTTTCCTTTATTCTATTTTCATATGAAAAAGTTTTATTATATTGATGCATTAAAAGGAGCGCATTATTTTGTTAATAAAGCTGTATGCTTTATAGTGCATTCTTATCATTTGTCTAATAATTACATAGCATATTATTGATTAATTATGTAATAGTGCTGGTAATTTTGTTTCATCAATCAGTTACTATGCTTTTTGATTGATATCTTTTAGTTACAGATGCTAGAAAACATATTCTAGGGTGTATTAGCAGCAATTTTCAGTTTATAATTTCTGCAATTCAAGTGAACTCTAAAATTTCAAGATTTTTTAGGTAGTTGATCTAAATGCTGCATCTTCTCTAAATTAGCTAAGTTTATGGTCTTGATTGTTTTTAATCATTTTAGACTAAAATATGAAAAGATCTTTTAACATTATAGATGAAATGTCTGTATAATAAAGGCTACACATATCTGCTTCAAAAATACTTTCAACGCTGTCAACTTTAAATCTGAGAAAATGGGTGAGTTTTCTGCAAACACTGGATGGTGTTCAAATATCATGGTAACATGGTTTCAGAGAATGCCAAATTAAATTAATTCACTTTTCAGTGTATGATTCAAATTATTGAACTATTTATGATATGATTCTGGTATAAAATATATTAAAATTTAAGTTTTTTTAAACTTTTATACTGACAAAATCCTGAGAAGAGAAGAAAGTCTTTTATTTATCAAAGTATTTTTTAAGATGGTGAAGATAAAATTAATAACTAATACCAAATAGTGAAATTAATTAGTTAATAACTAATTGCAAACTTAAAGTACTATGACATGTTCAAACAAATGCAGCAAAAAGTAGTAAGAAACAATCTTGTCACTTCATATCAGTAAAATTTACAAACCCTTTGCTTCACTTAAACATTTACACAGATTCAGTATTTTCAATGAGAAGCTTGTTTTTGTGCTGTTCTTCACTTAATGCCTCAGATGGTCATCTTGGCTATTCAGGTTCATTCTGCAGTCTGATTGATAAAAGGACTTTGCATCAGTAACAGTAGAATAAGAGGTTAAAAATTAAAAACTGTGAGATGTGATCTGCCAGGAGATATGAGGAAAAAGTAAAAATCTCTTGTTAAAAGAGGAAGAGTTAGTAGTTACATACTTTACATTCACAAATTAAGTATATACAGCTTTATGTTTTAATTTCTTGGGGAGCATGGGAGAATAAGTGATAAATTTGAGAGTTGTAATGGTTCTGTCTATGACTAAGATATCTAATTGTGGATTTTGTTGGCTATTCAGAGAATGTTTAAAGTTTAGTTTTGTACAATGTATTTTGTACAGTGTATATTTGTACAATTTTGTACAATGCTGATGAATGCTGGATGTTGCATTAAGTTGATAAACTCATTTCTTGAACACACAAATACATATCTTTGTCATGTTACAATATCTGTAGCTTCAGGAAAATAAGTCACATATAGTTTTATCAGCAAATGTTATAGTAGAGATGATATTCCATTTGATAACCCATCCAATCCAGTATTTCTGGATCAACAAAAGCATTCTAAGACTTTCATAGAAGCTTTATGTTATGGCAAAAGTATATTTATGATAGTCTGAAGCTATAAGATTATGATTAATTTTATGTGACCAGGCATATTTGAACTAAATTAATTTTTAATATCTTCAGCTACATATTTAATCAAGAAAAAGATCACGGCTTCGTCTATATTAATCACTACTACAATACCACTATTTATCTTCAGTCTGCCTTTCTTGTGTTGCCTGACTACATACAGTTTCTTGTGCTTCATCTGTTATAAAAACTAAATACTCAAACCATAGAACATTTTTTCATCATTAAAGTACATCTTCTAAAATTAATTAACAGTTTACTTCAATGTAATTTAGCATATCTATGGCAAATGCAGTTTAATGTGATTTTTCCTAATACTGAAGTTATGGATTTTATACATATGTAGAGAGAAACATTGATAAAAAAAAGCTGTACCTTATTGTCATTGTTTCTCATTTAGTTATCTTCTAGTTAAGTTTTTAGTGTTCTAGGGCAGCATGAATGGCAACATATGATTTTGTAATGAACACTTTGGTCTGCCTGATGCAAACTTGAGTGTTCTTCATCTAAAACGAATGATCTTCAATATCTGTCCCCTTTCTATGTGGGTGGTTTCATGGAGGAAGGAAGGAATGGAGAGCCCTGAACTAAATACTTCATTGAAGCAGTGGCACCTCCCCCTGCCTCTCCAAAAAAAGTGTTTTATCAAAACATTTGAAGACTTGCCATTTTGACATGTTTGGTGATACATATTTTGTAACTACATCTTAAATTCAAGTATAAATATATATGCTTTCTTTTCCTGCAATATTTCAGATTCCTAACAATGTGACATATTGCATTTTTAAACAATATTTCATTCTAAATGGAGTTAAATGCTATACTTTTTCTGTATTCAGAACAGTTTTCATTTGAATGAAATGTTTTCACAAGTTTTTACTAATTATGAAATTTTGAGGTAATTCAGTTTTATTTAGTTAATAATAACAAAAAATCAGAATTTATTGTATTATTAATTCTTAAGTCATCCATTATTTGTTTTCTATTTACAAGGCCTCTTTATTTTATCTTTTCTTTCGAGATTATTTTCAACTTCTGAGGCATCTTTTAAATCAAAAATCTTAACCGCTCTGTAATTAATGCTCTACTTGGTTTATTTCAAATTGGGGTACCCTTTATTTTGATAATTAGCTATGTTAAATATTGCTGTTAATTTACTTGTAATTAACATTCAGTGGGGATTTCAGGAAGTGGTAAAAAAGGAGGGTTAATATTATTTAAAACTTGTAACTGAATTATTACAAAATAAAAGGAAATAATTCTTTTCATACTTATCAAAAATATTTTCTGACCTTTGAATTTAACAACATTCATTCTACTTTGCTATGTCTTTAAATATGCATCTTATATAGTGTGCTTTACAGCACCTTTTAATATATTTGTTTCCCAGTATGAACAATTCTTGTGTTTAAATAGTTTATAAATATATTTGTCAACAGAATTTAAATTTATGTTTGCAAATTAATATTAAAGTCATTATATATTAAGATAATATTTATAATCATTATAAATGTAAAATATTCAATAACTAGACTTCATAGGACTTTAAGAATGAACAAATCCTTGATTTCCAAATATTTTTATAAATAATTTAATAAATATTTACATATTTAATTAAAAGCAAATGTACTTAAAAAAAAGATGTGCATAAATATTCACATATATTTTAATTTTTTTTTCATTTTCAACATGGGGAAATCTTTATTTTCTGTGCAGTAACTATGTTTTTCGAGTAAAGTTATTTTCAATAATTTCACATACATCAGAATTTATATGTATGTATAAAAATAAATTGAATGCACATTGCATGCATTATTTTAACACACTCAAAAAGTCAGCTTTACTGAGAAAGTCATTCATGTTCTTTTCTAGGTAGGATAGTCCTTGTAAACTTACCCTATTTAAAAAGCTTTACTTGATCTATGTGCTGAATTACAAATATTTTAAAATGCCAAGTTTTATATTTATATTTAGCCATAAGTATTTATATTTAGCCTGTTGATTTAAAGCATGTTTTGGGATACATTCATTATCATATTCAAATTTCCCATTGTTAGGATTTATTAAATGTATATTGGCAGAGCATTCAGTATCAATCTTAGCAATTTTACACAATTTAGTTGCTCTCTGAGAATATAACAAATAACAACTACTCATTTCACATTTAAACATTAACCTCATCATCACCAGATCACAATCTTGATTGCCTTACACTGCATAATCAACTTTGCTTCATTTTTGAAACAGTTAAAACAACTAATTAATCTAAATTCACAAATATCTGAAATTTAGATTCTGGAAGGAAATCTGAAGTGTAACAATATGCAAAATGTATTGAAATACCAATTAATAACTTTTTTCTCCCCTTGTCTTGAAATTGTTTTAAAATTAACAGACCACTATTCAATCTCTACCACCTTTTCTTAGGGATTAGTGATCCAAAGTGATTATTTTTCAATTATATAAAGCCTAAGTGAGTTTAAAATGAGCAACTATTGTGCCTCTCCCTTAAACATTTTAGAAATTACCTTTAATTTTATGTTAATTATTGTCAATTAGGAAATCTCAAAAAAAAATATTTTATTTATTTTTTAAGAAAATATAATACTATTATTTTTAGCTTAATTTATTTTAAACCATACATTGTTTTTCTATTTTTGTATTTAAAAAAAAAACACTTAAAAATAGTGATTTGTCTATCCATAAAGCTGAGTGCCATGCATATTACAGTAATAAGTGGATAACAAAAAGTGTGCTTTACTTTAAATATTTTAATATTTGGAACATAAAGTAAAATCAGGAAATTCACTATCACTGACAATGAAAGAAGTATACATTTTTTTTTTCCTTATACCAGTTAGTTATAAAGAAATTGAGCTTTAAAGTGTGCTATATTTTTGCAATATTTTAACATTTTAAAGATTCTTATCATACTTTACATGTAACATAAACATTTCACTAAAATTTATATTTGTGCAGTCTAGTAGCTTCGAATTTTATAAAACAAAATAATAATCAGAGTCGCTGTTGTAAGTTACTGAGAGATAACCAAGATGAGATTTGTGCGAAAACACCACAAAACTATGCAAACTATTATTACTCATCCAGCAATAAATGTGTCTTTGTGTGGAAGCATCCTTGTTTTTCAGTTTGTGCAGAATTGTCACGGGCAGATGTACCACTAAACCACTGTCAAGGTAATGTGCTCTGGATGTAAACAAAAGTGCCACACCACATCATGTTATCAAAGCTTAGAAACACTGCATCAGTCATGATGTAAAGAAGATGTCTCCTTCTATTCTTTTCTCTATGGCTGCTTCCCTCTCATACCTCATTTGAAGTTTTGCTGCTGTTTTGTGAGCAGTTTTTGACTTCAGGACATAAAGTCCAAGCCTGCTTTCTTTGTGACAGTAACATTATTTACTGCATGCATGCATTCTGAGTTCCTAGCATTATTTCTCATTAAATGCAAAGAAGGGTTGCCTGCAGTTGTAATCATTATTTACTTTTTTTCATATTTCCTTTTTGGTATTTTTCTTTTTACTAAAAAATTGCTATTCATTCAAAAAATATGTGGTAGTATTACTACAATGAAAATACTTTTTAACAAAAATTTTAATATTTCAGGTCTTCATGGCATTGAGTTAGGAAATCACTTAATTAAGAAGGTTGTGCATGAAGTTCTTTCAGAGTTTCCGCACATAAACAAATTGTCATCTTTGTCTCCAATCCCAGGTTTTCGTGACTGGTTACTTTTGGAAATCAAAAAAATGGTGAATGGTGTGTGTCTTTCAAATGTCATACAATTTGTATTCTGTTAAAGAAAATTATAAATTTAAATATTATTTTTTACATTTCAGATAAGTATTATTTATTCATTTTTTGACCGAATAAAATGTTTACTTTAAATGAAGTTAACAGTGATTAAATGAATATATGTCAGTGTCTCAGAAATGGCAAACTGGAACTGGAAAAATGCAAATACTTAACAAAATTTTTCCTTCTCAGTACATAAATTTAAATGAGGAAAATTAGAATTAGCTTTACTAAGTACATACATAGTTTAAATATGGGAAAATAAAGACCTTGTATTCTGCTTATATTAGCTTAAATTCGTGAAATAATATTTCTGTTAAATATTTAATTGTCATAAAAATACATTTCATGTATAAACATGAGTTTGAATATTTCAGTAAATTTTCGTATTTTTTAAGTAATGTGTATTATGCATTCTATTCATTGTTTCATTTCATTCTATTCATTCTAATTATTATGAAAATTTAATAAGTTCCCTCAATGGCTTTAGATGGCTCTTACTGTTAAGAAGAAGGAAAAAAAAAAAAAAGAAATCTCTAGCATACAAACATGAAAATTGCTTTTTTAATAAATATAATGTTTTATAGTTCAGTATTGTATTGTGAGTAATTATAGTAATAAAAGCATGTCTTATTTTTTCCTTCTTACATGTGTGTATATATATATATTCCTTTTAGGGGATTCTGTTATATCATCTTACTTTTTGGAGAAAGATCTTTCAATTATGAAGGAAATTTTACAAAGCAAAGAATATCCGAATATTTGGAATTCTTTTCACTCTGTGATATCTTCAAATAAGTGGGCAACTGAAGAGAATCTGAAAGAATTTCTAAGAATGCCTCTGATGAAAATTTGTGCACATTATTTATACAATGAGAAGAGAAGATCTAATGCTTTAAATAGCGTAGGTATGAAATGCTTTTTAGATATTCGAACAACACATTGATAACCATTTGCTAAAATTAAATGTCTGTTTTGCTATCGCGTAGGTATGAAATGCTTTTTAGATATTCGAACAACACATTGATAACCATTTGCTAAAATTAAATGTCTGTTTTGCTATCACACAGCATTTCTGTAAAATTAATGATTTTAATAATTCATTATTGAAATTTATAATTTCAATAATTAAAATAAATTATTCATTATTTAAAGACTATAATTTTTAAAAATTATAATTGTAACTTATAAAATCCAGAGATTTCATAATTCACCACATTAATATGCACCTGTTGCAATGAATTATTTGTCAAATATTAAATTTAGGTACCTTTCCTCAGTAAGATGAGCATATTCTAGTATCTCTAATTTTTAAATCTACAATTTTATGTAGCAGATGTAAAATTATTTGTGCAGTTTTTTTTTCGCTGTCATCATTTATGTAGCATACTCATAAATTGTTTAATTGAAGTTGTACATTTAAGAAATAGTATCAAAATAATTTTTTAAAAAAATAAGAGATACAGAAATTTATTGCAGTATATATGTTTACTTAACATTTTGATACATGTTGAGTCACAAGTTTTTACCTAACAGTTTTATGCAAAGCATCTATATCATTGTTCTGTTGTCTCTAGAAAGCAAGATTGATATAAAAAGGATTACTGGATGATTTAAAAAATTGTTAAAGTACATTTTTGTGAAAGAATGAGTTTGTTTCCAAACATGTTCTGTCCAAGTAAAAGGTAGCAGTAAGTCATATGAGAGCTAATTTTAATCAAAAGTCAGCTAGTGGCCTTTGAATGCATTGTTTGCTGAGTAGTGTTTTGGATATGGAAGTTGAATACCTGTTTTTTGCCTGATCTATTTGCTAACAAATCCAGGCTGATAATAAGATTCAATATCTTTGTGCATAAAATAATAAGAATTGGAAAGTGAATGGATGTCAGAGATTTTTAATTACACAGGTAGATGGGAATCCAAAAAAAAGGGGGGTAGGAGAAAATAACACGAAAATGTGGACTTTCAGTACTTCAAGCTTCTTTGGGGAGGGTGTTTTCCTGGCATTGTTTGAACCTGTTATTTTATTCTTTATGTGAAACAACAATGAAAAAAAATACCATTGCTCTGATATAACCAGTTGCTCTAATAGTTTACCTTATTGAAGATGAATAGTTTCACCAGGATACTTCTGCATGCCGCAGAGATCTTGCTTCTACAGATAGTTAGAAAAGTGTGATAACTGTTTCACTTTGATGAATGGGCCTTCATATTCACCAGATCTCAATCTGTTTGAGCATCAAACAACTGAAATCATCTCATTAAAATCCTGGACAGCCAGAAAGAGCTGTTCATAAGATATGATACCAGTTTTTCATATCACCTACCAACATCTCATATATTCTATGTTGAACTCAGTATTTAGGGCTGGAGATGGCTAAATGAAACGTTAAATAATAATTAGCAAACTAGCCACTTAATGTCTACCTATTTTTACTTCCTTGTACGAAGTAAAAGAAGTATTGTAATTGCAAAAAATTTTGTGTATCATATTCCAACAGAAATATCCATTTTGACCATTCCCAATTTTCCGACTATTCCCGAATGACTTATTTTGCATAATGTCTGTATGTATGGAAGTATAAAGGACTCTTCCCCCCCCCAAAAAAAACAAATTGCAAAATGAATTTTTTTTTTTTTTTTTTTTGTGTGTGTGTGTGCCATTTCTATTTACGTACATATGTATCTCGCATGAATCAAAAAGGATTAGCCATAGAACATTAAAGTTTTGTATATGGGACTACTGCAACATATGAGTTGTGCATCATCCTTTTTGTATTACAATCAGCAGTACCAAACATGTATATATGCACACACACGTACAGGTTAAAAGTCTTTACCCTGAGTTTATTCTTGTGGTTGTTAATCATAGTCATATAGTTCTAGTTACAGAAGTATTTTAAGCAACAAAAGTATTCATGTTTTGGCGGTGTATATTTTTTTTAAAAAAATTAATTTTTGACAGATAATGAAATTTAACTTCTAATGCAAAATCTGAATTCCTATATTTATATTTCGGGAAATTTTATATTCGTTTTAAAAAAATAAAAAAAGTTTGACTCCTATACAACAGAAATTGATTAGGATATTTAATTTCAAAATTTGCAATTTTTTATGTCGTTAGAATAATTTGAGGAAATAAGTTTTAATAATAAAGTGCCACAAAAAATGCACATAATTTAATAGGCCATACAAGGAAACCATAAAGTTCAGTTCAAGCGCAATATCGCAAAATAATTTTAAATTGAGCTTATCTTTAGAATTCCCAATACACAGTCTCACGTGCTGGAGATAAAAATGTGTTTTCTGTATAACATTAACATTGCTCACTTTGAAATCCTTGAGTTTGTTAATCAAAAATTCTTTAAAGTTTTACAAAATATGAAATCGATAATAAAACAAATTTCAAATTTTGGCTTCCAGTTTCTCATATTCGGGTGGAAACATTCAATATTCAAAATATGATGGCTCTAGGTACGGTTGTTTTATCACAATGTGAGAAAAATAGATACATTTATGCAGATTCTTCATTGTTTAATTTCTTTGAATAAAATACAGGGTGATAATATGTGGTGGCAACAATTTGAAAAGTGAAACAAAGCTTTTAGTGAATCTTTGCAAAATGCCAAAATGAAATTAATTGTTCTTCTGCACAAATTGCCCCTTTGGACTAATTGCAATTAAAATTAATGCAAAAACAAGCAATTCTACCAGTGGGCAGGAAGACAGATTTTTGGTGCACCAAATTGAAAGTTAATTTCCTGTGACACTAGGCAAAAAGATACTGAAGTTAGTGCACCAACAGACTTGATTCACTATTCGACTAACAGTTTCAAATGTAAACAAATCATAGCCTCATCAGGCTTCACCATTTTTAAATTCTTAATTCTATAACTATTGGATGCAGATCAACTAAAGGCTGAAAAATTTTTGAGTTATGCGAGATACATTCAGACATCATGAAAAAAATCTCTTCTGAATCAAATTTGGAAAAAAAGAGAGTAACAAAAGTAATGACACTTGGTCTAGTAATCAAAAAGAAGCATCTAAAATGTGTCAAATGTGAAAACAAGACATATCTTCAATTTGTCTTTATTTCCAGTAACTGTGATAGTAATGAACAACTTCCTTATTTAATTTGCAGTAATATTTTGGCTATGCAGTCAATAAACCCAAAAAATGTTTTGAGCAGTTAGTAAAAGTTTCAAATAAAAAAAAACAATATTTGCAAAAAATTACGACTGTTAGCAAAAAATATTTACTTGTGTCATACAAAGTTTCATATTTGATTTCTTAAAATGAAAAAATGCATTGTTGGAGAAGATTTTGTGTTACCTACTGCTATTAAAATTTTAGAACTACTTCATGAAAGTAAATATTGTAACGAAATTCAGAAATTTTCTTTGTGAAACGACACTGTTGTCAATAAATTTCCAAAATTAGTAATCATTAATTCAAGCAACATACAACTAGTATTAAAGAAACCCCAAAATTTTAATTCATTTGAATGAAATGATTTAAAAAATAGCTCCAATGTTAGTATAAGTTAGATACATTTATAAAGAAACATTTATAGAGAATTGTTATTTTACATCATTTGCAAAAACATATGAGAGAGGAAGACATGTACTGTAAAGTTGTCCAATTTTCTAAAAACTGAAGGCTTATAATTAAAAATTATTGGGGAGTTACGCACAGATGGTACAAAAGTGATGACAGTTGAAATTTTCAGTTTTAAATCATTTATTAAAGCTGCTGAAATGATTATGTAATTTTTATTTTCTTCCAGGTTCATTAAGAGACTCGTAGGAAAAAAATTAGCAACAGAATCTGAGTGATGTGTTTCAGGATGTTGTCAAAATTATAAATTTTACTGAAAGCTGTGCCCTTAACAGCCATAAAACATGGGTGTCAAATAGAAAATTTTATTATTACATGCAGAAGTAAGATGATTGTCAGAAAATGAAGTTTACAGAGATTATTATTATCATTAAAAGATGAAATTATTATATTTTTAACCAAATAAAATTCTGATCTTTTTGCTCTTTTTCAGAGTGAGTTATAGGTATCAAAGCTGTGATATTTGTCGGATATTTTTGTGAAAATAAATGACCTCAACTTGTCTTTTCATGGAAGTTGTAGTTGAGGTTCAACTATTTAAATCTTAAGTTCTAACTCCGAACCCCACGAACACTTAACAAGAGAATATGTGCTTAAGTATGAACAGAACACGTGATACTTTTGAGAAGGGTTTAAAACCCTTTATTATCCAGTATATTTACAATCAGTTCCGGCTTGGAACTTTACAATAAAGCCACCACTCGGGCTTGAACTTAAATACTAATAATTTGAACTAAAATTAAATTAACTAAAGTTCTTAAATAATATAGGTGAAGCTATCACAATCTAACTAGTTGGCCCCTAAGTATTAATTGAATCGGCGAAGCCTAGCAAGGGCCTAGATATGGCCGAGCATAGTAACAACTAAGAGAGATGTGGCCAGAAGGCAAATGCGCGCTAGTCAGGAAATCAGACTCTCTCCCTTGAAGTCGGTTAAGTCACGACTTAAATAGTACCCATTCCCATTTGCATTCTCTGCGTTTCTGAATTCACATTCTGGCAGGAAATTGTAAGCTGAAATTAGAATAAGATAGGAAAGTTATAAAACTTTGTTTTGTTGTTGAGTGATCCTTGTTCGGTGATGATGAAATTACAACTCTTGGTGCTGTTTCAGGAACCTGCAATAATTCTTTAAAAATTGGAAAATCCGTACAACTGTAATATGGTTTTATCTGGTCAAAGTTCACGATAGCTTGTTGACCATTTTCAGCTTTTAAATACACCATTGAAAATTTTATCTTCTCTATGATTATAGAGCCCTCAAACCTAGGTTCAAATTTGGCCACCCTATTTTCGGGTGCCGACGAAAGGGAGTGTTTTAGTTTTAGGACTTTCTGTCCTGTGGTATATTTTACTTCACATCTGTTTTTATTGTAATATAATTCTTGTTTTGACCTTGCCGCATCTGAATTTTTTATGGCATCGTTTATAATCTTTTGGATATCATTCAATTTAAATTCTTCTTGTCTTTGTTGAACGAAAAATAGCTTATCCACAGGCGTTAAAATTTTTCTTCCTAAGAATAATTCTGCGTAGGTTTTCTTTGTGGTGTCGTGCTTCGCTGTTCTTAAGGCAAATCCTAATTCATTGACGCAGCTGTCCCAATGGTCATGATAATTCTTCACATATATCCGAATAATTTTAACTATATTTTTATTTACGCGTTCTGCAATATTTGATTGCAGTCTATAAGGTACCATTTTTAGATGGCGTATGCCAAGGCCTGTGTGCAGGTTTTCAAATAAATTACTTACAAATTGTCTACCATTATCTGATATTACTTTTACTGGGGCCCTGTATTTTAAAATATATTTATTTAGAAATGAATTTGCTACTATCTTTGCTGAAGCCCATTTAAGGGGAATTATTTCTACCCACTTTGAGAAATGGTCCACTATGGTTAACAAGTATCATTTTTTATTAATGTTTGTTCTGGGGTAGAGACCAAGCAAATTAATGCCAACCAATTCATTTGGGAATGTAGTTTTTATGCTATTTAAGTACCCGGCCAGGTTGTAATTAACATCATTATTAATTGGCATAAGTGACATGATCTGACATATGCCGTCACAACTTTGTATAACTGCGGACAATATACTGCTTCGTGACCCTTTGTAAGGTTTTCCTCACACCCAAATGGGCTCCTAATTTCAAGTCATGCAGCTCCTCTAATATACTTAAGCATAGACTCGGTGGGACTACCGGTCACAATTCTTAATTATCGTTGGTAGTTTTCATATAAAATAATAGTTTATTTATAATTTCATAATGAGCTGCCCTATTGTGAATAGCCGTTAAGTCTATATGATCGAAATTTTCGGGATCTTCCAGGAATGCAAAATATCTTTAAACTCTGGGTCCATCTTTAATTCTGCAATTATTGTTTCCCGTGATTCAATTATTTTTGCAGTTAGCATCGTACATTTAATTGTATTTCCGTCTTCATTGATTTTAATGCGGGACAGGGCGTCTGCAACTACATTTTCTTTCCCCGTCGTATGTTTTATGATTAAGTTATATTCTTGCAGTTTTAGTGTCCAACGCATGAGCCGAGGCGAAAGATTTTTTCCGGAGTATAGGCGACTAACTGTCGCGTGATCTGAATACATAGTTATTGGAGCACTTCCAAAGAACACCCGAAATTTTTGCACCACTAGAAGAACTGCGAGAGTTTCCCGCTCTGTTGCCATGTAATTTCTCTGAGTTTGGTTAAGCGTTCGTTTTGCTAAAGAAAGTTATTGGCTTCCTGTTTTGGGAAAGAACTGCGCCAACTGCGTAGTCTGAAGCGTCTGCTGATATTTCCAAATTTTGATCCCCTTCCGGGAATTTTAGAACAGGGGTGTTAAATAAGGCATGTTTCAATTCAAACGCCATGTTCGCCTCTGCTGTCTATGTGAATCTAGTCTTTTTTCGTTTAAGCACCAACAAAGGTTCAACTATTTTAGCAAAATCTTTAATGAATACTCTGTAATATGAACACATTCCCAAGAAGGACGATAACATTTTAGCCGTATTTGGTGGTGGATAACTTTTGAACGCTAAAATTTTTTAATTATCAGTTTCTATACCATTTTTCGAGATTTTGTAGCCGAGGTACCTCAATTCCTTGGCGGCAAACTTGCACTTTTTGGAGTTAACTTTAAGACCCGCTTCATGTAATAAGGTGAACACTTCCTCCAAATGTTTAATGTGTTCCTCTAAGGTTTCGCTTGTTACAATAATATCATCGAGATAAATGACAGTACTTTTTCCCAAGACTGGCCTAACACAATATCCATAACTTTTTGAAATGTAGCCGGAGCTCCGCTTAAGCCAAACGGCATTCTCAAAAAGGCATACACACCTGATTTTGTGATAAATGCTGTTTTTTCTACATCCTCGGGTTTTACTGCAATTTGAAAATAGGTCTAAGGTTGTCATATATTTAGTTGAACGAATTTTTCTTATGATTTCATCTATTATTGGGAGGGGATATGTGAGGTATTTCATTATGCTATTCAACTTCCAATAATCAATGGCGAATCTCCACACATTCGGATCTGCGGCTGGCAGTCCATTCTTCTTTCTGCATAAAACTACATTGCTAGCATAGGGGCTGGTACTTGGCGTAATTATTTTATCCTCGAGCATTTTCTTAATATGTTGCTCAAGAATATCTTCCTTCACACGGTGATACCTGTATGGCTTAGACCGAACTGGGAGCTCATTCCCAGTAACTATTTTATAGGAAACGATCTGGCAGAAACCAGGTTTGTCATCAAATAAATTAGAAAATGTTCTTGCCAGATCCCGGATTTTTGCTCTTTCTCCTTCTTAAAGGTGACATGGATTCACTTCCGGGACTGCAATGTTTTCTTCTTGAATTTTGTCCATCTTGACCTGCAATGTGGAGTCTTTATTTGCGCTAGATGCGCGCAAGAAATCAACCCCCAATATGACTGCGTTTAGTAGATTTTTAACTAATGAAATTGAAATAAATAGAAAAATTACTTTTCTCAAGGAGAAAATTTATTTTTTGTTTTTCATTCTTTATTTTAACATGCAGCCCCACTTTTCCGACGCAAGTGCGTTGATTGCCTTGGGTAGCAATCACACGCTCCCCTGTTGTTTTGAACAGTCCATATCGATGAAAATGTTTTTAAAAAAAATCCTGCAACAAGAAGCTGCATTGAGCCCCTGTATGTAGTAAGGCGGTCGTCGAGATGTCGTTTAGTACTGTTTGTATTTCAGGCAAGGCTAAATTTTTTACGACAACCACATTGAGCCTAAAGGCTGAAGGATTTAACTTCTCACACGGTGACATCACCCTCTTTCTAGTCACCATGATTAGTTTAAATCCTTTCTTTCACCCCCTTTTTCCAATTGCTTTTTATTTCCCCTTGCTTTGTTCTGATCTGCTTTCCTTGTATCCAGCTTCCTTACCTTTCCCTCTTGTCGATAGGAATTCTGCTGAACTTGAGGTTTCGTTTGATTGTGAAACCTTGAATACTCCATACAATTTTTCACCCACACGTTTTCCGCTGTTCGCCTGCTCTGAAATTTAACAGGCTAATTCAAATAGATTTTGCAGCATTTGCGGGTTTCTCACTTTCAGAAAGTCCTGTATTGACAGAAGCAACCTCAGCAAAATTATTTCGATGTTTTCATTATCGGACCTTTTCCCATATAACAATTCGACAATAGGAATTTTCCTTAACACATTACCGACCGGCCGTCGATTAATCGACGTTTGCTCCCTAGCGCTTACCGAACGGTCGTCAATTAATCGACTTTTGATCTTTAGAAAAAAGCACCGATTATCTGAATAAAGAATGTGAAATGCTTGCTGCTTGCTACTTGTCAATCTAATCTAACCAAATCTAACAGAAAGATCAGAAATCGATTAATCGACGACCGGTCGGTAAGCGCTAGGGAGCAAACGTCGATTAATCGACGGCCGGTCGGTAATGTGTTAAAATAAAATCCGTTAAGTCATCCCCATTACTTTGGTATTTACTATACAACTCTGATTCGAGTTTCACGCCGTCTTTGACAACAGGAAACGCTTTCAATAGCGAATTTTTAAAATTCTCCCAAGTATAAGTTTCGGATCCTGGATCCCCCAACAAATTTTTGCCAATATTCTTATACCAGCTGAGGGCTTGACCTTTTAAATTTGTCGTCGCGATGATTATTCTCTGTGGCTGGTTTACAGGATATAACGCAAAATGTAGATCTAGCTGCTCCAGGAAGGTCATTGCGGATCCTTTTTCGTCGAACGTTGCTGTTGGCTTCATCGCCGCTATCATAGTTTCCAAAATGAATCCAAATCCCTCCATCAGGTTGGGTTGTGCTTGAGGGAACTGAAAGGTTGGAGTGGTCAACGAGAATTCTTCCGTACCCAATGGCAAAGTTCATTAAGAACAAATTCGGGCACCAATTGTAGGGTTTAACTCTTAAATCTAATGTTCTAACTCTGAACCCCCACGAACACTTTACAAGCGAATAATCGCTTAAGTGTGAACAGAACAGGTGAGACTTGAGAAGGGTTTAAAACCCGATATTATCCAGTATATTTACAATCAGTTCTGGCTTGGAACTTTACAATAAAGCCACCACTCGGGTTTGAACTTAAATACTAATAATTTGAACTAAAATTAACTTAACTAAAGTTCTTAAATAATATAGTCGAAGCTATCACAATCTAACTAGTTGGCCCCTAAGTATTATTGAATCGGCGAAGCCTAGCAAGGGCCTAGATATGGCCGAGCGTAGTAACAACTAAGAGAGATGTGGCCAGAAGGCAAACGCATGCTAGTCAGGAAATCAGACTCTCTCCCTTGAAGTCGGTTAAGTCACGACTTAAATAGTGCTCATTTTTATTTGCATTCTCTGCGTTTCTGAATTCCCATTCTGGCAGGAAATTGTAAGCTGAAATTAGAATAAGATAGGAAAAATACAAAACTTAAAATAACTGTTAGAAAACGCATTATAAACCTTACAAAGTAATAGCAATATATTTACCTCGAATGATAAAATTGAGAGGTTTTATCAAAAAGATTAATATTTTGAATATGGGGTCTGAAATGATTCATTCAAAATGTTTTTGACTACCAGTAATTTTATACTTGAAAAAGATTGTAGTGTAAAACTTGCAAAGTAATTAATTAAAATTGTAATTGCAAAAATTATTATACGTCACTTTTAAAAACTTTAAAAATACATTTTCACAAATACTCTATATCGAATTTTGATTTTAAAAAATTATCCTTGATTCAGAAAGAGTTTAATCACCTGTAATATAAAGCCAAGACTAGTTATTGAATGCTGAGCTATCAAATGACTCAAAATCTGAGTTTCCACAAAATTTCATGACCAAATTCTGGATCAGAGCCAGAATTGAATTTTTAACGATTTCTGAAATGGCTTTAAATGTCCTCCTGCCATTCAACACTGTATACTTATGTGAACCAACTCTTTCAAGCACTTATGAAATCCAAATATCATTCAAGAAGATGGTTTGCATCCAGCAGTTTCAAATAATGCAGCAAGATTTGTGCAGCGAAAAGGCAAACACTTCAGTTTCATTAAAATGTGATTTTCTTTTGTTAATGTTCACCTACTTGAAGCAAATCCTAAAACTGCATCTTTTCATATGTATATAGTTTACCAAAGAAATAAACTATTTAAAGGAAAATATTTCTTTTATACCTTTATTGTTCGTTTAATGTTTGAGGTCATGAAAGTTTCTTTATGTTAAATAGAGTCATGATGAAAGAAAAAGAGTGCTGCTATGCAAGAAATAAGTATTTATATACAAAGCAGTGACCACAAATTGAATTATATACTCATGTCCAAAATTATCATTACATGCATGAAATCACAATTTCTCAGAAAAAGTAAACTATAATTTTACTAATTTATGTGGAATAATATATACCATCATAACACTTAAATACAAAGAAAAAAATTAAAGACCACTGTATGTGATATAAAACTGTAACATGAACAATAAAAATGGTAATAATATGTTAGAAAGTGAGCCCTTTCCACCGGGAAGGGAAAAAAAGGTAACTCTGAAAAAAATCAAGGCTTATGAATTAGTATGGAGTGTGATCTCCCCTGACCTTGTTCACACATTTTTCATGCAGCCAATAATGTTTTTAACCACAGTATAGGGAATTATTTCACTCTTTCAGAAATGGTGGTCTTCGGAGCATTAAATTCTCTTGGAAGAGGATGTCTCTGTGTAAATTTTTCTGACTGCTTTCTTATAGGTTAATTTGAAATTTTGATAATTTATATCATGTTTAAATTATAAAAATAGATTGCTATTTTAAGTATGCATTGAGTTGTATTATAGGAAATACTACTTTGAGAACTGGGTGTAATATTAGAAAAAAAAAAGTTTAAAAAACGAAATTTGTAATCATTGTAATAGTTTGATATTTGAAGTTCTAATGTTAAAATGCTTTAGTATACTATTAAAGAAAAAAACTAAATTACATAGTTGCTTTTTTATATTAGAAATATTTTTTAAATTATTTATTTATTTGTTTCAGCACATTTTCATTTAAGAAATGGAGCAGTATTATGGCGTTTGAATTGGGCAGCTGATCTATCACCTCGAGGCCTAGACAATTCCTGTGGTATGATGGTCAACTATAGGTAATTATGCAGTTTATTTCAAAGTTATAACTTTAATTTACATTATTGTCTGCAGCAGAAAGTGGATATATCTTTTATACTTCTGGAATTTTAACTTTTCAGCCCTGCAATAATTTCCTGCCATATCTTACTAACTGCTATGCAAAGGGGCATAAATATTTTGGTACTTGCTTTCTGTAAGTGCCTTGGCAAGAGAAAATGACATTTGCACAATTCAGGCTTAGTGCAATTTGCTGCCAAATGTTGTAAACATCCATGAAAACGAAATTGATTATAAATGATAAACTGGCAACCCATTCAGTATCTGTATGACCCAAGTTATTTAATATAAATTTGTGTTTTCTATAGTTAATACAATTTTGTCAGCAGTTTATTTAAAATAACAACATAATTTAACAAAATTTATTTAATATACATATTAATTATTGTATTTATACAATTATGTAAGGAATTTATTTAAAACAACAGATATCAACATGCTGGAAAATTCTATTTTATTTAATACAGTTTTTTAGCAATTTATTAAATATGTGCATGTGTGCAAACATTCCAGAAAGTTCATTTTTATATGCTCTTTCTAATGGCCATCGTTCAACAGTTGCTGCTAATAATACCTCAAACATCAACTATTGCTTCTTATTCCATCGATGGAAGATTGAAAATATTAAGCATAATAAATATTTTTCAACGAAAACCCACTATATTGACACAATGCAAGTATAGAAAACCAGTTAGATTGTTAACCATTTGTTTCTTGCACATGTGCACAGTGCAGAAACATGTCAAATCCACTTTCTCGCCAAGGCCATTACAGATGGCAAGTACTAATATTTTATTAACTTTTCCTCATTATTTCACATTTTCTAAATAACTGAGTAATGAAGTGTCTATATTATCTTTGAGTAAATATTAACATAGATAAATTTATCTCTAGTATGTATGGTGTCTTTTTCTGCTGATAATTACTTGACACTTTTTTAGTATAATTTCGATTTAAGAATTGCAGCATAATATATAAGCAATAGTTCAGTTCATTATTTATTTTTATATGCTGAACTGCAGTGAAATGGTTTTGCACTTCTCTTAAATTTCCTGACGCATTTGGATAGTACATGAAGTTAAGGATAAAATATATTTTCTTTGGGCAGATATAAAAATAAAGTGCCACAGAGAGAAAATTGTATTTATCCAGAATAGATTTAATTTCAAATAACATCAACAGGTTTCTTTTTTGTTTACCAGGAACATAAAAGAATGGAACTAAAGGCTTTTTCCATATTACTATACTGACCTGCCTAGATCAGAGATTACAAAATTAAAATGGCTATTCTTATAGTTTTGCTTATTTCTAAAAGACAATATAGCTTCTTTTAAAAACATTCATTGTATATTTAACTAATTTCCATCTGCAGAATGAACTTATTTAATCTTTACGATCTAAAAATAGATTATCTTTCATTTTAACATCTATTAACTTTTTTAAGTTTGTATAAGCAAGAATAGAAAAGTATATTTTTTTATTGAATTTGGTAGGTTTTTATCAAGCAAAAAAATAAAACATTAAATATAGATTTTTATTGTCATCTAATAAATCAGACAGCCATTAAAAAATTGTTTTTTAAATCTAAAATATAAGTAAAATTTTGCTTCTAATAAGAAAAGGAATATTCTAATTTGAACTAATACATTATATTTTACCCTTTTTGCAGATATTACATAGATGAAACAGAAACTAATAGCAGAAATTACATGGAAAAACATCATATTGTTATTTCAGAGGATTTCAAATATCTTCTTGCTCCAGCATTCAGTAAATCATCATTGTAATAAAATTATGTTATTGTTATATAATTTTTACTATAAATTACCTGTTTTATATTACATAACAGAGAGATGAAAAAGTTTATCATGATGCTGGAATTGCCATTCATATGTGAAAGCAAATTACTGAACTATATCATATAGAATTAAGGCCTTTTTTTAAGCTTCAGGATTTATATGCTTACATATACATCTGTTATCTAATCTAAATGGGTGAAGTTAAGTAGACTATATTTTAGCAGTTACTGATTTCTAGAATAGTTGATTCTGCTTGATTGGACCTAATTCATTTTGGCCTAGTTAAGTGGCTGCCTCAGCTAAATACAAAATAATAATAATTAGGCATCTATTTTAATGTTTATTAAACCAAAATAAAGAAAATATTTGTATTATAAATTGTACCTAAAAAGTATACATACAAGATAATTTTTACAGTTTCAAATTTTAATTCTGTAGACATGCATCTGGTGTAAATTGCCTTTTACTTCTGAAATTTTTCAGTTCTGAAAATAAGCACGTATATCAGTGCTGATATAGGGCTTCCTTCATTATCTGTGTAAAATAAAACTGACAGCAAATTATACTTTTTTTTCTGCCCCACGATTAGTCACATATATCAGTACTGATATAGGGCTTCCTTCATTATCTGTGTAAAATAAAACTGACAGCAAATTATACTTTTTTTTCTGCCCCACGATTAGTCACAAACCCAGGATCATCAGATTTTTTTATGTTTGAATTTAATGTGTTCAAAAATTACATCCTCAAAGTTTTTAGTTTTATTGTAACATAGCATATTGTCATTATTGTTGAAAATTCATTATTCATAGCAGGAACCTCATTTTTCCCACTGCTCAAAATTTTAGGAAATCTCCAAGGGTTTTAAATTGCAAACAGAAAAACAGTTTTGCATTGTGTTGCTTTTTATAGCTTGCCAACTGTCAACAATAAACTATATTGCTTAGAAAATTGAAATTTTTGCCATTCAGTTTTTTCCATCACTGTAAGAAATGTACTCCTGTATATAATTAACAAATTTTCCTTGCTACATCGTCTTTAAATTTTTTATTATTTCCTTGACATTGGTTACATCAAGGATCTTGTATTAGAAAGAAGAAATTCCAGCCATTTATATTTTTAAAATTATCTAAATCAGGATGTGCAGCAAAATTATTGAGAAGCAATAAAATTTTCCTTTGCTTACACTGTAATTCTGTGTACCAACTCGTAAACCAATTCTGACAAATTTTAGAAGTAATTCATGCATTACTATTGGCCTGGTACAATACCGGTAAACTTGCTATTCTTGACCAAGTAAAGTGTCAAAGCTTAGTACTTTTTCCTACAATTAGCCCTTTGACCTGCAAAGTCATATGTATACAGCCTAGATTCCCCCCCCCCATCTTTAAGAAAGTATGTAAACGTGCATCTTGAAACATGTGCAAGAAGTTAAAGCAATATATTTAAAAGTACATAAATCCAGGTAAAATGTACGATGGTATTTTGGCATTAGAAGTAAGTACCTCATTCTTGTGGCAATTTTAGGAAATTTCGGCATTATTAATGAAAGCTTGTGCTGGTTGAAAGGGTTAATAGTTTTCATCCTGACATATTTGCATGGCATAACACATGCCCTTTTACACCCTGAGAGTGCAATGTTCTTATAATAGAGGAACCCATATGGCATAGTGCAATAATGGTTTTATCAGTGTCTTAATTGGAAATTTTCTGAAAATATAGGGATTTAAATTTTTTCCAGTCTGCAACATTTATGATATCCATTGTGCTTTTTAAACTTATATTGTATCTCATTTTCCATTGAGACAACCAGTAACAATTTACTTTAAAATCATTGTGGTCCAACTGTTCAGAAGTTTCCTCCAATTTTTACCTTCAGCATTGGGCTGCTGCTACTCATGCCCTTCGTGCTAATTATAGAAAAATATTGATGTAATGCTTTTTCAACTCTAGATCTTTTCCATCACACTTTTATTTGGATCATCCTGGAATTTCTTTCTATAATGCCCACCCTTGACGTAGTTGATTTTCTTCTGAATCACACTATGGTAGATTTTGGTGGACCAGTTGTATCAGGAAGTTTTTGACCACTTATATTCTGTGCTGCCATTTAATTCTATTCACCAAAGTACTTTTACTTGAAGGTGTAAAATCATTTCTTAAGATTTCAAAATTTTAAATAAAATTGACACTTTAAGCTTGTGTTGCTAGCTACATTATATAGTAATGGTAGACTTTTCAGCAAACAGTTATTTGCTGGACACATGATAAAAGCTAACTGATTTGCATTATGCTAGTGTGGACATATTTTCAGCATATGCTTAAAACATAAATTACTTGA
>KK112056.1:288131-302346 GCA_000611955.2 Stegodyphus mimosarum | reverse complement strand
TGCTACTGTTCCAATTTAGCAAAAAATTGCTGTGATTAAGTGTTTAAATTGTGTGTTGTATGTTAGTTGTTTAGTTTGGTTTCCATTCTTTGAGATTTGGCACAAAAAATTGTCTGCCCCAATTAACTGGTGGTCCAATGAAACAGAATCAATTGTATCAACATTTTGCATTTCTTAATGCAAAAATTTCAAGCCAATTCGGCCCAGTTAAATTTCATACTTTAAAACAGTAATGTTTATTGTAGGTGTGTTAATTAGATGTAATAAATTCTTAATATGATGATCAGAAGGTATAGGGTAGAAAGCAAGGATTTGATGATTTACATCATATTATTGTGATGGTATTCTGCAGAAATGGGTTTAATTTATTCAAACATATTTAAGTCTTCTTTTGTAATTAATGCAATTCAATGTGCCTTTTCTTGTATAATATCCTGCAGTTTTGCAATATTAATTTGGTTAATTTGTGTAATATAAAAATCTCTTGTTTGCAGCAGGATCAATAACATGTATTTTGTACTTGTACTTCCACTGAAAGAAATCAAATGATGTTAGGTAGAAAGATCAAACTGATCATTCAGAATCTCCAAATAGTGAAATCAGATGATTAAAAAACATCATTTGCAGAAGATTCCTATGTAGTGCTGAGATGTATGTGTAGCTCCTTATTATTCATGATATCATCCTCTTGAAACTGAAGGTTGCCATCGGGCAACAATCTTTGGAGCTGTAGTTGAAGAAACAGTGCAGTAATATATTATATACATAATGCTAGTATTAGTATGTAAATTTTCAGAATTTCATTATATTGTTTCAGATCAAGTAAAACTTTCATACACAATTGCAGTATTCTATTAATTGCAATGAAAATCATCTTTCTAATGTAATTTTTAAAATGCTGATGTGTCTCAATAAATTACAATAAATCTCCCTTCCTATTTTTAATGTTATTGAAAATACTCTGTTTAATACTGTTAGAAGTGTACAAATTAACTAAATTATGTAAAAGTCAGGGTTTTGTTATTTGATCTTAAATATATTAATCCTTAAACCGCTTCTTAATAAATACTAGTTTCATACTTTATTCAGAAGGAAAGAGATTTCAACTAGAAAACAAAAAATCAGCTGAAATTAATTTCATCTCTTCAAAAATTCTTAAAATAAAGATATGTCCATAAGATGTAATACTGATATAAATACTCATATCTGTAAATAAATTTATAAAGCCTGGTGAACATGTATGATAAAGTAAAAAGTTAATTATTTAAAACAGATAATTGTAGCTATTGATATTGCTTAGCACCTAAGCATGGGAAGAATGAATGCATTATATTCCCTATGTGAATAGAGTTTTGAATCTCATTGGGTCAGTACATTAATCATAATTTTTAAACATTGAAATAAATTATATTTTGTTGTGATTAAAGATATATTCAATGTTTAAATGTTATTTTAATATGCATTTATTTTATATATATATATATATTTATATTTGTTTTTTTGGAATAAAATAAGTTTAATATTTACGTGTAGCAATTTTTTGTAAAATCTCATTGTTCATGGCACTCTTCATGAATAGTTCCTTGTGTTAAATTGGATATTTTTAGTGGTTATAGTAAAAGATGGAACATTTTTCACTCTGTTGTCTTACTAGCACCTATAATATATCTTATTCTTTTTATTCCAAGAAAATTAGTTTTTATCATTTCTTTATACAAATCAGATATTTTAGATATAAAAGAATTACAATAAAATTGAAAGAAAAGCTCATAATTATCTAAGTTGCACTGGGTTTTGGATTAGTACAGAGTGTTATCTACAGACTTTGGGTAGTATTGTAAACAACTGGAACTGTATGCCATACATGAGTCTAGACTGCATCTATGACTAAATAAGGAGACTGACATTTAGGAGTAACAGTTATGCAATCAAAGAAGGATATCCTGTCAAATTATCATTTAGTATTTTAACTATATATGGCTACAAATCTAAGTAGTGTCTAGCACTACCACAGAGCCAGCATTAGGCTTTTTGCTGCCTCCAAATTCTTGATGCAGCTGCATTGATTCTAACTCTAGCCTTGCTGTCTCCAGAAAGCAGTGTTAGAAAGTATTTACAGTGGTGTCATGTGCATTAAAACTGGACCCTGCATAAATAGGCTGATATCATGGTTTCCAATGGCAATCCAATTTAGTGTGCATTCAGATTCCAGACATCAAATTGATCTGTTGTATTGGAGCTGAAGTAATGGTGTGGAGCAACATTCTGATAAGTGGATGCACTGAGCTACAGTTGCTGGACTATGGTATCATGACTGGGCACAATTATTATAAACAACTTATTGAATGGCACATTTGCTTGTTCTTTACTTCCACTAGCAAAGAATTTCTTTTTGTGAATGATAGCTTCACTCGGATGAATGATAATTTCACTCAGAATTTTTTTAAAGGGGGGGGGGTTACGATAAAAGTCCACATAAAACATTTTTGAAATTGTGTTAATAGCTTTGAGCGCTTCCTTTTCTTAGGTACTAAAAGTTTCTTTCCACCTCTTTCATGACTGCAGCAAGTGACATAATCAATAGAATTCTGTACATTCTTCTTTTAAGGTGGTTTTACCACAGTTATTTAGAACTGCAAAACCACTAAAATTCACTTGATGTGAATAACTATAAAACTTCAAGTATGGTTTAGATGAAATAATTAATATTTCTAATACTCTGTACTTTAACAGAGCTCTCCAGTGATTTAAAGACTGCAGATGCACTATTTGGTTGATTATTGAGTTATAAAAAGAATAAGATGTGCTGCATTAATAATACAAAACATTAAATAAAATTTTTTAAAAAAAAATCAAAGAGGAGAGAAAAATTTCATTTAGTAATAGTGGAAAGGTGTATCACAAAGAATTTCCAATATTAAAGAGATTTAAAAAATTAATATTCAATAAATGGTATATATGTATCGTATCAAGGATATAATGAAAGTCATAGCTAGGAGGTGGACATCTGTCCCCAGTTGCACATCCACAGGGTGCCAAGTAGATGTTATGAAATTTTGCTTTGAAGTGTTTTCCATTCTTGGCAAACAGGAGGGAGCACGGAATCTTCAGTTATCCCTGAGTGCTGAAAACCCTAGCTATGGCTCTGGTGAGAGTGCTGCTAGAAGACTGTGCATTCTTCTATTTGCATACAAATTAAGTTATTTGATATGATTCATTTTGAAGTGTTAATGAACACTTTCATTTTTCTATGATTTAAAGGGACTTGGTACTCCAAAATCAATGATACAGTACAAAGTCCAATATCCGGAATGATCTAAAATCCGGACCTCAAAGCCGCAAACATTTTGTTGTTGTTGTATGCTTTATGCATGCATGTTTTGATTTTTTCCTTCCATAATAAAACACATGGAGAGCCCGAATTCTTAATTTCACTTAAGACTAAATAAAATACCTTGTTATTAAAGAAAAATTATTTTAGCATAAATTTTTTAGATCAATAATTTGGCTCAGTAGCCACGTGTCTGCTTGGCTTACATCTCAAACCAAAACATTCTACATAGATACGTTATTGATTTTACATCTCTGACAGCTACGGCAAATCATTATTTATTATATTTTGCCTTTATCACTGTGTGTTTATCAACATAATGACAACTTGAGTAATGACTCGTGCAGCAACGTCTAAACATTTTTTCATATTAGTAATTGAATAACAAAGAGTATGGCAACCTTTCATGCTGACATTACTCTTGGCGATGATTACAGATTTTAGTTTATACGCTAAGAAATACTGACGAGAAAAAATTCAACAAAAATTTCTTTTCATATGCTAAAAACAGATTTTGTTACATATTTAGTACTATTTGAATTAAGAATAACATATTATTACATAAACCCAGAACCGGCGAAGACAAAATTTTTGGAATTTGGACAAGCACCGAGCAGCAAAATTAAGAGATGACAAAATTTTTATAATTTAGGGAATGTACTGGGATCCACAGTTTAGGGGCAGAAAAAGTTTAGAACTTGGAGAAGCATTTTTTAGCAGAATTTAGGACCCGCAGAGACTGCATCAGTAGGTATCTAGCGGCGGCCTTCGATAAGCCTTAAGTATATGTGGGAATTTATTTATTGTGAGGACTCAGTCTTAAGCATGTGCAAGAAATAGACGTAGGTTTATAATAAATAACTAACTTAATACAATTCAGGCTTGATTCAGTACACAATAGAAGCAAGACAATATTTAGCGGAACAACCTGTCTTTTGTCGTCAATAATGTATAACGGATGCTATTAAGCTATACTTGATATATAGCCAATATTGTATAGCAGATGCTATTAAGTTAGACTAAAATTATACTTAACTGATTCTAAGGAATTTCAGTTAATACAGCAGATTGCATTGATCCTTAATCTTCTAATTTGATCCACCTTATTCTTTTTTGTAAACTGTTATTATTACAGCAATTTTATGAAAATTAAAGCTTGAACTTTCGATTATGTCGAAAAGAGTTTCTAATTCTGGAGCTGCAACAGGATCTACAAAGCGAAAGAATGTTTCGGTGTCCAGTAAACAAAAAGTGTTACACTGGTGTGCAAAAATTAAGGACGAGACGGTTTCTTAGCGTTTTTTCAATATAACTTTGTACAAAAGCTTTCCAAATCAACACATTTAATACCGTAAGATCCCCAATACGAAAGGACATGAGTAATGTAAGCAACACTTACTAAAAGAGAAATCAGAGGGATAAAAGAAGCTTTATTGAAAAAGTAGCATGGAGCGCAATGCGACTGAAGGCCGAAACATCCCTGTGATGGGTGTCCAGCAAGAAACATCCGGTCTGTAATAGGGGATATGATCTCCCCTGACTGCTAGGCAGGTTTCACATCATTTGTGCATGCTGGATATGTGGTTGTTAATGAGCTGTTGAGACACTGCTGCTCGTTCCTCTTGTAGCACCAATCGCAGTTTCGGAATCGTTACTGGCGATAAGTTACGTGCTGCCACGGGTCTTCCTAGTAAGTTCCGTACATGCTTGACGGGATTTAGATCCACAGACCTTGCCGACAAATCCATGTGTTCAGTATATCTTCAC
The DNA here is from genome assembly GCA_000611955.2 of Stegodyphus mimosarum. Classification (NCBI taxonomy): domain Eukaryota; kingdom Metazoa; phylum Arthropoda; class Arachnida; order Araneae; family Eresidae; genus Stegodyphus; species Stegodyphus mimosarum. Next base: position 297,248 of record KK112056.1, on the reverse strand, counting down.
TCTCCAACAGCTCTTCGACAGTAACTGTGCGATGAGGTGGAGCGTTGTCGTCCATGAAGACGAACTGAGGACCCATAGCCCTTGTGAAAAGACGCATGTAAGAAAGAAGAACCTCGTTACAATAGCAGTCCCAGGTAACGAACCGCCTTGGGAGATATGAAGGTCGGTCCGGCTACCAAGTATTATGTCCGCTCGAACGAGAACTCCGCGACCTCCAAAACAGTCCCTTTTGATGATGTTGAAGGGGTTATTGCGTGTTCCCCACTCTGTCCAAATGTCTATGTATCTAGAATCGCAACTCAGACTAAATCTGCTCTCATCTGTAAAGAGTACTCGTCCCCATTCATTGTCTCTCCAATTCCGGTGTTCCCGGCACCACAGAGAACGCCTTGTCCGATGGGCAGGCTTTAGAGGTACACACCGTACAGGGCGTCGTGCAAACAGACCACCACCGTGCAGTCTTCTGGCCACGGTAAAACGCGATATCGGTCGTCCAGTCGCCTGTGTCGTGTGTTTAGCGATTTCTCCCGCTGTCTGCCGCCTGTTTCTTCTGGCCTGTAAGGCAATATACCGGTCATCTGCGGGTGTGGTTCCTCGTGGACGACCACTACTAAAACCCCGGATAGCTTTTCCTGTAGTTTGAAATTGTCTCCAAAGTCGTGAAACGATGCTGTGAGCAATTCCGAACTCTGCAGCCACGCTTGTCACACTGCGGCCTTCCTCCAACTTCCCAATGATTCGACCTCGGGTAAAAGCATCCAGATGTCGTCTAACAGATCGATTATTCGCCATTTCTCGCTGATTCAGCAACTCGGTGTGATTTTAACTGCTATACGGCGTGCAATCTCTTTGCCAGAAATACTGATCTTACACCGACAACATGCTTTATACTACTCAGACACTCCCCCATTACGTCTACCTGAATATCTGCACATGTGCTACCGTACATCACCTTACTTAATCTCCTGATTGGTCTTTCTGTCCGCTCTGCCTCTTCGTTCAGCTGATATGCCAATTTTTCGACTTCGTCCTTAATTTTTGCACACCATTGTATTTTAGCATACAATCTGCTATGTGGAGCATCGCAAGATCGTTAGGAGGATGTATCTTCGGAAACTTTAAAAAATGCTTGGCATATTTTATGGCCATTTAATATATTTCATGATGAGGATGTCACGAATTTGAAGGTTTTCGAATATCGCAAACCAAAGGTGAAATTTTCTAATTAATGGACTTTATAAAGAAATATGGAGAAACAGTAATAAATGAAGATGGTATAACATAAACAGAAGTTTTTCATTGCAATGACAATGCCCCAATCATCAATCAATTAACGGACGGCGAAATCTGTAGTTAATGGTTCTAAATCCAGAAAATACCGCTACCGATATTGAAGAAAGTGATACAGAGGTTATTGTAAACAAAAAAATTTCGGCTGACAAGTTTCTCGAAGGACTTGAATAATGGAATTTCGTAACTGAACAAGAAATTATGTCTGTTTATAGAATTAAAAAGACCGTATTAACACAAAAAGGAAAGCAATTTAAACAACTTACATTAAAAGAAATGTTTAGTAAAATAAACAAATAAATATTAAGCTTTTTTTTTTTAATGTTGATACTCTTTAGATCACAAATCCTTATTATTTCATAAATCACGGTTTCATATTTTTAATTTTATAATTTCCGCATGCCATCTTACTGGATTTAAATTGATGATCTAAATATTCGGAAAAATCCCAAATCCGGAATTGCCGAAGTCCCGACGTGTTCGGATCTCGTACTTTCTACTGTATTACCTTTTCTTTTCTTGCTAAAAATTGACCTTATACCCTTACTACAGTGCGAAGAAGTTTTCAAATCATCGGATGATAATAAATGGTATAAAAAGGCTTTCAAAAATTTTGACATTTCTTTAAATTTCACAAACACTTCAGTGTTTCATTTACTTGTTAATTATGTCAATTATTTATTAAAAATCAGTGTACAAGAAAAGGATTGTAACTAGATGAGACTGTAAATATAAAGAAACTCCGTTTTTATGTATAAACTGACTGATTTTAAATACTTTGAAAAAAAAAAGGAAGAAAATAAAATCTGAAAGGTTTCAGATTTTAAATTACGTGCAAAGCGGCATTTTTTTCAACATTTTGTGTGTTACCTTTATTAAATATCACGTTCTTTGCATTTAAGCCATAAAGTTCAGTTCAAGCGCAATATCGCAAAATAATTTTCCTCACGGACTGGAGGAAACGGCGTTTGCCAGAGTCCTCATCTCCCCTTTTCTTGCAAGATTGCTACAAAAAAAAATAATTTTAAATTGAGCTTATTTTTAGAATTCCCAATACACAGTCTCACGCGCTGGAGATAAAAATGTTTTTTCTGTACAACGTTAACATTGCTCACTTTGAAATCCTTCAGTTTATTAATCAAAAATTCACTAAAGTTTTACAAAATATGAAATCGGTAATAAAACAAATTTCAAATTTGGGCTTCCAGATGTCCATATTCTCAGTAGGATTACGTCATTCAAAATTGGATGGCTCTAGGTGCCGTTGTTTTATTACAATGCGAGAAACATACATACATTTATACAGATTCTTCATTATTTAATTCCTTCAAATATAACACAGGCAATAATATTTGGTGGCAACAATTTGAAAAGTGAAATGGACATTCAGAGTGATTCGACGCAAAACGAAAACAATAGTCAGTCAGGGACAAAGCCCCTTTGGACTAATAACTTTTGAATTCTCTCTCTCTCTCTTCCTCCCCCACTCTGCTGTCAGCAAATATTTCTATGTGTATCAGTCAATTTTATTATGATTAATCAGAAATGAAAATTATTTGTAATAGACATGGACAGAAAAGAGTGGCATAAGAAAAGTGATTAAGTTTCTCACTGTAGCATTATTGAAAATTCTTATGGAACAAAAATTAAACTCTTTAATTAATTTAAATACTTGTAGATTAATTAAAAATGCAATTTATGTGTGAGAATAAACGGCTAAAAGAAGAGAAGAAATGACGTATGCTACTGGGTAGTTTTAGAGAGAAACTATAGTATGCACTTACATAAAACTTATATAAACACACACTTGAGTACTTTCAGCAGAATAAACACTCAATTGAACTCAAAAATGACAGTGGATCACTTGAATGGACTATGTACATTTGTGCATTGAAAGTTAGTCCAAAAAAGAAAAATCGCAATAGTAAAGGAATTTCTGTAAACATTTAGAACAGACAGGAGAAATGTTTCTGTAATGTAATTTAAAGGCTAAATTAGTCTGAAAAACCAAAAAAAAGGTCTTTTTTTTCCCCCTACTTGTGAACTTTCAACAATCTGCTTGCATTCATGTATTCAAATCCATTATTCCTTATTTGCTTGTTTGCTGGATTACAGCAAAGCATACATTGAGGGCTGTCTGTCTATGGGAAGGCATATTTTTGTTAAAGATTTTCTAAGGAAACCCAGCTCATAATACACATGAAGGAAAAGAAAAGAACAGTCTTGTAGAAAACCAGTTTGATGGGATTAGAAATCTTTGACCAAATTCGCAACGTTCAGCAATTTTATCCAGTTCTTTTGGACCAAGATTGTTTGCTCTCCCGTATCCTGCCTAATGCCAGCATATTGCACTGACACTAGGAAACTGTCTTCATTAAAATCAATCTTTTAAATCTCTTCTAAAATCTGACATCTGAGATAAAATATAAACTAGGCATAGAAAAGCTCGAAAATAAAATAGAAGGGTAAATCCCAAAATATATTTAACGTAAAAGATTACAGAAAAGTGCAAGCTAAACAAGAACAAGAAAAAAGTCCCTTTTCACACAGTTTTCCTAAACTCAGACAAGTGCACGAGAGCTGTAATAAAGGGACTCTCTGCAGATCTCACAGTGAAGGTAATCAAACAAGATCTCAAACTGCAAACGTTTCCTGCAGTCTGATTCAACGTATGCACTACAGAGTCGCAGTCAACCTCCCTATCTTTTATGTACAGGTTCCCTGCACAGAGGGGAAGGGAAACTAATTTATAATGTCAAATATGTAATAGATGTGCGTTAAAGTTGAATCTTACAAAAGTAGACCAGGGCCTATGCAATGTTTCAATTGCAAGCACTACGGTCACACACAGAGCACATACTACAATGTACCTAGATAGATGTGTGAGACGTCTAAAAACATATGAATTATTTGAATGCCTTATTGAGAACAAAAAAAATATTCAGGCCGAGTGTATTCTCTGTAAAGGCTCACATGCAGCATGCAGTAAAGAATGCCCGAAGTGCCCTGGCAATAAGAAAGAAACAGAACCTCCAAAGGAAAAAAACTAAAGCTCTTTAAAGCTATAGCAAATGAAACCAAAAAGATACGTCTTTTCTGGAACCCCGACTACTAAAATCCAATGGCAAGCTACCAATGACAACCAACTGTATGCAGCGGTGGCTATTTCTACAGTTACTTCTTATTTCACTACCTTAAAGGTGAAACAGACATAGATAATATCAAAGAGGATGACTTCACAGATCGCAATAACTAACATCTATGAATATACCTTCAATATAAGCAATCCAAGAATAAAATAAGAATCGCTTTATCCACAGTCAAGACTTTTATTCACTGCGATTATAAATAACAACACTGTGAACCCCAGATGTAACAGATAGCATATAAACTATGCTAAATTTACTTATTATAATTATAATTGCATCAAACGCCAAGTATTACAGCTGAAAAATTATATTAATATCCATGGTTTAGACATCATCTTGCTTTAAGGCGTATACGCACCACTGACTCTTTCAAGATAGCTAATTTTGATATTTATAGATCTGACTGCACACAAAATTGTGGACGAAGCACAGTAATCATAATTAAAAGAAGCTGCAATAGTATTAAATTTGATCTTCCTCCCCTTAATAGCCTTGAAGCCTGTGCATGCATTTTAAACAGTAGTAACTCAGAATATTTACTGGATTTGGTATATAAACCACCCAACATGCCCTTAAACACACAAGATGTGGATTATTTTATAAATCTTGGTTATTCAATGATCATCACTGGAGACCTCAGCTGTAAGCATGAAAATTGGAAGCTAAGCTCGAGATCGGAAAACGAAATAGAGATGGAGTCACACTTTATAACTACAGCTTAAATAATGACATCAATATTTTCATCCCAAAAAGAACCTAAGATTCATCCTTTTTACTCTCCTCACAATCCTGATGCCCTGGACCTGCTTATCATGATGAAAATCACCCAAATTCCCTATCTCAATGTTGACAATGTTCGGTCTTCAGATCATCGCCCAGTACATTTTACACTGTATGTTCTGAGATATGGATTACCACCTATAAAATCTCTCATACACTGGAATGGCTTTATTTATCTAATTAATAAAAGCCTTAGTGCCTCAGTAAATCTCAATACCAGCACAGGCATCAACGACGCAATCAACTACTTCAATAACAATATAAATTCTGCTATTAACCCGGCATTACACATGCGAGAAAAACGAACGGGATTGCTCGCGCTGGGCATAACATACCCAACGTGGTTTATGGTTTCTTCCTTTCTTCTGCCATTACATCTGCACAAAATATAAAACAGCAAAAACAGAGAAGAGAAAATATAGTTTTAAACATATATTAAAAAAGTTTACCTTTAATTTGCCCATTTTCGGCAAATGCATGCCATATGTTCCATGCATACATGTTTTTCACAGACAAACTCAGTTTTCCTGTCGTTTTTGGCTCCGGATTCCGCACATCTTTTATATGTCTTCTTTACCTTTTTAGCAGGTGTATCGGCCTCATTGTTGCCCAGTTTTACTTTTAGGCTTTATGGGAGCATTGCTTGTTGACTCCTTATTTTCTTATAATCTTTTCTTTGTTGATAACAAAATTATCCGTGCATTTATTGCAGCAACGTCCAACATGGAATAAAAATATAGCCTACGCGAACAACTTGTTTTTTTTTTTAGCCATTGAATATGTTGCAGCCTTTTCATCCACGACATCGACTGCACCTTTAGTAAGGTTATAAAAAGTTATTAGTTCTGGTTTCATGACTTCTCCAGTCTCAAGATCAATTGCATCATCATTGTGCACTGTAGACAGGAGAAGCATATATATATATATATATATTTTTTTTTCGTGTATAAGAAACAATAGTTGTTTCTGAAACCCAAAAAGGGAGGAGTACACTTCTCTCTTACTTGTGTTCAGAAATACTGAAGGAAATTCTTTTTGATTTTTCCTCAAAGTTCCAATAACTGTTTTTTTTTTTTTTTTTTAAAAGATCTTGAGAAAGTGGCTAAGATGTATACCAGTTATCCAGAGTTAAATTACTTCCTGAGTTGTAAAAAGGTTCCATTAGTCTTTTTACCACTCTACAAGGAGAGTTTATCACTTGAAACAGACATTTGGCTGCTAGCCCGTGTAAATTTCTAATTTCCAAGTGTAGAAAACTCTGAAATCGAACAGTGCAAAAATTTTGATTCTGTATTTGGATGTTTTTTTTTGGCATATATTGCCAAAATGGGCATCGACCTCTGAAAGATCCCAGTTTTTGATCTATTGTAACGTATTCTCCCACGTTCTACGATTTGTGGAAATTTTCTACAACACTTAAAAAAAATCCCGTATTGGTGGTAGTTTATCGATTTCTTTCCTGCTCTGCCGAGTTTGTACGAAAGTCAAACCCGGCAGAAAGTACCCCTCTTTGGCGATTATTTTACACTTTTGATGATGTGGGGATAAAGGCTTATTGCCTAAGTGCCCCGTTATTGAGCCCTTCCTTGATCCTTGACCCTTGCTGTGAGTGGATGTCAAAGAAGTAAAGTTGGCCAATCAAAAAAGTAATTCCATCCAAGTTTACTTTTCCATCCAACATTCCCCATACTTTTCCATCCAACTCGGCGCCAGGAAGGCACAATTTCAAAATAACCGCTACGCGCGCGCGACACACACACGCACGCACGCACGCACACGCACACACACACACACACGCACACACACACACACACAAAAAAGAAGAAGAAGTCAAAGAATTTCACAAACTTCGTGTCCATGTACATATCGACCTATTTTCACTTTAAAAAACAGCAGAGAATTGTACAAACTAGCCAACGCACATTGCCTTGACTTTGTCCATCTGCACATCGAGAAGCTAAAATCAAGAAGCTAAAACCAAGTTAAAACTCTCATGGTAACCAGAAATGGGATTTCATCGCTAAAACTGAACAAAATTTTTTGCCAATCGAAAGGGCACCCAATTCTACACTAAAGCCAAACAGTCTTTCTCTAATTTTCAACTCTTAGTACTGCTATGATAAATTTTTGAAATGTCATAAATTCTTATGTTATGAGTAATGAAATTTTCAAAAGATTAATGTTTTAAATTACAAAATATAATATTAATTAGATTAAATATTAAATAATATTTCAAGTAGTTAGTTAATATTTATATTATTCGTCCAAACGGGATTTGTCCTTGAAGGACTACTCTTTTCGCTTTTCGATTTTGCGTTGATTCAGTATGCATAAGTGTCCGTTTCACTTTTCCAAATGTTATCACCCTATATTTATATTTAAAGAAATCAAATAATGAAGAATCTGCATAAATGTACATATATTTCTCCAAATGTGATAAAACAACGGTACCTAGAGACTTCCAATTTTGAATAACGTACATTTCCGCCGAATATGTGCATCTGGAAGAGCAAATTTGGAATTTGTTTCATATCTATTTCATATTTTGTAAAACTTTAACAATTTAAAAGCGGAAATGGCAACACTCGATAGGGGGCGGAATCGTTTTGGAAGTTTTTGATTCTGTTTCGAACGATGGAGGATTTGCAACATGTGAGTAAACTTAATACTTGTGAACGAAGTTTAATTTAGTTTGAAACACTTCAAAAATTAAATCTATGTTGTTGTCTTAAATTGCTTTGACGTACTTACGAAAAAAAAAAGTTTCCGGAAAGAATGTTCAAAGATTAAAAATGAATCATCCTTTTATATGAGCAACATACTATGCTTAACATAAATCCTCAACCGTTGTGACACAAAATTTTAGAAATGGAAATAGTAAAAATTATAATGGGTTTTATCCTACTATACGTAACGGCCGTCTTGAAATTGTGTCTTCCGGCGCCGATCTTGGCGTCAAAAAAGGATCGCCAAAAACAAGGGGCAGCCAATTGTAAACTTTTACTCATAATTTAAATTGAGAAGTTCTGATTTGTGCAGCTGGGAGACTAGCTTACTTATCAGACTATTTTGTTATTTTTAATAACATAAGTATATATGTTAGCCCTTGATAGGGCCCAAAGAAAATGTATTAACAGATAAACTGCTGGGATTCCAAAAACAAATTACTTTATGGAAGAGTAAAGCTCAGGAAGGCAATTTGGAAAAGTTTGAGTCAGTTCCAAAAGGTTTTAATAAAATTATTCATGAAATTGTTATTGATCGTTTGACAACATTAGAGGAGAGAATTATTCATTATTTTCCAAATTTAGATATAAAAAAATTTGATTGAGTTTGTAACCCATTTGTGATAACAAATACATCTGTATTTGAATTGACTTTGGTTGCAGAAGAAAAACTAATTTCGCTTTCTTATAACCCAGATTTAAGTTTAAAATATTCGGAAGAATCAATTAATTGATTTTAGATTAACATTAGATGTCATTACCCTGTGATAACAACCAAAAATGCTCCAAAAATATTATTACAATTTTCTGCATCGTATTTGTGTGAATTCAGATTTTCAGTATTAACCAACATAAAACTGAATAAAAGATCGAGACTGTTAAATGTAGAAGACGATATGAGAGCAGTATTGGCATTTTTATGACCAAATATAAATGAAATTATCAAAAAGCATCAAGCTCAAATTTCTTGTTAAAGATATTCTTATCATTCTGCCGTTTTTGTAGTACATATTATTTTATTTTGCATTCAAAATTATTATCATAAACCATTTTACAGAGGATATTATAGGTAAGTAAATAACTTTTAAACTTAACTTTTTCTTTTTGTGCTGCCAAATTTTGAAATCATCAAAAGTGCGCCGCAACAAACAAACAAAAAAAAAAAAAAAAAA
>KK112056.1:220863-288116 GCA_000611955.2 Stegodyphus mimosarum | reverse complement strand
AAAAAGGTTGAGAATCATTGCTTTAAGATAACCTCATCAATTCGGTAAGTTAGATGTCAATTAGTTTATAAGATAAAAATGAATGCAATATTGTAATCAGCCGAAAAATTCAAGAGATATCCTATTAATCTTCTTTCTTCCATTTCCTTTCTTTTTTTTATTTTCTTTTTTAAAATTTGTTTTAGCGCATAGGTTGCAGAGTGTGAACATATTTGTTATAAGCGATTTTTATTTATTTTCTTTTAAACACTGAGATTGCTATATTGACAACCCTTTAGTTCATCTTTGTGTTGTAAATTAAAGTTTAGCTGATGAGTTATGAAATGTGCAATAACTATTTTGAATACATAAATAATGTGTAAGCAATTTCATGAGTTATTTAAATTATACTTTATGAAAAATTTCTAATGCATATTGATAATAGATAATGTAGTAAAATCATATAAATAATAAATTTGTTAAAAATACTAAAAAATTCCTCATAGAAATCTGATCACCGAATGTTAAGTATTATAATATTGTGTACTAGATTTTTAAACTGCCCATTCTCATAAATTGCTGTTATTTTTTCTGATTACTGCAAAATTAATACTACATCCACAATAATTGAAATCCAACAATAATCTAACAAATAAATAATCGAAATTTTTAGCATTTTGTTAAAATGTACATTTGATGCTTTCCTGATACTTCTTTAATGAAATTTCATTAATTAATTTTCTGAGTTATCCAGTAGTATCTGGTATTTTATATATGAGAATGTTACCTAATCTTCAGTTTATAATACGAGTGCTGGTTTTTTTATGATACTTATATATAGATTAATGTCATCTGATGTAATGACAGTACTTTTCGTATATTATTAGATTTATTAACAATATCAATAGGATTAAAGTTTGCATAGATTTTTTTTTAAAATTTTGATTGCCATTTATGAATTTAGAGTAGTCATTATTAACATTAACTATCTATTGTATTTATAGACTGAATGCTGTCCTATTAAACAAATAGAAGAACTAAAGGAATGGGAACCTTCGTTTGTAAAATATGCATCAGCCCCCCTGAGAAAGAGAATTCCTGTAGATGATTCCCCAAAAACTTTAATCTGCCATGATATGAGAGGAGGCTATTTAGAGGATAAGTATGTATTTTTAAAACCTACTGCTTAAGCTAACAAAATTAGAACATTGCTGTATCTGTAATTGTTTTCTGAAGTCTCCGTTTTGGGTTTTGAAAATCTTTTTTATGCAAAATAGAATTGCATAACTTAAAATTTTCCAAGGAAAGTATAAAAAATAAATATCATATGCAATTTAGTACTGTATTACTTCAAAATTAAGCTGCAGTTAAGATTTTAAAATAAAAAAAATATAGAAAATAAAAATAGACCTTTGAATTTAAGCTGCACTTTAATTTTAAATGTTAAAAATCTTAATCAGAAGTTCTGTTTAAACTAATGTGGTACTGATAAATATACTTTAATTGACAGTCATGTTACTAGATTACAGAAAGTAATCATCCTTACAACTAATAGAAATTTGAATTTTCTCCTGTAAATACTGCTGGTAATCCCAATTATGTACATCTTCAATCTTTAAATTATCAAAGAGTATATGAAGCTATCTTCTTGATAAACTAAGCAAGCTTAAAATTTGTATGAAGGTTTATTTGTATTAAGTCATCTAAACAAAATTTTAAATTTTTATTTAAGTGTAAAAAATGTAACAGCAATAAAAAGACTTCCTTTTTTGTTAACTGAATGGGTCTGAATATATCTTGTAACCACAGTATTGTAAAGTTGTTTTGGCTTAAACATTTAATTTCTGATATGCTCGATAATGCATGGTCATGGTCAAATTTAATCCTTAGGATGAACTAAGCAGAAAATATGTTAAATAGTTATGAATATGATCTTTGAAAATTTCATTTCTGATATTGTAAAGAAAAATTTTTGTTGGGAAATTTTCACATATTGATAATGAACTGGTAAGTATTCTCAGTACTTCCTTATTATAGCAACCCCCAAAATTTAATCACCAATCAACTGAGATGTAACATGTAGCTAGGCATAAGAACACATGGCGAGATTTTGGCAATATATCTTGGTTTTTTAGCTATTCAATTTTGGGGGCTGCTATAATAAGGAAGTACCGTATTCTTATTCTGACTTCTTTGCAGCGGGACTTATGTACTGTATACAAAAATACAGAAACTAATATGAATGAATTTTGAATAGGTTTGTGCATGGCTGTAAAGCTGAAGATTGTTATTATTTCATACACTGGTCTCTTGTAGATAGTTTCGTATACTTTAGTCATCATTTAGTAACTATTCCACCATGTGGATGGATTTCCGCAGCTCATCAGAATGGTGTGAAAGTTTTAGGTAAGTTTTATTTATTGAAAATAAATTGATATTTTATAAAGCTGCTTGATGAAATTATGTCATCAAATTTTATGTTATCAGGTATATTTAAACACATTACCGAGTTCAGTGTTCCTTAAATTTTGTATATCTTAAACATTTTATTATTAATTTCCATCATTTGTGTATTCTTCTTAATTCCCTGTTTTGTCAGAATTATTCAGTAAAGAGCATTAAAGACGAATATTAAAAAAAGCATTGATTTTAGTTTCTGTAGTTATAAATTATCCTCTGTAAAACAATGTATATTGTTGCATGTGTTTGCGTTCATAATGGATTGAATGCACACAAAACTGATGATAGCTTGATAAAATTTACTTTACCAAAAGAAACACTTCAAAGTTCTGGGAATAAAAGAAAAGTTCTTTAAAGTTCCACAAAAATACTCAGGAAAAATATATTTCAGGGTCCCCCTTTGCAAAAATTAGCAATTTTTTTTTATGCCATTCCTGTTTATCTGCAATGCCTTCCAAAGTAAAATGGTGTGCAAAACATAATGTAATAAAACATAAAAAAATTGTAATCTCAGAACATAACAAAAGCATAAAAATATTACAATCGCACGTAAAACTGTTTTTTGAAATCAAAATAAAACAAAGAAACAATATAAAGATGAAAATACATGTTATCTAATCTGGGCAGTTCAAAAAGGAAATATTGACTTACCTTACTTACAAATTTCTGTGTCTTCGGTATGTGGCACACAGAATTCCTTAACAGCATCCAAAAAACTTTTAAAAATTATCTGAACTAGAATCTGTATACTGCCGTCATCACATAAATTCATAAAAGAATCAAAAATATCCTCCTTAGAGCCAGACTGTCTGGGGCATTTCTTTTGAAAATCCTTTTTTATTACACCCAAATCCCTTTGATAGTTTGATACGAGCTCCAGTTTTTGGATTCTTAAAATGTCAGCGCATGATTTACTGAGAGGTCGACGAAGCCATTTAAGCCTCCATTTACACACAGTTAATCAATGCTTTCTTTCCCTTCATTCCGAATCGTACAGAAACTTTATGTTAATTTTACCACTGGCAGCCATTATACGGTGTAAAGCACAAAATAAGCAACATACTTCTTAATCGACATCTAGTGCAGAAATAAGCCCTGAGAAATATTATCCCGACAATCAAAATTAGTGCAATCATGCACTAATTTTGATTACAACCAATCGCATCATAACAGGGTCCAACCAATTCTGTCATTATAGGGTTTCCAAAACATGCAATGTAAAATACTCAGGTGACCAAAATGAAACAACAACTTGGTGATAATCGAAGTGATACACCAAAATATAGACTACCGAAATATTCATACAGCCCTTCTCACTATCACAGAGCACGATCAGTAGTTATGGTTCATACTACTAGGAACATTCAATGCAAAGTGCGTCTACAGCAAAGCTCACACGGAGTTAATCTCAGTACTTCAAAGTTGACTCTAAATTGAAAGAAATGAGACCAGATCTCTCTCTGGTCTTATAAAGTTTTCACCTGGCTATCGAGAAATCTCTGGTACCTTCCATTTTTCTGAAATTATTGGAAGGTATATATAGTTACATCTAAAGATTGAACACAGTTGCAATTACATATAAGGATCAATTAGTTATACAGGGACCGGACCACTTGGTGACATTTGGTGATTTCTTGCCAAATTTGGTGACAAAATTAATTGTCGAAACCATGGTCAGCTTGCCATTGCATTTTTACTGTGTAGCAGCCTGACCTCTAAGGGCAGCAAAAAATGTAAATTTAACTGCTCAAAATTTAAGACAAACGTCTTTCTATCAAAAATTGCTGCTGGTTTCATAGCAGCTCTAAGAGTATCAACAACAAACCCGAATCCCTCCATGTAATTCATGGTGGTCGACAGGGCTCGCAACACTAAAGGGAAAATGCTAGATGGTGAAGTTTCCTGTGATATCATGATTTTTTTTAAACATTGGGTGCCAGTCTTTTTCTTTTGCGGTACATAAACTTTCAAAAGGACTTCTGACGAATTTTCTTCTAGCCTTGTGAAACAAAACAGAAATCAAAAGAAGGGTATATAAGACCCTTTTATTAAACAACATAAAAGTTAACAATGATCCAATCTGTGTTACAAGAAGCCACGCACTTCTGGCTTGTAGAGACATTAGGTATTTCTGAAGCAGGAATATTGAAAAAATTAGCAAAGTCTTCACCGGGACTCAAACCATGGACCTCTCGAATATGCGTCGAGCATGCTGAGCACTATACCACAAAGGCATGTGAAGAAGGGGAAAGAAATACCATATAGGCTTAACAGAATAACGTAACAAATATTAATTTCAAGGTGTAGTAGATTAGCCTAACGGCTCACAGAATACTTTATCGTGCAGGAAGAGCTCTGGTTTGAAGTAAACCACTGAGACGAGCCTAATGGCCAGAACACTCAACGCCACTAATGCAAGTCGCTATAATCACAGCACAATGTGGCCTGGAATAGGCCAACATGCTGTAAAACTAACTTCCAAAACTCTTGCTTAATTAGCACTTCATTCTACCTTTATCTGAATAAGCTCTTGCTATCTCATTTACTTTTTTAATAAATTCTAATTCTAAAATTTCCTTTTTTTAATGCTTTTTAACCGTATTTGGGGTTTTATATATTTATTTTTTGTATTTTACAATTTTTGATGAAGCTGTTTTGAGTTTTTATATATTTTTTCACTGACATGAGAACTGAAAATTAGTTGAATGAGAAATATATCTCTAATGAAATTCGAGGAAATAAGTTAAAATGAAATGCAGCAAAAAATATGTATAATTTAATAGGCCAAAGTCTTGGTGTCCACATCAGAAATTTTTTTTTCCCCTCTGTAAACCTAAATGGATGTGTGATTGAAAGGATGGATCACCTTAAGTTTGATTACCAAAAGCTGAATGGCGTAAATATGAGTCAATTTTCCTGAAATAGTTATCTAAAGAAAAAACTCTTAAAGTAGGTAACTTTTCATTTTTTGCCATGTTTATATAACTAATCAGTTTGTGGAAAAAATTTCATTTTTTGCAAAATCAGTTTTGATTTTCATTATATTGTAAACTTTATGCATTTTTCAGTGTTAAGAATATTTATTAGAAAGTATTGAATGAGAATTTATTTTTGTAATTTAAAAAAGTATATTTTCAGGTCTGGCAACAAAAGTCTATGTTATTGATTATGTATTAGTGGGTTCATATTGTATTAAAACAATGATAAATAATTTTGATGTTTTATATTTTATATCATTTTAGGCACTTTTATCACAGAATGGGATGCTGGTGAAAAGGTCTGTGAAGAACTGTTTAAAGATAGCAACAATGTTCTACATTATTCTAGGCAGTTAGTCAGAATTGCAGCATTTTACAATTTTGATGGATGGTTAATTAATATAGAAAATAAACTAAAGGTAAGAATTTATTCTACTTCCTTGTTATTATAGCCTCCCTTTTATAAATGATGTGAAGATTATTGGTAAGTTACCAATGTATAAATTTTCAAATGGGTGGCAGTTCTAACACAGTTATGTATAGTTTGCTTGTGGTCAGAAGAGCTCCGAATAAACCACATGTTATATTTTTTTTACATAAATATTGACAATTCATGATAATTGTTAATTCTCTCATTATGAGAAGACCACTCAGTATTCCATCTGTTATCATGTTTCTTTTCAAAGAAGTTTTAAAAATGTTTGATTTACTAAGTGAGAAAGATGCTTTTACCTTGCATTAAAATATGTAAAAATGCCCATTCATTAAGACTACATATCAATGAAAGCATTTGGAGGTGCTGTGTGAAAAGTTGTAAGTGAAGGAAAAGCATGTAATTTGACTGCTGGTTAAGTTGTTTTGGAATACTATAACAGTGTGATGATTTATTTACTCTTGGGCAGAGGAACTGCCATCTATAAAATAGTGAGAGAAGCAACTCAGCCTTTATGAAAATGTTAATTGGAATAAATAGTTTTAAGAGAGATATATGTCCTCTACATCTAATCCAATAAAGCAAATAGGTGGCATTTAAAAGTATTGTGGACATAAATGAAAATCTGTTCATATGAGGAAAATACAAAGCTGGCAGGGTTCTTCCACAATACAGTTTGGTGAGTTATATTGAGAAACTGGTGAATTCTTTCTTGCTCAGGTTCTGAATAGAGAGGCAACTACATTCATGGAAAAAATCACTGACCATGTTCAAGAGGAATAGATGATATATTCACACTGTTTTTCCATACAAATCAAAGGAATTTAAAAATGCAGATTACAGATATTTTCTTGTGAAAATGGAATTTCATTTTGTGGATCCAACAACGACTGCTCATATACAAAATGTTGAAAGGATGTGACATTTCACAGTTACGGAATACAATGAGGTATCATTCAAAATCACCATGAGTCTTACCTTGCACAGGTATCGTAGTGAAAATGCTTCTGATGCCATATTAAAAACCATTACAGAAACGTGAAAGCCACAAAGTGTATACAAGAAGTAAATGTCAATTTGGCAATAATTCTGGCACAAACTTTATGTTTGAAAAGTGTGGTCCATAGTAATAGGAAGTTCAAAATTTATTACATAGCTACTTTATATGGTTTATTTAAGAGCATGCTTGTGAAGTTTCAGATATTTATAAATAGAATGTGTACTCCATATTAAAACTATGGATATTTAATAGTCAGTGATTATGATGTAATTTTGTTTTTCCTCCTTCGAGGTTTAGTTATTAGTCTTCAGTTGTGGCTCAACTCACTTGTCTTTTCCTGAAAGTGGAATTATAAATGAATGAACAAATTTTTCATTTATGTAAGGGGGTTCAAAGCTATGTACTAAAAAGAATAAAAGCAACTTTTATAAAACCTTTTCTATTTTCTAATCTGTTATTGTAGTGGAATTATTGCTCTTTATTTCAAATTAGTCATCATCAGACAATATATTTTAATCTTTAATAAAGAAAGCATAAGCTGGATATTCGAATTTTCTTGTATAAGTTATAGAGCCAGACTTTTGTGTGTAACAATAATTTTAAGATTATAATCCATATTCCTTGTCATTGTATTTTGATGAAGTATGGTGTTTCGATCATGATACTGAAAAATTTTAATACAAAGCCTAAGATCCAGATTCGGGAGGACTGTGATGATTTGAAAATTTCTGAATCTTAGATCATCAGTTTACATCTTATAAGATATCATGTAAAAACTATAAAATAAAAAAAATGTGAAGTAATGAAGCATTTATGGTTTTAAAGAAACCAAAATTTATAAAAAAAGCTTGAATATTTATTTGTTTTATTAAACATTTCTTTCAATGTAAATTTTTTAAGCTGTTTCGTTTTTGTGGTAATACTTTCTCTTTAATTTTATAGGCAGACATAATTTCTTCTTCCATTGCAAATTTTATCTAGCTTATTATTTGTTCAAAACTGTCAAAATCGTTTCGTTCTTAAAAATCTCTTTGTCACTTTCATCACTATGATTATTGATATTTTCTGGATTTAAAATCATATTAACTTCTGATATATCTTCTTTATTTATTATCACATCTGGACATTTTTTTACAAATTCCATTACATAGAAAATTTCACCTCTATAATATTGAAAATCAGTACCAAAGTAAGGGTGTTGTTTTATCTAATTATGAAATTACTCTTTCTTAAGCCAGAATTCTTCCAACCAGAAGCTTTCTTAAGCCAGCCAGTGCCATTTTTTTGCATCAAGTTTGTTATGGAAGGCAAGTACCAAATATGCTTTTGTTTACCAGATTCTGCTGTGGTGCCAGAATTAGCATAACTGAAATTTCAAACTTTAATTTTGATCAGAAAGCAGTAATAATAATACCCTTAAAAATAATAAGTTGGATCAAATGAGTTAAAAAAATAATACTGTTTCCAGTGTTAACTGAATTTAATTTTTTCCAAATCTAATTCTTTCTTTATTTTCACTGTTATGCTGACAAAAACAGAAGAAAACCGCTATTAGCAACACCCTACTGCAAACAAGTATGTTTTGGGGCTTCTTTTATTATTTAGATCAGATAGAAAAATATTATGTCCCCCCCAGCCTTCACAGTCATTCAAGATTGGAAAGTGTGGTCATAGCTAAATGTTAATGGATGAATTTACATTGGCCACGAGGACAGTATGATTCCCTGGCCAACAGGTGTTCGAAAGTGATATGTAGAAATCTCAGTTAGTCGAGAGGAAAATGGCTTTTATGACACACCTGTTTTTTCTGGAATATTGTAGTCTCCATTCCTTAATTTTGCAAAAAACAAAATTCTGGTCATCTGAAGCTCTGGATATTAAATCATCCAAGATATTGAACATCAAGTTAATGTACAAATAAAAATGTTCTCTCCAAGTAAATGAATAAATTTATCTTTTCATTTAGGAACATGCTGAAATTAATTCCCAGGCTACAATATTCTTTTTTAAAACTAAATACGACTAATAATATATTAATAACTGTATCTTCCAAAATTCCTGCATGAGAATAAAATTTGGAAAGTCTTAAAATAATCAGAAAGAAAATACACATTAGTATTCTAGTTTTAAAAGCCTTTTTATATTAATGAAGTAAATGCGTTGCATTATTTATAATATGTAAGAATTAATATTGGATTTTAACAAAAGTTTCCCAGTACCACAAATATCATTTGCACAAACAGTTTGCGTTGCCGTGTTTAATTATATTTTGTCAAATGATTTTTGCCATTTAAAAGAAAGAGACTTGCTTTAGAACACTGTATTATGAAAATTGTAAGAAAAAAAATATTGTTATCATTAAGTATAAGGTGTCTGAAATGGAACTATCATGCTACCAGATTAGATCCATCATTTACTTCCAGTTCTGTTACAAAACATCAGTTACAGAATATCACCAAATCATGTGCACAGCTTTGACACTAATGCTGCATCATATGACACTGTGAAGATTTGATACCGTTCAAAAACAAGGACTATGACATTCAAGAAGCAGAGCATTCTGCTTGGCTTACTGATGTTGATGAGGCCCACCTGTGAGAACTTGTAGAAGAAGCTCAGTATGCAACCACTCGAGAGCTTGCTAACGAGTTAGACATTAGTGCCATGTACATTAGTCACATTTTGCATCGCATAGACTTGACATACAAGTTCAATCGCTGAGTTCTGCATGAGCTGGCTCAAGCAGATAAGGACAGACGTCTTTGAGCTTGCACTAATCTGGTCGAATATCAAAGCAAGGACAAAACTCTGGACCGGATCGTCACTTGTGATGAAAAGTAGGTTTACTTCAACAACGTGGGCCAAAAAGGTGGTTGGTCTTCACCTGTTGAGCCTGTCGGTAGCATCACAAAGCACAATTTCACTAACAAAAGGATCATGCTTTGGTGGGACTGCCATGGTATCCACAAAGAGTATTTGGAAAAAAGTAGAATCCTCGACTGTGAGGTACAGCGAGATGTTAGTCCATGTTGACTCTGCTATCAAGGAAAACATCAAACTGAGTTCCAGCGCAAAAGGTAAGTTCCATCAAGATAATGCAAGACCACATGTGTCTGCATTTACCGACTGGACTCAGTTCGGACTCAAATGAGATATTTTGCCGCACCTACGATATAGCCTCCAACATTGCTTCTTCAGACTTTTACCTTTTTTCACACCTGCAGCTGGTGCTATCTTCCATTCTGCATGGACGTGAGGTTGATCTGTTTTTGGATTGCAGCCACCAAGTTTCTGGGCCGAAGGCTTTGAAAACTACCGAAACATTGGCAAAAAATCATAGATTTGCGTGGTGATTACTTCCCGCACTAAAGGTACTGCTTTTGTAGGGTTCCCTCCTTAAATGTATTAAGAACAGTTTTTGGCAGAAAACTTTTGTTACATCCATATATATTCTTATATAATATTCTTATAGGATTACTATATTTACTCCCTTATTTTCTCCCCTTTATCTGCTAATTATACCACTTTAAATCCAGGAGTGGAAAATATGTGGCGTATATTTCTGAAGAGACATCTTAAATGGTAAACATTATGCATTAAAAATATATATATATAAACACACAAATATTATTATAATGTTTTTCAAAGGACTCATCAATTTCATTGATATTCTTTTTATGTACACAAACTACTTTCCTATTTATGTTTACATTTTACATTGTTACTATAAATCAGAAGTTTCTAAATCATGTGCTAAAAAATCTGGGAGGAGGATATTTGAGTAATTACAATGTACCAATATGATACGAAAATCAGTACTTTTTAATTATACACAACTCCTTAAAAAATTTCATGAGGCACTGCACTGTATCACCAAAATATTCTATCCAGGAATGTACACAGCAGATATGAGCTGATTTACACTTGCAAATTTCAATGGTAATTTTTTTTTTATTACTGTTTCATAGCTGCCAACTCATCCGGTTTTTCAGCACATCTTCTGGTCCCCCATCGAATCTCCGATCTTAAAATTTTTTAGCTTTTACCGAGGACGATTATTACGAAAGGCTATTAAAGCCTTACTGCTTGCTGTGAATACAGTTTATTGAGGAAATGAAACTTAAATTGCACAAATTGCATTCCCTCCATATCTAGTGAATTTCAGAATAGTATTTTCTATTAAATTTTATTTCATCTTAATTGTTTTATTACATTTTATGATCTTATTAAATTTTTCATATTAAAATTTCATTTGATCTGAATTATCTCAATCGACTATTGACATTTGTAAAACTTTATATGAAGATTCAAGCTAAGTTTAATCTACTAATATTTGTAGTTTATTTTGCTTTACCTTAATATATGGTATATGACTAAGTTTATCCACAGTACATTAATTATTACATTTCTTTTCATCATATTAAAAAGTACTTTGATAAATAAAAGCTTTTTCCTCCATTTGAGAATTTTTTTGGCATTAAATGTGTCAAAAAATTATAAAATGAAATTAGTCATAGGACAGGAAATTAAAAATATCTAATTAAATATTAATGAATTTTACAATCAGAATCATATTATTAGTAGTTCAATAACCTGAATCATGCATTAGCTTTGTAAAGTGAATTTAATTTTTTTTAAAGGTTAGTTTTGTTTTAGGTTATAATTTTGATCATGAAAGTTCTTCATGCATTAATTATATATGAAGTGTATTCGAATAATTTTTTTTGCCCTTGAAAGGAATCGTAATGGGACTATAGAGTCTGCCAACAGCTGAAAAAGAAAACAAAATAGGGCATTTTGCACAGCTGGAATGCAATGAAAAAATTCACATTTCATGAAGCGATATTATGTAAATGATTGAATTTTATAGATTAGAATTTTTGTGTTGATGTCGAATTTGTGCAATGTTCTGAAGTTTGTTTAAGTGAAAACAGCTTGATGTTTACATGGGAAGAGTGACAATGTGCACAGTGCAATGTGTTCCAGTTTGTGCATGATGCTGAATTTCTGCAATTATCCTTTTTTTGGGGGGGGGAGCTAAAACATATTGCTGTGTATATAGGGAGAACAGCACAAAAAACAGTAAATGTTTTATAGATATTTCTTGCATTTTTAATTTTGTTGATTGATTGCTGTTTTATGTTGCTACAGTGCCATTTTTGAAAATGGCTGTTATCTTTTGCATTTTAGTGTATTGAAAAATAATTAATATTATATATGAGAACTTCTTGGGCCAACACCACATATAAGAACCTAGAGCAACAAATTTCAGAGAAGGGCAACTGAATTGCTTTCACAAGTAACAACTAAATTAATGTATATTTCACTTTGAATTATTAGTGTATTTAATTTTTCATAGCATGTCAAGTGTACTGATCACCTAGGATGCTGAAATTGCTAGAGCGGTGCATGTTTCCATTAAAGCTGATCAAATAACATGTTAATAATCTATGAAAAAGCTGGACAAACAAGATAGTGCTTAGTGATGCTGTATGCCATACCAAAGGGCCTGGGTTCAAATCCTGGAGAAGGCATGGATATTTGTAAATATATAGTAGCTGTGCGGCATTGGGGGCACTCTTAAGTATGTAACAATCCAAAAGTCCTCTTGAGAGGTTGGTGGTAGGGGAAGAAGGGTGGGAGACCGTTAGATCTGGCCCCTCCAGGTGCTCTCCATCAAAAGTGGGGGCAGAACTGGGCAAAGTCATACTGTCACTGTATAGTATTCAAGGCATTTGCCAATGACAGGTGCAATCTTGCAGTCCTTGCCACATTGAATTTTATGAGCTTGCTTGTGCTGATGCTGCTGTCACACAAGTCAGATAAGTCACAATAACAACATCTATGGAAAAGTTTGTGAAACTTGCATGGCTTATGATATTATTTTAAAAACGTAGAATAGGTACTTTTTTTGCAATAGTTTATAAATATAGTAAAATAAGCACAAAAAATAATAAATTTATTTATATTATGACAAAATATTTTTAGTATATAATTGGAATATTCAGTAAAATGTAAAATTATAATCTGCTTTTAATTCATTTAGATAAACCAAATACCTCTCCTAAAGCAGTTCATTAACGTGTTGACAGATATGATGCATTCTTTTCGATCACACTCTCTTGTCATTTGGTATGATAGTGTCATTGAAAGTGGAGATCTCAAATGGCAAAATGCATTAAATGAGCATAACAGGTATTTACTAAGAAAGTTCATTTCAATATATAAATAGCAATAAATTAAAAAATGAAGTTTCAAGACTTTGTCTGATACTTTTCTGTTAACAGGGTATCACTTAGCAAATGACTAAGACTTAAATGCTGGCGTGGAATCTTATCTAGATAGCAGCAACCTTAACAATGCATACAGCTTCATCAAAAATAAAATAACTTGTGAAAACAGTTATGTATCATATAATATATATAATGGTTAATGTATGCAGTGTTGAATTTGTGTAACTCTATGATTTTTTTTTAAGCAAGAACAGATCACTATGTACTTGGGGAAAACTATTCTTACTATGTATGCAACAATATGTTTTCATTTAAAAACAAAAAATTGGAAGAACTGTACAAGTTAGCATCATCACTAATCGTCTTGTCATTATGCACATTAAACATTGCATAGTTATTTATGATGTGATATAAACAAAATACTACATTTAGTACTCATATTTTAGTTCACATATGGCAGCTGGCACCCCCTTAACAGAAAAGTAACTTTAGTCCTTTAAAAATATGTTCAGTACTGTTTCTGCATATACAATCTCTTAATTATTTGAGATGTTTTTTCAGAGTTTTATCTGTGGTTAATTGTGAATTAGATTCCTAATTCATGTGACTTGAAGAAAATGTATATGCAATACAGTTTATTTCTATTAAATTACTGTAAGAATTTGTGTAGCATTTATTTACTTTCGCATGAAAAATGAACTGTAGAAAACATTCATTGTGCCATTTATATTTTGCTGTCCCTACATCGCTGTTTGCAGAACAATTCATTTATACTCCTTTTTTGCCATTTTCAAACAGAAGGCTTGATATTCTGAATGACATTACTGCTTTTCAAGGTTTTTCTGCCATAATTGTTATCATCTATAACATTCTCTGCGAATGCAGTTTTCCATGTATATCGTAATACAAAATCAGAAGGACATGCCTGCTGATTTCTAAAATTCAGGATATGCAAGCATTCCCAATATAGTAAAAGTAATGGTAGTTAAAGAATGATAATCCATCATAACATTACAGTATTGGAATAAAAATCATAATTTTTAAATTTCATGATGAGATTATTGCTGAGTCTTCATTCATCAATTAATCTGAATTTTTTCAGTGTTTAAAAAATTCTTTTGTAACAACCTTGTGAATGTTGTAATTTCTATTCCATTCCTGTTAAGGAAAAACCAGTTCCAAGCTCCACCTTTGTTTATTATTTATTTGTTAATTATAATTTTTGCTTTTTGACCAGGCACACCAGCTTCTAAATTAAAATCTGCCATTTCTATAAATGTTAGCAATGCCTTTGAAAGGCTGGATAAGTTTCCATTCAAACTGCAATCAAGAATAAATTTTATGTTCTGCCTTTTTTACACTGAATTTGTTCATTTACTTTTTATTCATGCTGCTGAAACTTATTACCATCATAATAATTGATAGCTTTGTTCTAATAGCACATATGTGACAGAATCGAAATTTTACTGGAACAAGAGGGAGAGAAACTAAGCATGATAGCGTAAATTTTTATTATTTCATCCTAGGCTGAACTACAATGAGAGTGAATATTAAATTTTTCTTATCTGTAGTCTTAGAATCATTGGGTACAAATCAAACGTATGTTCAGGAACACTCAATATGTAATTTTTCCAAAAATTTTTCATAACGAGTGTTAGAATGAAGGTACAATTATGTTAACCATACTTTCTTGATTTCTCATGTAATTATTTTAATTTTTTTTTTTTAAATTTTGATAATGTTAATACATGGATTATTATAACCTTAAAAGACAAATGTATGTTTTTTCATATTGTCAACTATTTTTTTCTATGCAATAAAACTATTTTAGCTAAACATCCTTGTATGTGTCTTTAACACCATTATTTAATGCACTGATAATTTTACTAGAAATTTAAAAAAAGAATATAATCTAAGGATGCTCTTCTACTTGTACTGGATGTTACAAGAACCTTAATTTATAATAAAGGTTTTAAACAGTTGCTGCTAACAAATCTCTCCTTTATGTCTTTATCTTCAGCATCACCATAATACATGAGTGCAAAAGGTATTGAATAATTAAATTTTTTGTGAATACTGTGTAAATGTATACAGTTATGTGCATACTGTGGCCGTCCTCCGGATCTACAGTCCTCTCCTGAGGAGTACGTTCAAGATCTCCAAGCCCGGTTGGAAACGATGCACAGGTTTGCTCGAGAGCGAATTCACATCTCCACGGACAGGATGAATTGCCGATATGCCGATATCCCATGGTGGACCAATCGGGAAGCTTCTAGAATAACTTCCTGTCGAGATATTTCTGGAAACGTGTGGAACTTAAAGAAAGGCTATATAAACCCTTGCGTTTCTGAGAGCAGTGAGTTGCAGAGTTGCGAGTTAGTTGCGAAGTAAGTTGCGAAATTGTGAAGTATTGTGAAGTGTTGCGAGCAGTGCAATTAGTTGTGAGAATAGCTGCTACGCGAGAGTTTTGTGAACGGAAAGCAATCGACATAGTGCTTTGCCGTGAAGCTATCTTTACAGTATAGCTTGACAGTGTATTGTTGATTGCTCCACGGTGTTTTATTATAAGTTTAGTGTTGCCGTGAAGCTACCTTTACAGTTACAGCCTGAAGCTGTGTTGCTGATTGTTTCAGCGTATTTATTGTAGATTTTCGACGCTTTTAAAGGTAATTTTGGAACTGTGCTGTAAATAGTGATTCCTGTAAATAAATTGTGCTTTGTATTGTTCTGCATCGTGTTTTCATCGGATACTCTCAAATCTACGAACCCGTAAAACGCAACAATATGTATTTGAAACAGTTATAAAATTCTTTTACTGAATTTATTTATTAGAAATCAAAAAGTAAAAGTTTGCTGTACATGTGTGTATTAAAACATTGCTATAAGAAGATGCCTTGCATGCCTAAAATTTTGCTAATACATTATTTTCATAAGTTGTTGGCAGCTGTAGGTATGTAATATTTTAATGCAATAAAAATTGATAAAGCAAAATATAAAAACATCTTTCTGTGGTTAAACATTTAAAGTTAAATTGGTTGCTTAAGTTTGCTTTTCAGTAAAAATCAGTAAAAACTTAAATATTGCATTTATATCACAAGGAAATATGCTTAACAGTATTTTTCTTTTCAAAAGATTTACCACATACAAAAAGATTTCATCCATGAACATAAGAAAATTTATTAATACATTTGTTTGTCGGAGCTAAAATTGTACTTAAATGTCTGAGAAGCCAACATTTAACTTTATGATTACATAATTTTAAAATATACTGAAAATTAACATATTCTATATATCTAGATTTTGAAACATCTAAAAATATCATTGTCATATTTAATTTTTATTTATGAACTGCATGTACAAATATATTTCATAAGTTTGCAATCAGTATCAAAAGTAAAATCATCGAACCACTTCTGAAGTTTTTTAAAAAATTGCAGTACAGTCAAATAACATAAAGAAAAATTCATGAAATAATGAGTGATTTTGTTGTGCTTAAAACAAATAAAATATATTCAACTTTTTTAATGATGTATTCATTTAAATTCTTAATTTTCATAACATCATTAAACATAATTTACATCATTCATTTCATAATGTAATAATAATTAATTTCATAACATAATTTACACCATTCATTTCAGCAATTAAAAAAAATAATAATAATCAACTGTTACTTTATTTTAAACACAAAACATCAAGTCAGCAAAAATGTATTTTTAATGGACTTGAGAAGTTTTTCTTGTTAGGAGGAATATTAAATACAAAGAGGTAATTTTCTTCTTTGTGTTTCTATTTTATTTATAATTTTCTGTTTAATTAAAAATTCTGTGAATAGTTTAAAAAATCACATGAAATTAATGAATTTGTAAATTTTTCTTTGTCTGTCTGCAAGAATCATTTTGTAAGATCTGTGTCATATTTTATTCATTTTATTTTGAAAATTCAGGCTATGGGCAAGAGAAAATTAATCCATGAATTTTGAATATAATTATTGTAAGATTAGGATTTTTCTGGCTTTACAGCAGTTCTAAATGTCTAAGAATAATGACGACTTAGCATGTTATATTTAATGTTAACTCAAAATTAAGTTCTAAAAAATTTGCATTGCAGTATATGGGTATCCCAGTTCCTTCCATTCCTCTTTCATTCTTTTTTCAGCCCATAAGAATGTTCACCTCATTGTGCTTTCTTGTAGTAATATTACATGAATAAGGGTTCGTACGGTCCTTAAGAGTTCTTAAAAGTCCTTAGGTTTTTTGGAAACGATTTTTGGTCCTTAAAAGTCCTTAATTTTGACCAAATTCGGCAGGAGGTCCTTACTTTTAATCATCTGAAATTTCTGTCTGTTTTTACCACTGCCATTTGGAATGTGAATTAGCATTTTGGACAAATATTTTTTTGCGATTCATTGACAAATATAGTCATCTTTTGAGTGGATGAATAGGTTCATGGATTATAATTTGTTCCTATTTCTAATATAAACGATGCGATACTCAAGTTTCTGAGTAGGAGATGAAACATAAGCATTTCGAAATTCTTTCTAATGAAGAGCTCTTAAACAACTTTTCATTTTTGGCAATGTGAATTCTTTATTAAACCTTTCCAAATTTGGCGAGTTATAAACATTTTGCCAATTTTAAGATCAGTTTCTATAGGAAAAATTTAATTCCGAAATCCCGGAATTTTTCAACAATATTTTTCATTAAACATTATAACATTGATCAATTTCATTAAAATAATGCTAATATATTGAAATTGTATTCAAGAAATAGCATTAAAATGAAACCTTTTTAGTTTTCGTTATCATATTATAAAGTGACATTACTTTCCATTTTGGCTACTTATTATGCAATATTTTGAATTTGAAAAATAAACAAGGTAATAAATGCTTAAATTGAGGGTTAGCACAATTCTTAGCAAAAGCAAAATACTATGTAATTAATTAAAACTTCATTTTAACTTTTTCATGGTAAGAGTTTTTCCCATATAATTGTCTCAACATGCATCAGTTTTTCTGTATCAAATTAATTTTACACTTTTTCCTCTGATTTTTTTTTTCAACATATTTCTGGGTTTTTGCTATTACAGAATTGGTAACAATAATTTTTCTTTAGGATTTTAGACATTGCAACTTGAAGTTTAGAAGGATTTGAAGGCAAAATTTATAGACCCACTAATTTAGAAGATTCCAGAAAAATGTCTTCATGGTATTAACACGTAATGGATATACTTTACAGAAAGTTTGTGATGAATTTTTGGAAGAGCAGTGAAAACATGATATTTGAATGTTTTACTTCTGACACTAGAATCTTTTTCTTAACATGTTTATCTTTCCTTTATTTTCCCTATTTTTCATTAGACACAATCATGGAAAATATCGAAAATGCTTCTAATCTTATCACATGAACAGGCATTTATAGAAAGGAATTTTTTTATTAATAAAGAAATTGGAAACTAACAATTTAAAAGATTGATCTTATATGTCTCAATGCATCATCAGTGGCGTAGCTAGGTTGGGGTAAGGAGCGATATCTGTCCCTAGGTGCAACATCCATGGGGTGCCAAATTGATGTTAGAAAATTTTAGAATGAAATGTTTTTCATTCATGGTATACAGATGGGGGGTGCAAAATCTTCAGTTGTTCACAGGTGCTGCAAACCCTAGCTACAGCTCTTTGCATCATGCACAGCTCTGTACATACATACATACATACATACATATACATTATCTACGCATTTTCCCACCTGATGAAATCTCTGTGAATCCTAAATTCTGCTGCGTAGTACCTTCCTAAATTCTAGAATTTTGCCATATCTAGATTATGTTGCTCAGTGTGTCACTAAATTCTAAAACTTCTGCTACACCGGCTCTGTAACCGGCCTTTACCATATATCATTTCATATTTATTCTGAATGTTCATATTACTAAAATAAAATTAGCACCTTTTCCTATACATTCTAAATGCATTTAGGGTTTTAAAATAACAGAAATCTTAAAGTAAGTCCAAAAATTCTAAAATGAAGAAGAAACGTGTTGAAGAAGAAACCAACTCCACAAAGAGAAAGAAAATTATTCTTCAAAGATATGTATAGTTATTATTATGTAAATTAAGCAGTTGATTATAATTTCAGCCCTTGTTATAATTTTCCCTTTCTGTTTCCTCACCAGAATGAAAACACACGAACTTAGATTAAAATTAAATTGTGTAATCTTTGACTACTAGTCCACAATTTTAGTTGGAATTTTACTGTTCCTGTTTAATCGGATCACCATAAGCTGTAGTTGATTTTACTAGCATAAGAACATGGCTTTATGTTCTAAGGTGTTTTTAAATAAGAGGTTTATTTAAACCTCTATCTGACTTTGCAGTTACTTTCAGACATAGCGATAATTTGCTTCACATCTGTCAGGAGTTTGGGCCTATTTAACTTTTGTCAGATTAAGTAAAATCTTATAGGTACATAGTCGAGAGATTGACAAGTCAGGAGATAAAACATGCATAAAGTAGTGGGAATATTGTTTTGTGTATTGAAATGAATTTCTTATTGTTAGAAAAGATGTTTAAAGAGAAGGAAATTGATATAAATTAGACAGAATGTCTGGAAAAGCTTCAAATTAAAAGATGCACAATTATTTTGTTGAGTATTGTTGCTACAAAATGTAAATATTTTGTAGCTTTTAATGTGTAGTTATCTTAATATTTAAGAATTAATATCATAAATTACATGTATTTTGAACTGTGACATGTTAACAGATTGTTTTTTTAATTGCATTGTTTTAACAAATACTTTAAAAAAATAAATTGAATGTTGGCCATGTAAATCTGTAATGAGTAAGGATATCTTATTTAGCTAATTTAATTACTTATAACTAACTGGTCACCATTAAAAGTTATCTACATATTAAAGTGAGTTATTGCCTTTTATTAATCTTTACTGTGATCACAAGATACAGCACAAAATTTAAAAATTAATGTAAAACTTAAGTCTTTGCATGTAGTGAGACTTAAAGTAATTTATCACCTCTTGTGCTTTAGTGGCTAATTGGAACCTTAAAATATATTAACTGAGTTATAACCCTAAGAACTCTACATGAAGTTATGACACTAACTGCATCAAACAGACAGAGCACAACTCACTTTCAAAACTTGCTAATGGTACCTACATCAGGCTTTCAGGTTTATTCTGATCAACAGGTCTCTCTCTAGGCAAGCAGCAGCGGTGGCAATAGCCAATCTTCTGTAACAGATTATGCTGATTTTGCTTCTCATTTTAACCTATGCCATTTGACATAAAACCTACGTGCTATTTGTTTACTAAACCTCTAAACTGAGCAAGTACGTGACAAAATGAGATATAAAAGAAAAAATCAACATAAAGGTAACTGTGGGTGAAACGTAAATAAAATGTCACTAGTCTTCTTTCAAATATGTCCACCTATTATAAGGGTAACATCTTTAATGCCACCTGTTAAATTTTATAAAGTTGATTTTATTCTCGAATTTGTTTTATAATTATGCTTATTAAATTACATTTAATAATAATGCATTCTACTCGTGTATCCATTTTATTCTTAGGATGGTATCACAAAAGTGAAGTTCAGGCATAGCTAGTTCCTTTAATTGAATTTATTGAGTCCCCATTTGTTGATGGGTCCTTAATTTTTTTCATTAATGGTCCTTAAAAGTCCTTAATTTCCATATGCAGAAATATGTACGAACCCTGTGAATACTTCTACTTTCATTAATTTCATAAATTCATATATGAGAATTCCCTTCTGCAATTAGAGGAGCAGAAAATGAAAAGTATGATTCCTACTAGTTTTTCTTGATAACAATTCTTTGGAAGCACAACATCGCTACTGACATTTTATAACCTTTATTCTATTAACCTATATATTCTGATTTTGTCTGTGGCAAATTCTGTAAGCTGTACTTGCATATCATTGTTAATTAAATGCTTAATTACTAAAGTGAAGAAATAGTAACTTCCCCCCAAAACTTCAGAACTGTAGAATTGGTACAAAGAAGATACAGATATACTTTGAGAGAAAATGTCACTATTGAACACGTATGGTGTTGTTTAAACGCAATAAATTACAAATTCTCAGAAATTGAGCAGTAAATGGGAGAAAGCCTCTGTGCATCCTTTGCCATTTTTTAGAAGTAACTCAGACACATTCTGCTTAAACATAAATATTATTTAATTTTAAAATAGTTTAAGTATGTTTTTAGGTACATTTATTATTATGACTTGTTTTAATTCATGATAAAGGTAAAGTTATTTGTTTCTCATATTAAAAAAATTACAAAAATTTCTCACATATTATGTTGTTAATTTTTTAATAGAGACTTCTTCTATGGATGTGATGGAATCTTTTTAAACTATAACTGGAAAGATGAAGATTTGAAACTGTCTGTTTCTGAGGCAGGTCTTCGTAAGACTGATGTATATGTGGGTTTGGATGTGTTTGGCAGAGGTTGCCTTGGTGGTGGTGGATTTTCTACAAATATTGTAAATATGTAGTTTTATATTTTAATATATAGTTTTATTTTTAATATATATTTTGAATCTGTTTTATAAAATATTTAGCACTGTGTATAAAATATGATTTGTTGTTAAGCTACATACTGATAATTATATGTGTGGGATAATGCCTCTCGTACTTTTAGTTTTTTAAATAAATTTAAACATGAAAAAAATATATGTAAAATGTATAAAAATGTTCATTGAAATTGACAGCAATGAGGATGTATTTATTAAAGTGTTTCAATTTTCTTTAATTTAACCTTGTACGAAATGAGAGAATAACTTTGCTGGTAAAATTTCTAATCAATTTTCATTATTTTTTATCCTATGGAAAAAGTAAATCATTTGATAAGAATTTTATGTTGGTAGCCTTCTTTACAAACTAGGAATTCATAATTTTTTAAAGTATTTTAGTAATCTCATGAAATTTAAATTTTCTTTTCAGAAAATTATTTTTAACAACAATTGAAGTTAATTATCTGTCCATGTTTGATATTTATTTGAAAATCAGTTATAATTGCATGCGAAGCTACATCGCTAAAATAAATTGTACTTGAAAAACTTACTTGAAAAACTAATAATTACTTGAAAAACTAATAAAAACATTAAAATATAAGTATTTCAATGTAATGTATATGTGTTTCATTGTCTAAAATTAACTCTGTAAATTTTTTATCACATCTCTAATTTTAAATAATGAAGAACTTTTATATATATCTATGTTATGTTCTTTGCATTGTGGAAAAATGACGACACCAGATTTTGAAAATACATAGTCGTCCAACTGAACATCTGCATCTCGAAACCCAAATTTTGATTTTCAAATTCTTTTTTATTTATTTCATTTTTTATGGAAATTTAATAAATTTTTTATGTACAAACTCAGCAATTTGAAAGCCGGCAGTGGCAACACTGTTCGAAATAAAACATTTCAACTCACTGTGCCTATGAGACTGTTGCCATTTAGCAAAATGAAAGTTGTTTATCTCTCAGTTTTAATCAAAAAACTCAACTGTTTAAAAGCAGTTCGTTGCCATTGCCTGAAATATAAAATACTTTTTTTTTTCATGTGCCAGCATGTTGCCATTTGGTAAAGCATAAGATATTTAATGTCCAAATTTAATCTTTCTATTAATGATTAACAAACCAAAAGATTTAAAAGCAATAAATGTAGTTCTTAAGAATATTTTTTCTGGTTTTTAATGTGATTGATTTAAATAAAAATGCATTTAAATCAGGAGATATCTAATTAAAACTATTAAATATTTTGTCTTTCTGCAAAGGTTAAGGTGTTTAATTTTTCTTTCAATTTTTTTTTCTGTTGTTAATTGACATACTAAGTGAACTAAAAGCAGTAAAAGCAGATTCATTAAAATCATTTGAATGTTTGTATATGTATAATCTTACAAATATAGGATTTTCCTCTGATCTTTTGCATACTTGATCTTCAAGACAAGAGGATGATCACTGTCTACATAAAATTTCAGGAAGCCAATCTATGAGGTTCATACTCTGAGCGTGTATATTAGAATGTTGTGCTCATATCATTGTTGTTGTATTCCTGCTACCTGTGGAAGTCTTAACATGCTAAGCAAGGAACTCATAATTTTTTTAAAAATAAATATTAATATTTCTGCATAGCATCAATTTTTAAATCATGCCACCATTGTTGCATTCTTGCTAAAGCCCTTAGATGGCACTGTGTTCATTTACACTTAAGAATTTTACAGAACAGTGTAGAAACTTTAAAGCAGAATTTGTGATGTCCATCAATTTTTTATGATTACTTTGAAAATGATGAAGAAATTGGTCACAGTAGATGCTGATTTTTTAAAGTTCATTTCCGAAAAGAAAAAGAAAAAAAAAATGATATATATAACAAAGGAAGTACCAGTTCTTACTAAAACCATTTCATGGCACCATGTTAATTTTACATTGTTTTACAGTTTTATTCGAGCTTCGTAAAATTTTGCACAATTCATCTTGAACCAAAATAAGAGGAAAATCATTGTCTACCTGAGGTTTCAAAAAAAAAATTACATTGATATCCCTAAATGAAGCCTCTTCACTCTGCTTAAAGTATGCTTAAACTCTGTACTCTGATTAAAGTAATAATACCTGGTAATTCCACTAATATATTTGTTCTTTTTTTAGGCTGCTGAAGAAGCAAGAAAATATGGTTTATCCATTGCTATCTTTGCACCTGGTTGGGTACACGAATGTTTGGATGTTAAAGATTTTCCAGTAAATCAACAAAAGTAAGGATTAATTCCTCCTCCTTCTTTAAAATATTTTTGAAAAATAATCCATATATAGAGTTCACTATTTTAGGATACATAGGATAAATCGTAGAGAAATAAGAGTTACTCACTTGAAAAAATTCTTTGATATTAAGTTTGAATATATATATTTACTTTATGTCTGTGCTGATATTTTTTCAGCAGCTTAATGTGTGAAAATACTAGACATGTTTATATTTTGTTTTTTTAAAAAAAATGTTTTGTAATTATCTATCTATCTATCTATCTATATATGTATAACATACAGCCCTGGCATTTGGTATTTTGCCATCTAGTGCAATCAGTGCAGGCCCTAAATTAAAAAAAAAAAATTGCTGTCTCTAAATTCTGCTACCCAGTGCCTCCCTAAATGAAAAAAATTTGTCGTACTTAAATTTTTCTTTTTGGTGCTTTTCATAATTCTAAAAATTTTGCCATCCTTATGATTTTGCCACTCGCTGCAGCCACACAGGTTGCACCAATTCTGGCAATATATGGGTATGGAAAGGCTAATAGATATGAATTAAAATTGAATTTATCAAAAGGCATTAGATAATTTAATTATGGCAAAGCACAAAATTAAAAAATTAGAACTGATTCTTCTATAGAGCTGTAAGAATTATTATTTATATATATATGTATTATATATGTATACTTGTATATGATATGATATATATATGTATGTAATAAAGTTTAAAAATTAGAAGAAAACGATTATACTATCTGGAAAAGAATTTTTTAAAAAAGAATTTTAAAATGATTTAGTTTGAAAACCATTAGAAGCTATTAAATTTTGAAATGAGGTAAGATAAAAACCATAAAATATATTTTGTAAACTTTTTTAGAAAAATTTAAACTAAAAATTAAATTTTTTTTTAATTAGATGCAGTGTAATTATTTAAATTTCAGTGCCTCATATTGACTTATCAAGAGGTTATAATTTGAAGCATCAGAACCCAAATAATTAAGGAGTTCTGAATATATATATAAAACTAGCTTTAATTTACAACTTTTTGTAAATTAAATAAACAAAAGTATGAAAGGAAACTGAGAAACGTTTAATTCAAAAATTCCTGTCTTTAAGCTGCAAAGGATTGAATTTTGAATTAAAAGCAATTCATATAAAAGCAAAATTAAAAAAAAAAACTTTTTTTTTATTTTTTTTAAGATTATACCATCCAAGGAAGATTATGTTGGCCAGTAAAATGATAGGATATTAAATGGAAGTGAAAATAAAAGCCGGATAATTAATCTTTTAAAGGGCTGTTAGCGTTATGAAATGATGAGAACTGGAGTAACTAATAAAAATAAAAACGGTTACTCTCCCTATGTTTAATGTTTTAAACAGAACGTTTCAAGGGGTTAGTATTTGAAACACTAAACCCAGATGAGTTGGCACATGTAATCGTCAAAATAAAATAAATATTTTATTTTTCGTAGCTTTATATTTTTTTATTTATTAACTTTATATTTTATATTTTATGCAATTGTTCTTAATTACATAAAAAAATAAATAAAATCTGAGATTAGAATCTGCAGTTTTCCCCCCTAAGATACTATTTTCCAAAATTCCTTTCTCCAGATTTCTTTTCAGTTTTTGAAAAACATCAAGTACTCCATCTTCATTTTTATATTTCATTTGCAATTACTTATTTATTTTGCTGTCAGCAAGTCAAAAACGGCATAATTCTTTGCATTCCCTCTTCAGTGTCAATACTGACCTACTGTTTGCTTCTTTATCATGATACTGTATGACAAAATTCAGCTAATCAGTATCAGTTAGTATATGGTCTGAAAAATTGATAGATCTGGAAAATATTTTATTCATACTTCACTGTTATCTTTCTCAAATGGAGGTGGGTAGATCACATTTAACTGAATTTTATAGTAAAAATACTATTTTTCATAGCAATTATTGACAGTACTTGATTCCCCCCCCATGTGGCTTGGATGAAGCTAATCATATCAAGAACACTGAGTTTGTTATGTTACTCTTTGAGATTTCTTTCCAGGTAAATCAATATTCATCTTTCTGCATTTCATTTTAGATAATTAAGTTATTGAGTTATATAGTTCACAAGGTATTTTCTTCTCTTGTTAAGCACGTGCCTTCATGATGTAGTTGGAAGCATATCTGCCTTTCATGGTATGGAGTTTGAATTCTGCAAGGACATAGTTGATTTTCTCATATTTCTTGTACCAAAAATAAAAAGTCTAGCAACTTTACAAATTTATTGGAGGAAAATGCAACTCGAAAAAACCATAATTTAACATATGAGAAGAGAGTTCTGTTAATGAAAAAAATTATTTTCCTGTTTAAGCATGTCATTTTAAGATCAGATCTTTTGACCAATCATTAAATAAATTCATAGTCTTCTATGATTTTTTTCTTAAAGTTGTGCTACATAAGAAAAAGATTCAAACATTTTAAAACACTTTATGTTCCCTATCACACCTAATTTCATAGGTCCATTAAAGTTCAAAACTAAAAGAACTATTTTATGAAGTTTGAATTTCTAACCTCCCTAAAATTTCCCTTTCAAAGCCATAATGCTTTAGTTCACTATGAATTATGAGAGACTAATTTCATAAGCATTGAAAAAGCTTCAATAAAAGTAATGTGTAGTAAATTTAAGGGCTAAATTGAAGTATCGTGTGCACCACCAATCTGCGAATTTCTTTGTTAGATAATGATTTTAATCTGGTAACTAGTGATAATCGATTTGCAGTGCCAGGTTTATGCAGTTCTTTGATGTTTTTGCTTGCGAAAACAGATTGCTTTGTACGTGGAGAGAACAACAGCAGTATACCATACAATATATAAATGATTAAGATGCACAGTGCTGAAGTTTTGCAGTTCTCTGATTCTTTTAAGCAAAAACAGATCTCTGTGTCTGTGGTATCATAATATATATATGTGTGAGAGAGAAAGAAAGGTGTTTAATAAATAACATAAGCCTTCTTTAATAATTAAAATTTGCATTTTAAATTGCTATAGTGTGTTTTCTTTTGATACGGTGATAATATCTGCGAACTTAAATAAATATCTGTGGTTTGAAGAACTTTAAAGAAAAAAAAAAAAAAACTGCTACTTGCACCTAATAAGTAATTGTTACCAATTTAAGAACCATGGACAAAGTTACATTTTTCTGTTTTTATAATATGAAACTCTTTCCTTTTCATGATATCTAACTTTTCATGCAATGTTATATATCTCTCTCTCTTCCTCTTTTTGCTTTATTATTAAAAAAAATTAATAATAATAAGAATAATAAGAATTTTTTTTATTGAGAATGAATTTTTTTTAATAGTTCAGAATTGTTCTTCCATTAGCCTTCCTAATTTTTGTGATAGTATTTAAAATTAAAGTGGAAGTGTTTGCTGCTTTATATGATTACTAAATGTTTTATCCAGTTTACTCTAAATTTCAAGTTTTTTCCCTTTCGGTTAAAAATACTTTGTTTTTAGACTTAAATCTCTTTTTTGTTTCTTTTTAAGTTTTGATTTCTATAGCAGGAAATAAATTTATGTTTAAATAAAATAAGCGTGCAGTTTTGTAGAATTGTCTATTAAGAAAATACAGTCAACTGACACTGAAGCATGCTTCTTTGTTTGCTAAGAAATAATATACCAGTCAGTGGCTGAGCAGTGTCCTATTTTACTGATGACTTCAGACTGTCAGTATTGAAAATTTATATGTGATCTCTCTTTCAACTATGAAAAGTTTTAAGATGAAAAGAGATATTTTATAGAATTTACTATTGGCTGCTATCACTCTTATTCACTACCATATTTTGTAGCAAACTTGAAAGGGAGATGGTTATTTAATTTTTCTGCTCATTACTATTTAATCCTTATGTATGATAATAAAGAGAATGACCTGAAACCTAGTTTTCTAGCCTAGTTTCAAAATGAGAATAATATTGACTGCTTGCTATATGTATAATTACGTATTGAAAATAATAATGTCTTTAATTTCAGGATGGGATAGGGTTAAAATAATGTAAAAATTTGCTGGCTTGTTACAATCAAATAAAATATTCATCAGATCTATTGTCTGAGCTTTTATTGGCTTAGCTGCTAATCTTTTATCGGGGAAGTAGAAAATTTACATTAAAATGAAATTCATTTCTATATTATTTAGATGAGCATTTTTCATTATCATCACCATTTCGAGAAAGTCCAAAAATTTTTGTCAGATAGTTTTCTGGTGACCAGGGTTTTAAACACTAAAAATATATATATTTAATAATGTTTTGTAGGTGTTCAGCAAACAAATTCATAAGGGTCTATTGGGAATGGGAAAATGCCCTTGAATGAATATCAGTGCTAAAAAATATAATATATGATCTTAGTAAATGTTATCACAGACAGAACAAAGAGAAGCTTTATGATAACATTCTGTTCTAAAGAAGTTTGCATTTCTTGAAATCAAAAATATTTAGATTTTTTTAAAGCATTTTCATGAAACTTTTATGTATACATATATTAACTAATTCATTATGTGAATAAATTTCAGGTTTTGGAGTGCTTTAAATGAAGTTTGTACTGCAAGGGCATTTAAAAATTTACCCTTTGCTTCATCCTTCTGTCCTGGATTTGGGAAAAAATTGTTTAGAAATGGGAAGGTAACTATTAGAATTATATTTTTCACACACAAAATGTAGAAAATGTCATCAAACTGTGTATGTGTATATGATAAAATAAAAGTAGTAAATAAAGGATCAAGTGTACTTTGAATATTTTGTAGGTGGTATGTAATGAACCTTGGTATAACATAAGCCTTCAACAACCTCAGCCTACTTTTTATTCATCACATTCTTCAAAGGGAAATAATGTTGTTATGCATATTGAAGATGCTTACAATGGAGGAGGCTGCCTATGTTTAAATGGAAGATTTAATGATTGTAAAAAATTTTACGATTTTATGTAAGTATGCATTTTCTTTATTATATTCATTATTCATTACATGTATATATATAAAGATATAAATGTCAATTGAAAAAAGGAAATTAAAATGTATAATTTTAATATACATATGTATAAAATATATATAATATATATATATACTAACTAGCTAATGTGTAAATTATATATTTTAATTTCCTTTTTTCATTTGTATCTTTTCTGTCAGTGTTTGTTGTTGATTTGTTTAGCGCAAGTGCATGTATCAGGGTTGGCACGGTACCTGGAAAACTGGGAAAAGTCAGGGAAATCGAAAATTGACCCAAAAAGTCAGAAAATTTAACTATTTTAGTTAAAATCTGGAAACATTAGGGAATTTTATAACGGCGATCCCCCAAAAAGCGATTTTCATGCCAATATTGAAAGCGATCACGTTCTTGGCGAACTATGTATCGCATGCGCGTCATTCGGGTAGCTGGAGTAGAGCCAATTTTCGCAGCGCCAATCAGATTGTCTTTCAGAAAGGCAAAGAAAGTTTCCACCAAAGCATATGTTTACTTAGTTAAAATAATGAGAATTCATGCATCGTTGGCCATGTTAAGTATCATGTTAAGCTTTTCAACATCGTTGGCCGCATGTATATCATGATTATCGGACTTCAAAATTGCGCAAGAAAATCTGATACTTTATAAATTACATTTAAAAATATTGACTTTGTTTGGTAAATGCCAATATATATATATATATATTTTTTGTTGTTGTTCTGAACTCTGTTTTTCATTGTTTCGATTTTTAAATAATTTGCATTTAAAATTTTATTTTTGAGAAATAAACGGGAAAGAATCGCCAAAAAAAACAAGAGGCACCCAATTGTAAACTTTTACCATTAATATAACTCCTGATATGTTACAATCTGCCAGATCTGCTTGTGATGTATATCATCAAGCACTCGAAAACAAAAGACTGTGTGATAATAAACACAAAAAATATTATTAAACAAAATTAAAGCACAGGCACAGATTAAAATTTTGGTGTCAAAAAAAACAAAAATTGAGCGGAGATGTTTCTTCAATTGACTTACAAATTGCAGAATTAAAACAAGAAATCTAATTTGGTGCTTATTTTTCATTAGTATTTTTTCTGTTAATGTTTTGTTTAATTGTCTTTTTTGTTTTGTTTTGAATCCTGATAAAAATTTAACATTTAATTTATATTATGTATGCTTATATTAAGTTTTGCATCAGGGAAAAAAATGCTTTTTTAATCTTTCAGAATTTAGCAAGTGTTATAATATTACTGAGGTGATTGTTTGTCAATTATGTATTATTTAATAGGATAGATATAACTGGCCTCTTATTGCTACTTTGTGAACAACTTCCATTCCAGAATTTATTTATTAATTATAATACTTTTAAAGCAATACAGCTATCATTCATGACATAATTTTATCACAATTAATGGTGGAGAAAATCTGTGTTTAAAAGTTCATACATTGCATTGAAAAATCAACGAATTTCATTTCTGATTTTGTTTATTACTTAGATGGAATGTATTGTAAGTATTTAATTTCTTTTGTAAATGAAAGTTATTGCGGAAAACAACTCCTGTTATAGCCATAATATTATTGGGGGGTATACTCTTTCTATACATATATGTGTCATATGCAGTTGGAAAATTTGTGTTTTCAAGTGCTACTATAATTAATTTACCTTAAGCACAAAAAACGTGCACTACGCAGGTAGACTGGAATTTCCTTAAAACACACCTAGAAAAGTCAGAGAATTTCATTCTCCTGTTTTAGAAGCAACACTGATATCTGTGATAAACGCACACACACACATATCTATATATGTAAGATAAAAAATATGTAAATCAATCAGCTTTTTAATTTAAATTTAGTAGTAGCCTCTTAATTCCTCTTTTTTAATTTGGTTATTTTCTCTTTATTCCAAAAAAAAAAAAAAAACATTTCTGGACAGCATCATTTCTAGATCAATCTATGTTGCATGGCTTGGGTAATGCTGATAACATAGTTAATTCGGAACCTAAACTCTGAGAACTGAAACCTTTCTAACCTAAACCTTTGTCTTAACAGACTGCTGTATTTGATAAATCCTAATAAAAATAAATAAGTAAATTACACAATTGACATTTGTGTACTTTTAGCTTCAACCTTTGTGTTGCTTGGACGCTATTTCCATATTCTCTTCCTATCACAATAATATAAAAAATGTAAATGTTTTTGAATAGGTACGATTAGAATGCCAACTAAATTGTGGCCACAAATGTCAATTCAAGTAAAAATTGAATTTAATCTGCCTCGACTGCCTAGTTTCCTTTTCAATATGGATCTACTACATTCTGTGAATTCTACGTGTTACACCATCAACATTACTATGTTTTTTTCTATTTTTTTCATTACATTTTTAGTCGGACAGGATGCCTCAAGTGTTTAATGGAGCATTATTCCCCAAATGGATTTCGGTAAAATATCTAGGACATTCAAAAAAGTGCCTTTGTTCATCTGCAAATTCTAAAGTTCTAACGTTATAGTGAAACAAAACAAAGTGCACAATTTGGCTTGAAAATCTCTACAGTATTTAAAAAAGGGAGAAAAAAATGTGTTTTAAATCATCAGTGAATTATCGCTTAGGAGATTTAGCATTACAGTTGGTTCAATGTCGTCAATTTGTATTGAATGTGCTTCAAGTATGTGTGACAGAAAATTACTTTTTGCACTTCTGCTATTCCTAATAGCATTTCTTCATTCGGAAGCTCAAAATTTTTGTCTTCATGTGAACTTAACTAAGTTGATTTTCCAATGAGACAAAATTGTTAAATATGCTGCAGATCTTATATTTTGCATTTAAATTTTGCTAAAAGTTTGTGCAATTTGATTGGGCTGTTTTGCGAAAATATGAATATTTAAAGTATTTTTAAGTAATATGAATATTTAAAGTATTTTTAAAATAAGTAATTATATTTTTGAATTTATGCTGAAAATTTTGGATTGTTGATAAGAATTTTATGTGAATGAAATAATTTTGAAAATTAGTACAGCATATAATAAACAAATAGTATTTTGAGTCTTACTATACCGTGGTAAATTTTCAGTGTTTCGACATAGAATAGTGTAATAATATAAAAAAATATGAGTAATTCAAGAAACTGAATAATTATCATAAGTATGGAATTATATTAAACTTTGAGGCTGTCATGTTATTATTTTTTTCCCATATAATTATTTTTATTTTTTTAATATATAATGGGGTGTAGTTAATTTATATATATATAAATGGAACGATATAGTGCAGTTCCAAAAGGCCAGTTGCTTTTAGACAAGGAACAGTGACCTTTGTAAGTAATGGCCATGAGCATCCTTAACCATTGATGAAAATGCATACACTAATTCATTCATGTGAATTTCTCTAATAGATGGAAATATTTGTGTTAAGAGAAAACTGTGAGGTCTTTGAGTTTGTACAAAATAAGTAAATTAGAAATGTCAATAATAACAGAAAGAATTAATTTAGTAATATTATTTCAAATGTTTTGAATGAAAAATTTATTACTTTGTAATAATTTGAAATTTCTTGTGATTTTGTAATGTAATTAACAGTATTTAAAAATTTTATATTTGAAAAGTTTTAAAAGCCCTCTCTAAACAGATAAAATTATGAAGTTTATTTTCTTATTTTATATTCACAAAATTATATGATTCATAGTATTATTGTAAAGTAGTTTAGAATTTTATTTATGAAATTTAAGGTCTAACTTGGAAGTACAAGTTATATGTCTTTAATTTTTAAATATTTTTTTAAAATTCCAACTAACTACCTTGAAGATTTTTATGGCCTTATGTTATAAATGCAGACTTTGATAATTATGCAATACTAGTTACCTTTACTAAGGAACATAGGCTTCTATGTGTAATTACGTGTTTTAAAGCATCCCACAGCCATCAACAAGCTGTAATGCTGATCACACTTTTTGCTGAATGTAGTATATTAGTGTGACATATGTGTCAAACTAAATGTCTTGAATCTGATTACAGGGTAATATATGGACATCTTGAAACTTGTAGAAAAGATTTAAGTGGTTTAGGAAAAAGCTGCTGCTGTGAATAAGAAAATTGAATTATGGTGGGGCTCAGGATTGTTTTTTTAATAAAATCATTGTTCTCCAGGAATTGCTGATAAATTTGACCTTTCAAAGATCACTAACTGGTTTGAAAATATTTCTTGAAAGATAATATG
Organism: Stegodyphus mimosarum; assembly: GCA_000611955.2. Lineage (NCBI taxonomy): Eukaryota > Metazoa > Arthropoda > Arachnida > Araneae > Eresidae > Stegodyphus > Stegodyphus mimosarum. Next base: position 255,065 of record KK112056.1, on the reverse strand, counting down.
TAGAAATTTATATTGATTCAAAATCCTTTTCATTCTCAAGCTCTCTGGGACTTTAGAAGACAAAGAAAGTTTAATTGAACTTGAACTATCTTGTGATAAGGCCTGAAAACAAAATTTGCTTGCTTAGATTTAATGGAGTTCTGAAATTCAATCAAGATTGAGTATCTAACTTTTAAGTTCTGAAGCTCTAAGGATTCTCATGCTGTTTGCAACATTCTATCTATGTGAAGCTGGATATTCAGCTGTCACTGTAATAAAGATCTAATATCATGTGAAAATCAGTGTAGAACAAGAAATGAGTACCTGTATCAAGCCTTCTTCCATGATTTAAAAACTTCTTGTTTATTAACAAGCTCATCTGTCACATTGCCTTTCTGATTTGTCACTGAAGGTTCTGTTATTTGTATGATTTCTTATCAATTAAAATTAATATACTTTTTCACAAAAATGTTTTTTCCATTTCTGTGCCTCATTAACGGTATAGTAGAAATATTGCAACTGGAGTGCTGTGTTTAAATAATAAAACTAAGTGTGCCGCATATTGAAAAATTGGAACTCCTGAGCTAAGTGACTAATGAGTATGGCCATTTACAAGTAAAGAGGAAGTGCTCAGCCATTGGAGAAGAAGGTTTTTCTTCAAGAATTGCTACTTTTGAGAAAATATGAAGTGTTACATGCTGGGTGTTTAGAAAGTCATTATGTAATTAAGTTATACTTAAAAAATATTATTAAATTAATGTAATTTTAATGTAATCTTCCTATGGGAGATTGGGTTCCAGTTTTTAGGTTATGTTTAACATACAAAAAAAGGACTTTTCAATAGACACCCCTCCTGTTGTGCTCTTTGTATATAATTTAATATGTAATAGTGAACAAACAATTGTAATAAATTTTATGCTGAAAATGTCTGACAGGACACTAAATATCATTAAATATTTAGTGTAATGTCTTTGTTTTTAAAATAACTGTATACAGTTCTTTGTTTTTTCTGAATTTTATTTTTAGGATTTTATCAACAGAATTTGCATTGGAAAATTCTTACATTATTAGCTATACATTTAAATCATTAGTAAATGGTTTAGATGTGACATTAATACTCGACATACAATGTTATGAAGGTTCTTATGAACTCTGTTTAACTGAAGAGAAAGAAAATGAAATTATACCAGTTGATGCTTCTGTGAAATATAAAATGCCAGCATCAAGAAATGAATTACTGAATACTACCTATAAAGAGACAGATGAAAATTTACTATATGAGACAAATTGGATCAAGAGGTAGAGGCACTTTCTTTAAAATTTCCTTCAATATATTGTACTTTAATTTTGTTAAAAATTGTGGTAATCCAGGAAATGCTGAATCTTGGAACAAAATTTTAGGAACAGTAGTCTTAATAAAGTTATAGATGAAGGCTATAATTGCTAAATAAATTTTATTGCTCGTCCCTAGTGATAGAGAATTTTCAGTTTAATTTTTTTTAACAATCAAAATATAGACAAATATTCTAAAGATTTCTTTCTAAAGGAATATTTTTAATCTTTATTATTATTATTATCAAATTGTATATGCATATTTGATGTTTTCTTTTGAAGCTAAATTTTCTGTGTCTGAAACTGTGGGGTAGGAAGTAGTAAGTCTTGGCCTAAATTTAAGTAGTAAGTCTAAATTTTTATCCTCATGCTATGCCAAACACATATGCGTATTGTGTGTCCGCCAGTTACGTAGCGGAGAAAACAACGCAAGGCAAAAACATCGTGGTACAACACATCGTGGGAAGAAAATAAAGCAAAGAAAGCATCGTAGTTCTAAAACATTGTGGTACAAAACATCGTCGTCGAAAATAAAGTGGTTAAAAAACTTCGCAGTTTAAAAACATTGCCGTTGAAAATATCGTGGTAACAAATAAAGTACCTACATATCGTAGCATGACCATAACATCACAGACGTGCGTTTTTCAGGTTTTAGTAATTGTAAAATTTAATGATTGTTTAATAATTGTAAAAACTCGCATAATGATTTGTGAGCGCAAGATGGAAAGAAGGATAATTTTCACTGTCATATTTTTTATTAACTAATAAATATTTGCTGAAAATGTAAAATGGAAACTTAAGGATAGAAAATTAACGCAACTTATAGCACTTAATTTTAAACTGACATAGTTAACTAACAAAGGTCATTAATAAATTATTTTTTATAAAGTTTTACTGGTAATTTTTCCACGAAAAGTATACTCTAAAAATGAATAGAAAAAGAAAGATAAGTAACTGCATGAACTTATCTATAAAAAAATTGCTAAGTTAATTATGATTTTATTTTCTTCGCTTTTGTTAATCTGATACTCTCATAGTGAAAATTATTTCTTGTTTTGTTTAAGTTTCTTGTTTTTTTAAAAATTTATTTGTTAATAAAAATGCGAAAGTAAAAATTAACTTTCTTTCCACTTTGCTCTCATAAATCATTGTGCGAATATCCATTAACAATTATTAAAGCCTGAAAAACGTATGTCTGCGATGTTATGTAGGTACTTTATTTTTTACCACAATATTTTCGACGACGTTTTTAAACTGTGAATTTTTTTAACTGCTTTTTTTTCCGACGACGATACTTTGTATCACGATGTTTTCTTTTTGCTTTACTTTCTCCCACGATGTTTTGTACCATGACGTTTTCGCCTTGCTTTGTTTTCCCTGCGACGTTTCCATCCGAAATGATTTTGGCTATAACTGCGTATTGTGTGGCAAAGGTGAATAGGGAGCTCAGATAAAGACCATTTCACCTTCAAATCTTTATTTAAAAATGACACAGAATAGACATATCAGTCATTTGATGATTAATAGGAACTGATTCCATTTTTTGGTGCATTTGGTGAAACTGCAAATTACCTTTTTCCTACAAATTGCCAAATATTTATACTATATTCTATACTTAAAGATATTTTTATGATAAGAGATGCAGCTTAGAACTGTAGGTGTTCGAGGAATTAGATTTGGGTCTTAATTAAATTAATATGATGTAAACAGCTTTTGAACCCAAACTCCAAAAGCAGAGCTTAAATTAAATTTGGAGCTTACTGAAATCGAACTTCGGTAATTCTTGGTTTTCATTTGAAATGATATTTCCAGCTAAATTCCATATTAGTTGAGCTTTTATATTTTAATTTGTTATTTAACTGTTTGTCATTAACTTAATAATCTTTATGTTTTTGTTGTGTTTTATCACTGTTTTATGTTTTACTTTTGTTTGTATTTGCTACAGCCTTCTGTAGTGCTTTGGCACTGATTTTAGGAAGGGTAATATTATTTCGATTCCTGTGCAAAGGATAATATGATTCCGATTTAACTTTAAATAACATGTCAACTTTTGATATTGTGAATTGATCCATGCTTATGAACTAAATTTTAAAAAATATTAAATGATTTGCTTTAAAATATGGATGAAATAAAAGAATACCAAGTACAGCTCCTTCATTATAAAACTCCCCCCCCCAAAAAAAAAATAAATTTTTGTTGATTAAATTCACCAAGTTCGGCAAACGACTGCCAAATATAAAACCACATTGAAGCAATACAAAATTTGCGAGTGTCTGCTGCATGTGAATAACTTGATACTGTGATTCAATCATTGTAATCTTATATATGTTGTCTCTCAGGTTAGACTGATGGCAATTATAAATAGCACTTCTATCTATTATTGCCAGCAAATGATTGTTGACATTTCGGCTAGTAATTTAAACATTTGGAATATTGTCCATTAATTTTCTAATTTCAGAATATGATGAGCCATCTGTCCCCATTACATTTGTAATTTTTTGTTCCAAGTGCTTGTTAATTAATGATACTGCAGTGAATTAAAAAGAGGGAGCAGAAGACAACTGTTCAAAACTTCTAAGTAAATCTCTATTTTGAATGTGTTGCAATCTTTTGTATTTACAAATAAAAATAAGTAAAACTTAGTGATATCATACTCTTAATCTATGAATAGTGTTTTATTTTGGAATATTTTTTTTTCTAACAAAATCAAAATGATAATACATAATATCATGATTAGAACTTTGTAAGAAAGATATACTCAAAGCGTTTGTGGAAAATGCATATAAGAGAGTTTTATTTGAAACAAAAATTATTACGTTGTTACCATTCAAACAGTATTATGCATACTTAATCCAGTACTTCAACCATTTCTGCAAGCATTGCAAGAATGCTTCTTTAGGGATCTGTCTCAGACTGGCTTCTGCATTGTGTTGGGTAGCTTGGATTGTAAGACAAACATTGGCTATATATAGTCATCTTGATAAGTTTTTTTTTTTTTTTTCCAAATTTGTTTTTTAATTTACACTGCTGGCCACCCAAATTGCAATACCAAGAAAGACAAGAGATATCACAACAAAATTTATTTAGTAGGTAACATGTTGAACAAGTATCAAATGATTAAATTTATAGACTCCTGTGAATTGTGGTTCCTTCCAGAATCAGGAGCCAGGAGTAGCCCCCATAGTTGGAGATCACCGCTGCCACATGCCTCGGCATTGATTCAAAGAGACTTTGGATGTGTTCTTGGGGTACAGCAGACCAAGCAGCTTCCACATGTTGCCAAAGTTGATCTGGTGTGGCAGCTCAGGATGTAATCTGGGTCAGTCGTTCAGCAACCATGGACCACATGTTTTCTATTGGCGAAAGATCCGGAGAGCGAGCCAGACAGGGAAGCAATTCAGTCTGGCGATTGACGAAGAACCCTTGGATAATGTGTGCCACGTGTGGTCATGCATTATCCTGTTGAAATATGGCTGTGGGCAAGCCCTGAAGGTAAGGAAGGACAACCGGCTGCAACACCTCGGAGATGCAGCGCTGGCTGTTTAAAGTACCGGCAATGTGTACTAGAGGAGGGATATCCAATACCAACCCATACCATAATACCCGGTGCAGGACCAGTGTGGCGGTGCATAACGCAGCTGTTCAACATCCTCTCTCCAGTGTGTCTCCAGACTCGAATCCGACCATCATTGTGTTGCAGACAGAAGCGTGACACGTCAGTAAAGACAATTTCATTGCATTCTGCCGTCCACATCCTTCTTTTATTGCACCATTGGTGGCGGAGACGTCTGTGGTTCTGTGTCAAGGGTAGACAAAGCAATGGACGTCTTGTGGATAGACCACTCTGCTGTAAACGGTGTCAAATGGTATGGCCAACACTGGATGATGCATTACAGACAATGTGCTGTGCTATGGTTCGTGATGTGACTGAGTGATCCATCACTGTCATGCGCACAATGTTCCTGTCATCACGTGAAGTGGTGCACTGAGGTGGATGCGATCGAACATGTCGGTCCGTCATACCCTCCTGCATCCAGCGGTCACATATCTGCATTAAAGTTGTTTGGTTTCGCCCAACATGACTACCAATTTCTGTGAAAGATAATCCACACTCTCGGTAGGCCACTATCTTTCCTCTGTTGAACTCGGATACTTGATCAAACGATGATCGCTGTTTACTATGAGGCATAATTGATCTTTTTTTTTAAACCACAAGAAAAACACAATTACCGAGCTTGAAATCGTCAAAAACTCCAAGCCTTAAATAGCGCTTTGAAGTGGCGCCACAGGCACGCGTGAATTGCGTCTGCGCTGAAATTCTAATCATTTGCATATATCACCTCCACTAATGCATGTTGTAAATTTCATGTGATTTGCATGCTTCCTTCAGCGTGTTGCATTTGTGGTGGCCAGCAGTGTATTTTGTTGAATATGGCATAGCACACAAGGGCTATCTGCATAAGAAGATAGAAGCCTTTATTCAGGACTTAAGGATCTAAGATAGGCTAAGCGAAACTGGTTCATGTGTATATTACACATGGAGAAAACAATATAAATACCCACAGCCAGCCCATCTATTGGGATTTGAACCTGGGTCAAACTGTCAGTATTTAGTAATCTTTTCCTCTTAGCCGTTGATGGGCCTCTTCTTGATAAGAGAAAACAACCAAAAATCACACGATGAGAGCTATGGTGGTCATGGATGAAGCATTCTTGTGATACTCAAAAGCTGTGCTAATTTCATTGGCAATGCAACACAAACTATGCTGTTTTAATCCAAGATATCTCATTTTATATATTTCTTCTGTAGCTGGTATTGATACCTCTGATAACCTCTGCTTCTTTTACTAACACCTCTGATAGCCAAATTCAAATACAGCAAGTTTTATTGTATGACATGACAGGACTTTATTTTTTAGCAGTGTGTATTTTTTAGTAGTGATGTCATTTCCAGTTTTATTTTAAGGTACTACAGTAGATGCTGCTTGATGTTATCACAGTTAATAGTATGATTCAGATATTCTTGTCTAACTGTCAAAGTCCCGCTTACTTGTTTATAAAAACATGGAGAATTCATCTCTTATTGTGATCAACAATTTGGTTAATATGGTCAAAGTATTATAAAATAAATTTTTTAAACTGAAGTGAAGTTGCCAGATAAGATCAAAATAGATTATAAAAACTGCCAAGCGACAGAGAAACATTACCAAAAAAGGATTAACATATTTAATGTCATGTGGTGTTGTGTTGATAGTTATTGTGCTGATATAAAAGTAGATTGTATCCATATGTTGACTTATTATAAGAAATATGATTTAAAAAGAGGTAACAAAAGATGATTATGTGTATCGCACTGATTGCCGAGCCTTTAATCATATTTGATGAATCTGTTACAGCATGTGATTAGCACTAAAGGCAGATTTATTTTTTTGATGCCACATTATGCACTGGCCCATTGCATTTAAAGTGAATCAAAATAAGAAAGAGCATATATTATTTTTGTATGAAACTATATTATAAACAAATGTATACATTACAAACAAATTTATTACAAGTTAATTACTATGCTATTATTACTACAAACTACAGATTTCAGAATGTTATTTACATATTATCTTTGTACAATCTAAATGGTAGCCGAAAGATCCTTCACAAATTTTGTAGATATAGATGGTATTTTTATATTGTCCTTGGGAATCGTAAATTTTATGCTGCTTTCATAGTAACTTCCTTTCTTTTCTTCTCAACATTTGAGCACATTTAGATTCAGATAGCTCATATGGCTGTTTCAATAAACATCTTATTTTTTCAAAAGAAAGAAGAAAAAAGTCACAGAAGAAAAAAGTTATTTTTAGAAAAAGTCACAAAGTGACATATTTCTGTTGTAATATTTGCTATAGATAAAGTGGGAATTCATCATTCTTATTTTTAAAATATGCAAAAGTATTTTGGTAGGCCACCTAGTGCTTTTCCTTTCATATGGATAATAGACAAGTATTTCATCTTGCTTATCAATGCCTGCCGTAATTTTATATTAAATTACAACAAGTAGTTTTGATTTCATTTAACTTTTTTGTTTGTCATTTCTATAATATCATTTTGTATTCATTAAAAACTTGACATCTCTTTTATCACTCCACTTAGCAATCATTACTCCATTAGCATACTTTGCTGCAGTTTCCCCTTTCTTTAGATTTTTTTTGCTAGCATCTTTCAGAAATGTTTTCCTGTTCTTTTTGAATGTCTCAGTTTAATGCATTTTTCTATCAGCAATACATTTTGTCAGTTTGTAGTTATTATAATAATTGTTCATAAATATGCTGAGACCTATGTCTAGTATTCCATCAAGTAAATTCAGCAGAACTTTTTCGTGCATTTCCATTTCCACCAGAATCATCCAACATACCTATATATACTGTAAATTTGAGAATCATGTCATTAGGTATTGTTATCATATGCAACTTGATACTTTATTTATAGTGTTTGTTAGGTATATACTGTCTAAAAGTTGTCCAAATCACAATATCATTGATTCATCTAAACTAATCTCTCATCCTAGGTAATTTATTTCAGATAATACTGTGTTGAACAAATTCACCATACTTCGGACTTTATATAGTTGATCCTTTTGAGGTTTTGCATTCTGCTGTGAGATTTTTTGCAAAGTGCAGTACCCTCAATAATAACAAATTCCTACTCGTATTATTTGAGAATGCATGTTAGCCTAACAGAGTATCAGTTTTCCAGTAATGTTGTATGTGATTTATTTGTATGGTTCCCATATGTAAAATTAACAACACCAAGAGATACCAAGAGATTTTTTTTTTTTTTTTTTTTTTTTTTTTTTTTTTTTTTTGTTATCCTTCCGAGCATTAATTTGAGAATGTTTCTTTTTTCACAGCAACAAAGTATTTTGTAATCATAGTCTTTGGTTTCAGCAACTATTTCATCCAATATATTGTCAATAAAAAAAATATATATATATATAATCTATTGGATTGTTACTTGAAACAGTTGTAGGAAACACTTCAGTTTTGTGAAAAGAAATTGTTTCATAGATGTTGAGTTATTTTCCCAAATTATATTTTCTACCATAGCAGAATCATGCTATTGGCATGTTGTCCCTTGTGCAATATGTTTATTGTCTTCATCTTCCAAATCTGAAACAACATGGGCATCTCTGGGATGAAAGAATTCCTTGTCATTGTCACCGTCATAACTCAAATCACTCAGGTAATCATCCGATAGCTCAACCGACAAACTTGCAATTTCATCAGCCTACGAGCCTTCTTATTTTATGCTTTCCTTCTCCTTTGACATTAAGGCCCTGTGGAACTATTGTAAGATTATTTTTTCAATAAGTAATAAAACACGTAATTCAAAACCACTTACATTTACAACTGGTTTCTAACATTTACTCCACACCAATACCTGTATACATCCTTAAAAATTATGATGTTGAATGAACTGCAGAATAAAAAATGAAGTGCAACATTTGCTGCTCTAACGCATGACTGATTCTTCAGCGATAACCCTATATCAGGCTCCAACATATGATAGGCTGTGAACCTGTCAAGTTGCTAAACATCTTAATTTAGCTTTCAGTTAACTATTTAAAATTAGGCAAAAAAGCAGCCTTAGCTTGACATAGTTTTTGAATAACTGTGTCGATTTTGAGCGCTCTCAGACACAGGACCCTCCTTCACGAGCCTCCTTTCCTTAAACAAATTCCTTAAAAAATATATACCAAACTTTTTTTTTTTTTTAAATTTTATTTTGGTATGTCTCTTCCATTGAGTTATGCATTTCAAGTATTAAGATTAGGCATACAGCATTGGTCAAATAATTTTCAGACATATTATGTTCATAAACAAACAACACACAGTTCATAAGCAAATGTTTGCATTTTCTTTATTAAAATGATGTGAAAAGACGTGTTTAGATTCTTCTGGTTCTATAAAATTAATTTAATTCCATTGCTGTTTTGAAGGATGTTTTTTCTGATCATTTAATATTTTCAAAATAGCCATGGACGAACACGATCACATCTACCAGCACCTCCTACTGTTTAATTTAAAAGGTTATAGCTGTTGGAAAATGTAATCAAACTGGATTTTGATGAAAATTTTATTAAAAAATGAATATCTAAATTATTTTTATGCTGAAAACACAAAACTGATTTTTAACCAAATATTATATTTTGCAAATTAATTATTCATCAAAAGATTTATCAGCTGATGACCGTAAATAATTTTTGATTAAAAAACGAATGTATCAGCTTATTTTTTTTTAATCAAATAGTCTAATTTTAGCCAATAATTAACTGAAATTGAGTTAGCAGTAGGAATTATGCCAAGCTTCTGTGGCTTTTCTTATAGGGCTACTGAAATTAAAGAGAGATGGGGAAATAGTTATGTGAAAATTTCCTGGTTTCATGATTTCTTTAAAAGTAATCATGAAAAATTCCTCTGAATGTTGAAATCTTAGCAATGAAATTCTGATATTTTTGATATTGTAACTTATGTCTTCAGAATCAATTTGCTGTCATTTTAAATTTATTTATTATTGAAAAAAAATCTAATGGTAATATTGATAAATGTATATTCCTATAATATTAGTAATATATTCCTAATAATAGTAGATAGCTTTCTGAAAAGACCTGAAATGAAACGAATATAAAAAGAGTATATGCATATGGGGGTAGGGAATCTGATTTACCCATCATATGACCTCTTGCCATTTCCGTGTTTTAAATAACAGCAGGCTTTTAAGTAAAGTATTAAGTGATGCTGTACTTAAAGCTCTTTGCTATTTAAAATATGGTAAAGGTTGATTGCTAGTAGATCAAAGCTAATATTTTACAAACTTTATGGCTCAGTGTTAATTATAAGCATTACTCATTTTTTATTTTTTATTATTCTGTTCTTCTATACAATGGGAAATGATAATTATACATGTTAATGTACACATCTGTTTGCATGCTTTAATTTGAAAATACTGCATTGATTGTTGTATATCATCTAGTCGTATAATGTTTTGGATTCACAAATCAATGATTTAACAATCACAAAATTTTTAAAAGCAGTATATCTTTAGAATTCCTGATTAAGTGCTGCCATCACACTTTTTTTATATTTGCTGTGTTACTTCTTTAATACACAGCAATAGCATTTGGCAGCAGTATCTTTTTGTTTGAAAAGTGATACAACACAAAGAGTGGAATAGACACAAAATTGAAGATTGAGGGTAATATGTTTAATTCCCTCAGAATGAGAATTTATCTTCATAATGAGTTTATTCTCATTGCATTTGGCATAAATCCAAGAACTTATTTATTACTTATAAATATTCTCAATCACATATATGTTTTATGTACCAAGTTCGACAAGCTTTGGATCATGTCGTATTTTTTTCATAAAAATCTGTTCAGAGCTTCAAGTAAAGTATCACTTCAATTTATCAGTTTAAGCCAAAATTCTAATAATGTTGTTCCCATTAATATTAAAGTCCTAAATACTAAAACTGAAATGCACTATATTTTAATATATTTTCATTAAAAACTGTTGTGGGCTTCATGAAATACCAATTCCTGATTGTTGAGTTTTATCCAAAATCTAATCAACTTTATATGAATGCATAAAGATTTGATACGGAAAATAGAAATTTTCGGAAGTGTTATATGAGAGTTATCATGGACAAAAAAAGTCATCATATACATACACACAGGTAGACAGACAGCATTCTAAAAATAGTAAAAACATCTTCACGCTTATTCACTGAAAACTCACTATAGAATTTTTGGAGAGAAAATACAACCTCCATTACTTATGTATGCAATGTTAGTGGGAGGTTTTAAAAAAAAGTAAAGAAACAGGATATTGGTTTTTGTGCATCATATCCAATACAAATAGTAAATCATTTTCAAACAAATATGAGAAGCTTTAATTAAATCATTTTATATCATTTTCATTCATTTAAATGTATTTTTTTTATTTTATGAAAAGTAATAATATGTATGATTATGTGAATTAAATCATCATTACACAGAATATATATTATACAAGAATTCAAAAGTGTAGAAAGGAATAGAACTTACTGTTTTATTAACTAGACTTCATTGTCACTTTGTGACATTAAATGCATTCATTTGTATAAGACAAGCATTAAATTATTTTCTTCATCTGAAACAGTATTGTTGTAGTTTTTGTACTTTAAGTGTGAAATATTCTTTGTAACTTGGTGTGTAGTTATTTTAATATGCTTTTTGAAAGGTGGGAGGATTTTATTGCACAAAATATATATCTATATAGCATATTTTTAAAATTAAAATTTCATTTTAAGATGTGACCATAAAATTGGCATCTTTGTAAATTAATATTTGGGGGTATGCAATATATTGTTTTCCCCCAAGGATGGAATTTTCAAGATTTGGTTGGAATCTTTCTAAAATGCCAGTTTAACAGTATAATATCAAAATAACTCATAATAATAATTCTGAATTAAAAATATTAATTAATAAATTATTAATTATAAAAATTGTAATAAAAATAATTCATAATAGTTCTACATTGAACTACATGACTAAGGATTTGATATATTGTTAATTATATGATTGATCAAATAATTATTTTTCAGGACCTACACCTTACAGGTGGATTGCTTTGATCTTCATATGATTAAAAAAATTACTGTTAGAGTGCATAATCGAGCCTTTTCGAATATTGATACAAATTTTTCAGTGCTTCTTGGTCAACTGGAAGTAAGTTTTTAAAATTTAAAAACAGCTTTACTTCATAAAATATTCAATATGATATAATAATCCAGATGCGTTTAAAGTACACTGCCCTCCAGAAGTTAGGCAACAGAATATTTTTCAAAGTTCAACATTACAAAAATGTCAGTAACATTTAAATTCACAGTTCATATGTATGACAGTAACGAAGTTTAAGAAAATATATGCAAAAACAATAGCTACCATTTTTATTTTATAGAAATGAATACTTACACAGTCCAGTCACATTAATGTGACCACCACGTACTTTCCATGTCAGAGTTAAATAACCAATCACAGAAGGCAGGTGGCAGCACAGTGCAGTTGAGCGTATATAAAGGGTGTGTGAGGGCCTCGGAAAACATTTCAATCGTTGGCGTAATGCAGAAACGAAGCGATTTATCCGACTTCCAAAAGGGCATGATCATTGGCTTTCGGGCCAAGGGTGGAAGCATTTCCGAAACGGCTGAGTTTGTGAACTGTTCGCGTGCCGCCGTGGTAAAAGTGTACCGTGCATGGCAAAATGGGACTGTCCAAAATCAGCGACGTGGCAAATGTGGTGCACCACGGGCCATAGATGACAGAGGCGAACGACGGTTGCGGAGATGCGTTCGGGCAGATAGACGGGCTACCGTTGAGCAACTGACCACCAAAATGAACCAAGGGGCTACCAAAAGTGTCTCCCAAAGTACTATTCAGCGAACATTGCTGCGTCTGGGCCTCCGAAGCAGACGCCTGGTTCGTGCACCTATGCTGACTGCTGTTCATCGACGGCGAAGGCTAGAATTTGCACGCCAGTACAGCAGCTGGACGTCCACTGAGTGGCGACAGGTTGCGTTTTCGGATGAATCGCGTTTTATGCTCCATCGGACAGATGGACGTTGGCGTATAAGGCGTGAAACCTCTGAAAGGAACCACCCTGCAACCATTGCCGGAACGGTCCAAGCTGGAGGCGGGAGCATTATGGTCTGGGGAATGTTTTCCTGGCATTCTCTAGGTTCACTGATCATTGTGGAAGGCACAATGGATCAATACAAGTACGCATCTGTCCTTGCGGACCATGTTCACCCCTACATGCGCATTGCTTTTCCTCAGGATGATGGCATCTTCCAGCAGGACAATGCGAGGTGCCATACAGCTGCCAGTGTACGTGCGTGGTTCGAAGAGCACCAGGATGAGTTTACCGTCCTCCCCTGGCCAGCAAACTCACCTGACTTAAACCCAATCGAGCATCTGTGGGACCATCTCGATCGAGTTGTTCGCGCCATGGATCCTCAACCGCGTAATCTAGCGCAGCTGGCCACGGCATTAGAGTCGGCATGGCTCAACATTCCAGAGAACACCTTCAGGGACCTATGTGACTCTCTTCCTGCACGTCTCGCAGCAGTCCGCTCTGCGAAAGGTGGTTATTCTGGCTTTTGACAGATGGTCACATTAATGTGACTGGACTGTGTATATAGGAGTTAAAGGAAAATGCAAAAGTTGTAATTTTTGTTCACGAATGTTGATCTTCGGTTGTTATTACAGTTTCGTGGACAATATCCAGGAGAAGTCGTTTGTCTGATTCATTGAAGTGGCAGGCGATCAAATGGATGGGAATGGAGATGTCACAAGCTGATGCTACTAGACATCTCGGTGTCTCTTGTAGTGTGGTCAACCGACTATGGAATCAGTTTGAACCTGACGATTCTGTGTCTAGAAAACATGTTCCAAGCAGACCTAAAGTTACAATACCTGTGGGATACCGTTATTTAGCTCTTTTCGCCTGAAGGAGAAGTAGCATTTCTGTGCCTCAGCTCGTGGCGGATCATTTAGTGGCAACAGGAACAAGAATCTCGCAGGCACCTGCACAATACAGGTCTGTATGCAAGATGACCGGTTATTTGTGTCCTCTTGACCCGAGGACACAGAGGTGCCCATTTATGTTGGGCAAGAAAGCATGTCTCCTTGACAAGTCAAAAATGGGCATCTGTTCTCTTCACAGACGAGTCCAGGTTCACATGAGAGAATGATTCAGGTGGTCAGCTAAGGGAACAACACACCAGATACAACCAATTCCACATTATGGAAAGACGCAGTTACAAAGGGGGTGGAATAATGATTTAGGCTGAGATCTTTGTCGGTGGTCACACTGACATCCATGTGTTCTATGGAAGAATTTCGACGGATGTGAGATATTGAGACGAGATCTTTGATTAATATGTTCATCCATATGCTGCTGCTTTTGGTCCTGGATTTCTTCTGATGGACGGCAATGCGTGACCGCACTGAGCTCGGGTTGCTGAAGAATATCTTGGTTACGGTAAGAAGCAGATGGAATGGCCAGATCTCCAGATCTGAATCCAATAGAGCATTTTTGGGACTACCTTGGGAGACAGGTTGCTGCTTTAAGTCATCGAAGGTCGTTAGATAAGCTTGAACAAGGAATACTCCATGTGTGTTTGTTGCTTCCCATTTCAGTGACTGACAACTTAATTGACAGCATGGAACATCGTTGCCACCAATGTATTGCAGCTAGGGATGGGCATATTCTTTATTAGAAATCATTTTTATAATGTTACCACCCCATTTTTTCTTAAAAAAAAACTGTGATATACTGTTTTTCCAAGACTGGATTTCTCTGCCAAGAATGCAATTTTTTGTTGTAATTCATGTTTGTGTTGAACTTAAGAATATTCTGTGTCACATTCATTAAAGAACTGTTTAGTGAATATGTCCTGTAAATTTCTTATTTCTGTGTTGCATCATTCTCAAATTAGACGCAAAAAACATACTGTTCCTTAACTTTTGGAGAGTAGTGTAGATATCTTTAAATTACATATAATGTGTATTTGATAAATTATTCTTTTTAATTAATTATTCTGGCTTTAGATCAGTATAACAAACTCTTATAATGATTTTCTTAATTATTAACTAAATTCTTTTTCTTATAATGACCAGCGTGTTTTTCATAGTATTTAGGTATAATTTAAGCAAATTTAATTTTACAAATCAAACTTTAACTCAGATATACTGAGCTAATTTTCATTTATTAAACTCACTTTAATTTATAGTTTTTGTTAAATTTTGATTTCGGTTTCATATCTTAAGAAAATAGAAATTAAATTGCAATTTTATTGATACACTACTTTTCTTTTTGAAGGAAGTGAAACATTACTTTAAGTGCCATGTATTTCCTCTTTTTCTGTACAATTTCTTATCAGATGAAAGACAGTATATCTTAGGGAAAGGGGGAGTTCTGTATATATCCTTTCGATAAATTAAAAAAAAAAGTGTTCATGGTTTAGTAAAGTAGCCTAATTATTATAATGTACTCAGTTTACCGAACAGTGCAATCTATTGAAACATACTTGTGACTGAAAGGTAAGCAATCATACATCATATCTGCTAGCATTAAACATACTATGAGAGATTTTCTTAGTGCCTTAGAATTAGGAATTAAAAAGACTGTTAATGGCCAAGTAAAAGCTAAACTTGTGATGGACTTGAGAAGATAGAATTTCTGTACACGCATATGTCTTTTAACAACAGGAATGTGGGCTTCAGAAGGCCATGAAATAGCTTTGGACAGAAAAAAAGGTCTTCAAAATCAATTTTATTTGTAGTTTTTGCTGCACACAGAAAAGAAGATAAAATTCTTATATTGTAGTAAATTTTGCCACTGTTACGTTTCTGTAGTAGAAGACAGCATGTGTTATTTATATTTTTGATTTATTGTTTGACATAATCAGAAGTGTTGATGGCATATATGATGCACAATTTTCAAATCAGCAAAATAATTTTCTTTTTGCATATAAAATGAAGTCAAGTAAAAAGCAGATGATAAAATTGTGAAAGTAAAAATTAACTGTTATGGATGTTAAAAAAAAAGTCTTTAAACTTTTTATTAATATCCTTTGTAAATTAAAAAAATAGCTTTTTTATGTATTATTAATAAATATTAGACAATATTAATAAAAAGAAGAATAAAGAAATTCCTCATGAATGATCCTCAGTAAAAGCTTATTTGGAGTTTGAAGCTTCAAAATAACTGTTGCAATTCATCAAAGGTAAGTACATAAACTATATATGGCATAATTATCATGTTACAAAGTGCATAAGCCATATTAGTCATTATTTTCGCATATAGCAAATATGCCAAATTTGAAAACATGCCAATATATAAATTCACAATGTATCTTGGAAAATTTCGAATAAAAAATCTTGTTTTGCAGGTATGCCTAGAAATATATCTATTTTAAGATGATGAAAAAAAATTATAGGTTTTAATTCAATTAAAAAAATATTAAAAATAAATTGTATAAATTAAGCAAATTTTATTGGGATTAAATCTAAATTTTGAATTTTAAAAGAAAGAATCAAGTAAGTTTGATTAAAAAAGAAAGGTTAATAAACATATACGAAATTCAATGGATATTGAAGAGCTAAAATTGAGACCTAATTTTTTTTAAAATCTACCTGCACAGTTTTCTATGAAACCTGTCATTTTGGTGTAATTTCAAATGTAGGACTGAAATATGGGAAAAAATTGGTATATTAATTCAGAAAAAGCCTAATTTTGTGCCAAAATACCTATTCTAGAACAGTGTTATATACAAATTTAATATATATCCTAAGTCAAGCTTTCGATACATGAAAAATGAAAGTTGAATTTCGTCAAATGGCCCAGTAGAATGAGGGATATAAAACACTTCCTTCCCCCTTTTTTTTATTGACTCAGTGTACATTTATTTAATTCTGAAAAGCCACTATGGGGCCATTATGTTAACTTCTTAACTCTTAATTTTTAGTTTTTATACAGTGGATACCACTTAATACGATCATGCCCCTTCCAACCTTATTTGATTTTATAAAGCGGTTGAGTTTTGTATGCATTGCTGGACCTCGCACGCAAACTCCTCTTCCAGCATTTTAACGAATTCTGTTGCCTTTTGATATGGGATTTCTTGCAACATCATGCCATTCTTGTTCCTGGCACTTTGAAACCACTCCACAATGGCAGTTTCTGCATTGGTAGCTTTCCACTTCACTTCTGCTTATGTGACATCAGTTCATCCAAAATTGCCTCTCTTCTTTTTAACAATGTACAGGCAGATTGTGAAATTCCAAGTTGTACGGAAACTTCATGTTGGCTGCATTTTGGTAAAGCATCATATTGCTTCATCAATTCTTTATGTTTTAAGCTCAAGTGCTTGCATTTGGACATTTTGAGGCATGACCAAACAAAAGTACGATGGAGATGGGTGAACTGAGCGAACTGTATGGGCAAAAAAAGACAATTTTTTCTACAGATTCTCCCTTGTGTCTTCCCCCCTTTTTCCCAACTGGTCTGAGCCAGTTCTGGCAAACCTCTCATGACCCACCCCCACTCATGATTTTTCATGTGGGAGTGGATCATGAGATACCTATGATTTTCCAGATAAGAGAATTTGCAGCTCCACATATAAAAGTGAATCAGCCTTGAAGATCATTGACCTTGACACACAGACTTTGGGGTTTTGACAATTACAGACGAGAAAATTCTAGCATTTGTTTCTCCAAATGTGAACGTGAATCGATTTTGAACAAAATCACTAAACTTGAAACACAAACTTGGGTTTTGACTTTGCAGCTTTAAAAGCAGTTTGATTTTTATAAGCGGTAGTGCTGGCTTTATTAAGCAGTTATTTTATAATGATTTTATATTCAATTGAAGTCATTCCTTGGGTTTGGATTTGGATTTTAATAAGCAGTTGATTTTAAGTAGTACCCACTGTATTTGCTTCAGTTTTCGTTATGGTAGTTTTTCCTGTTTGAAAGTATAGTGCTTCCATGTAGTTTCTTAACCCTATACCTAGTTAAAGTTGTGGTTTCTTCAGCGAGGTGCATGTGCTTATCATTAACGTTTTGCTCTCTACTGTGTGCTGACAATGAATTATACACTGATATTGAATCTGAATAGCACTGATATTGAATTTCTGTTATTAGAGCTAAGCTATGTTGTTGATTGTGTCTAGCTTTTTAGGTAATTCATATGTAGTTGTTTAAAGCTTCAGGCCTACTATTGAAATTTTACAGGAATTAGCAACTTTTTTATTTGTATTTATTTAAATTGTGAAAATAAGATTCTAATTAGTTTATATATAATTTTATAATTTTACAGCTGATATATAATTTTACAGCCTAAGCTAGCCATTAAACCAAGTTGATACCAAGATTTTAAAGAGCTGAATAATTTATATATTGTCATTTAATGAAATGCTGTATTATTTCTAGTAAAGTTTTTTCTTCATTATTAAAAGGAAAAGGCATAATTTCTGTCTTTATTCTGTTAATACATAATATTGTTGTATTTTTAAATATTCTAAATTAATGATATTTTCCACCTTAGATTGTGCCACTTCAGAAGAAATATGAATTCACATATAAGAATTTGTCTTATACTTTTGAAAATAACATTCCGACATGGCAGTGTCTTCTTCAGTGGACACAGGATCCATCTATTTACTGCTCTGATTTATTTATTAGTACAAGAAATAATGAAAAGTTATATCTTGGTACAACTTCTCAGTTTTTCTATGAATTCAAGTATTCTGTTGTGGAATCGCCAGAAGTAGAACTAGAACTTCTGTTAGTTCCTCAAAGTTCTGGACATGAACATTTTGATCCATTATTATTGAAAATACCATTAAAGAAAAATTAAATGTCTAGAGTATTACATAAATACCATGCCAAAAAAATGATGAATCGAGAATTTTTTTTAAGAGAAAATAAATTGAATTTTGTATGTTTCAACTAACAGTAAAATTTGATAATTTTTATTGAAATATTTAATAGCATAATTGTTTAATATTTAAAGAATAATATGCTACTTGCATTTATTTCCATTCATGATTCGTTTGTAACATATATATTTATCTATAAATATATAAGTATTTTGAGATGAGGGCTATTTGAAATGGCTTTAGTGCCACTATCTGTTAATACAAATAGGAGGCACTTTATTTTTATCATCAAGTTTCAAACTCTGGATCTTTTGGTTTATAAGCACATGCTGTACAAACTGTAGGAATTTATTTTCTGGTAATCAGTGAAACTATTAAATAGTCTTTCCTTAATGCATAGCACAACATTAAAAAGTGCAGTCCAGGCAAAAGTGAGCCTTGTTGTGATAAATAAAAAGTTTGTAAGTCCTGTATTGAAAAACATATGTGCAAAATGAGCCTCTGTGCAGTGACAGGCATATGTGAGAGCTGTGTCAAAAGTATGTAGGCATGTTAATATACTTGTGATCGAACCTTGGTAAACTGAGAAACATGAAAGAGCCTTCACATATTCAGGAGTTTGTTGAAGCAAATAGTATGCTGTTGTGACTTACTAGTCATTTTCAGCTGAGGGAGGGAATAGAGAAGATCATGCTATGTTTGGTTTGCAAAGTTTATGGGATGTTTTTCATGCATCATTGAGATACTCAGTTTTTAATTTTTAGCTTTATTAAGAAAAATGTTTTTTCACCAATAAATGAAATTTAAATTGTATAAATTTCATTTGCCATTCAATAATTTTCAAGTTTTTAGTAATGAGAAGTTAGCATCCCCTTAATTCAATTATTCAAGGTATGGTAATTCATAATAATTGAATGCAAATTAATCTTAAACTTTACCTTACCTTTAAAAAAATCCAAAACCTTTTAATAAACAAATACTTTTAACACAATCATGTGTTTTCCTTTCCTCTTCCTTTCAATTAACCTCACATTATGATGATTTTTATTTCTGGTGATTAATACCTCAGCTCCCCCAACAATTAATACTATTAGTGAAATCTTTGTTTTAGCTAGTCTCATCAGTTGAACTCATATTTCGCTTATAGTTATTTTTTCCTTATTCTCATTAAGTTTTATTTGATATGAATTGTCTTAATTTAATGTAGAGAACTGTAGAACTTTATATGAAGATTTAGTTTATATTTAATTTTCTTTTACATCAATAAATGGAACTTTACTAAATTTATCTATGCAGTAGTATTAATTGTTAATTTTATTTTCATTGCATTTTAAAATGGTTTGATAACTGAAAGCTTTCCTTAGTGGTGCAGCTAGGGGAGGGGAGCAAGGGAGGACATCTGTCTCTGAGTGCAGCATCCAGGGATGCCAAATTGATGTTACAAAATTTTAAAATAAAATGTTTTCTATTCTTGGCAAACAGGAGCGAACACAAAACCTTCAGTTGTCTCCAGGCGCTATTATAAATAGTTGACTAAGTTGAATCATGCATTCTGGAGTAAGTTTAAGTCAATTTGGAATTCTTTTTAAATGGTGGCACTATGCAGCTTTAAAACTTTCCAGAAATTCCCTATTTTTGACATAACAAGGTTATCAGCTGTGCAATAGTTAGATATGAAACGGTATTCCCAGTATACTTGGCTTACATGTGAGGCATATAATTCAGCTGGAATAAGGGATTACTTTTATATCTTATCTGTATGCTTAGAAATGAAAATAAGTAAGGAATTTTGTAATATTACCATATATGATTATGTGAAACAGAAATATTTTTACAAGAAGCCTGAACTTGCCCAGTGCTATGATTTTCAGAATTTTATCACAATTCATTATTCTATTGAGGAAATCCCAAATGCTCAGGAAATACCTTGCTGGAAACTATTGAGCCTCTAAAATTTCAAAGTATATCTTACATTCAGACTGTCTTCGGATATCTGAAGAATGATTGCTAATGAATTTAAAACTAGTTGCTATCCAAACAAAAAATGCTTTGAATAAAAGCCATTAATTGTTCATGACAGCAGTAAAATGCAGGCTTTTCCTCCCTTATCAAAGGAAATGAGGCTAGCAGAACAAATAATGTCTAAAATACTTCCAAATTAAACTCTCTTTCCAAGCTTTTTTATTTCTCGAGCATCATTAAGTTATGGGACATCATCTGTGATGGTTTACAGTGGAAAAAAGGAAAGAGAAAGGCAAACTATTAGATAAAATAATTGTTATAACTGATACTGTTGATATTTTATCTGAATATGTCTAATCAGTACTCAAGAACCAATGTGAATAGTGTAAGCACCATGTCTTGAAATGTAAAAAAACTTGTATACTGTATTGAAAAGATAACGGTTAACATCATGTCTTTTCAAGAAAGATGTAAAACCTCTAACTAGCAGGCCTTTCATGCAAAGTGCTGCTTTGAGGCAACAGTAGCACCATTACATTTGTAAGAACGCAATACGTATCATTAAACCAAAATTCATACCAATAACTCTGAAAATATAATAATCATGCTTACAATTCTGGAATAAAAAATGTGCCCTACTTTTATAGTTCCATGCAATCAAACTAACGAACCTATTAACCTTTTTAGAGTAAACCCACATGCTATTGTAGGCAAGAATTTCAAAGGGAAAAAAATCTGAAATTCTGGTAGCAACAGCTGTATAGATTAAACCAAATACATAACTTTTTCATCAAATACTTTATTCTGTATTGTTTTCTTAGAAATCACTTGCTATAACCACAGAGCTGTATATTGATTTTTTTAAATCTGTAATTTATTATACTTGTTTCAGTCTGAGAATTTAATGGTACTTTCATATGATCATAACCCAATTTTTTTTTACGTTTGACGCATTTTCAAATCTGACTCTTCTTAATCAGATAATTAAAATGCCAAACTACAAAAAATACACAGCATTCTAGATGAAAACCTTCAAAGTGACCCTCAAAGAAGGTATATTTCTGAATTTGATTCTGCCATGAATGCACTTACGAATAAGATAAGCAGTGATTTCTGTATATCTTCAAGGATTATTCATATATACATATTCTCACTTGCATGATGATTTTAGAGTCAAGAGTAGAATTAGAAAATTCTGCTTATAGATTACATCCATTTTTGAAAAATGATACTCTTCAATCTAAAATAAAATTAGTATTCCTATTTCTCACCTTGAACAAATGGATCAAGCTTCTGTATACCCTTGACACAGATGATAATTCCTTATAATACAACAATCATTTTTAAGCTTAAGCATCAAATAACATTCCCATTCCTCCTGTTCATAGACTATTAGTTGTGCAAAAGAGTCAATAACTTCTTCACATTTCCTTTTATCACCTTATCCAGAATTATGCCAGTTGCCGTCAAACTCGAAATGTTTCTGAGCCAAATCTCTGTTCTAATAGCAAAACACTCAAATCCATTTTTAAGAGCATTATACGCATTATTATAATGATTGTTCAAATGAAACACAAATTGCAAGTACTTGTGATAAAAAACGAGTGATTTGCAGAGTTGCCAACTCTTCCAATTTAGAGGGGATACTCCCGATTCCCGACCATACTTCCACCAACCCGATTTGCAACGTATTTCTCCCGACTTTCGCTTATTCTTAAAATTTCTCACGATTTTTATGTAGCTTGGCTTAATACTTTGTTATTTGCACCCAAAAATGCGTTTTTTGTCATCTGAAAGCACTTTATTTTTCTCTTGATAAATATAAAAGAAGTTTTGATTGAAGTCGTTTCATAAATGAGATATGGCACGCTTCTGCTTTGTGTTTGAGAGTCCGAAACACTTGTCCGAAAATGTCGTGTTCCGGTTCTCCAATGAGATTCAAGCGCTGCTATTGGTCATCTGACATATATTAGCCAATGAGCACAAAGCAAGGTCAAGATTGTTATTTCGTTCATCTCGCGAGTGAGCAGCATAAAATTCTGGTAAGTTTCATGTGCTTCCAATTTCAGTTCACAGTTTTTTGTCTTAGTTATATCTGCGAAAAATGAAAAATACTCATGTTCTTTTAAAAAATCTTAGACACATGACTTTCCTTCTATTATTTCGTGAAGGAACTGTAACATATTTGGAATGTGTACCGTTTGTCACAGCAATTTTTCGATTTTGCACGGTGGAAGGGCCGATGTTCTTAAACATGTGCGTACACAAGGTCAACGTTTGTTACATTGCAAAAAAAATTCCATGGAAATAAAGGACCAAACAGTTGTTGATCCAGAATACCTGTTCTCTGTCTTTTTGCTGGAGCACAACCTGCCGCCGAATGCATCGGATCAGACTAAGCTTTATTTAGAAAAATGTTACCCAGCAGCGAAATCGCTAAGAAATACTCAACTGCAAGAACAAAAACTTCCACAGTTGTGAAAGAAATGGGTTCAAGAAATTGGTATGAAAAATAAATCTTCAGTTACCGATTGCATTAAAACAGTTGCATCCTGCCTGTCTGCGGCTGGAAACAATAATATCAATGCAAAATTGTATCCTATTGTTTTTTTTTTTTTTTAAATCTAGAGTCTTTAGTAAAAGTAGTGTTAGAAAGTAAGTGTAGTTTATTTTCTGTCCCCACTTTAGAAGAAGATTTAGCAAGCTTTAATATATAGCACAGTTAATTGTTAGAACTTTAAAAGAAATGCAATTCTTGCGGATAATTTCTTGCACTTAGTGCCGGCAATGCACCAGGAATAGTAGGCTTGAAGACTGATGTTGCAGGCATCTTGAAAAAAGAAATTCAGATTTACAAATTATGAGGTGCACCTGTCACCTCTTAAATTTAGCAGTTGAAAAAGGGCAGCTTCTTTAGCAATAAGTGTAGACGAACACATTGTTGATATTCGTTATTATCTTGAAAAGGAAAGGAAGGACAACTTGAAACAATTCCAACAACTGCATACTACTAAAATAAGAAAAAATCTAAAACATGTATATACACGCTGGTCTGGTTATCTCTAGAGAAATGTGTATCTAGAATCCTCGACTAATGGAACCCCATCTTACATTTTTTAAGGAAGAAATAAATGCTTCTAGAGTTAAGATAAAAGACTGTATTCAAAATTATAAAACGCCTTAAGTAAATGGAGATGTAGTTATTACTTCTGCTGTTAAAAATATGTGTGAGAAAAATTAAGTAATTTCTGCACCTGCGAGCAATTTAATTGGCAGTTTCCAAAATAATACTGCAAAATATAAACGTAAAGCTCTCCCCAAAGATGGAGCGAATAAGACAGCTGGTGGCAGCCTTTACTGCATTCAAAGAAGAGATGAAAGCTTGCCAAGGAAAAATGGAAGAACCGTCAAATCAGTTAATAAAGAAATGAAAGCTGGACAAATGTAAATGAAAAGTGAAATTATTGTCATAATCTAAAACAAATTCGAGTCTATGGAAGGCAGAATATACAGGGTTGAAAACAGTTGGAGAAACTCAAGAAAGAGTTTCTGCCTCCAAGAACAAATTAAATACAAGGTTTCCGCTGCTGTCGCCAAAGAAGATGACACCTAAAAGAAATGCACAGTGACAACAGGTAGCAATTCTAATGGTTTTACTTTTTTACCCATGCCTTCTCGTCCCTGTCTGAAGCTATCCACATACGGTAGGAAGACCTCCTAGCAAGTGTATTACACAGAATTTCCTATAGTGGCAGATGCGAATGGATGGGATTCCCAAGCTAAGGCCTATCATCTAGCCCCTTCTGTGAGAGAAGACGCCGTGGATATCCTTCAATTTCTTCGCGAAAATTAGAGGCTAGACTTCGAAGGTCTATCTGACGCTTTGGAGAGAAGTGTTTAAAATATTATAGCAGGCTTCAGTTAAAGTCCCCTCAAGAAAAGACCGCGGAAACACTCCAGGAACTTGCCACGGATGTTGAAGGGCTGTCTCATCTTGCCTTTTTCACCTCGCTTTTTCGGAGTGCCGAACAGAAACAAGGGAAATCCTGTCCCTGCTGTATTTCATTGATGGCATTCAGAATCCTGAAACACAGAAAGCGCTGTGATTGCGGATGTCAAGGATTTAAAATGCCCTCTAGTGTACGCCATGAAATTCGAGGCAACCCTGTAAGCAACTTGTAGAAACCGCCACCTAATCAGAGCTGCTCAACTCAGGAGCCAATGGATCAAATGGCTGCTTGTCTAGACGATTTAACCAGACAAGTCAATGCCTTGATATGGAAGAAAGGTGACAAGAAACCAACGGTAAAATCCTGGATTTCCGGTGCTGAATGCCACATGCGAAGGAACTGCAGAATACCCGAGAAAATCTGAGAAATGTATTTCAGAAACTGAAAGAAGCCAATCTAAAGCTGAGTCCCGCTAAATGTAAACTATTCAGACACGACGTGACTTACCTTGGACAGGTCATCTCTGCCGATTATGTATGTACTGTTCTAGAAAAGTGTCAGCAGTTAAAGGCTGGAGATGCCCCGAAAATGTTTATCCTCTGAAACGTTTCCTAAGGCTTTGCGCTTCCTATTGGAGATTTGTGAAAGACTTTTCTTCCATCGCAAGACGCCTTCACAAGCTGACAGAAAGCAAGAAAAGTTCTTGTGGACAAAAGAATGTGAGGATATATTTAACAAAGTGAATGAGGCTTTTAACATCAGCTCCAATCCGGACGTATCCTCAGCTCGGCAAAGCATTTATTCTCGACATGCATGCAAGCAATGATAGTGCCGGTGCTGTTTGTCCCAAGAAATAAACGATAAAGAATGTGTCGTGGCATACTGGAGCAAGTGTCTATCTAAACCGGAGAGGAACTACTGTATCACCAGGAAAGATTTGCTCGCCATAATGAAAGCCGTAGAATATTTTAATCATTATCTCTACTGTCTTTCTGAAATTCCTGCTCCGCACGAATCATGCGTCGTTGACCTAGCTCTTAAATTTAAAGAATCCACAAGGCCAAATAGCCAGATGGATACAGAGAATCCAGGAATAGGACATTACTGTCATCGGAAAACTTCATCACATGAAAACGTTGATGCCCTGTCTAGAAGACCCTGACTAGAAAGCTGCCGATATTATTCGAGAGTGGAAGCGAAATATGAGCTGCTTAATCCGATCATACATCAAGTTACGAATCCAACATCGTCTGACCCAGATCCATGGAATGACGAAGAAGTCTGGAAAGACTAGTTGGAAAACGGCAATATTAAACTCATAATTGAATTTATGGATTCTTTAAACAGGAAACCTACTTGTCAGGACATTTCCATCTATAGTCCTACGACAAAACAATATTGGGCTCTGCGGGACTCACTCCATGTTCGAAACCGTATCTTATACCGGAAATTCGAATCGGAAGGTGGAAAGGCATTCCGATGGCAGCCGATACTTCCAAGATTCCGGACGTCCTTAAAGTAACTACGTAGCAGCCCTACAGGAGGCCACTTCGGAATAATAAAGACTCTCTTATGTCGTGAGCAAATATCCTTACTTTTGACACCTGACTGCAACTGGCTCCGACATTGCAAATTATATATAACCACAATAATATAAAATTGCACTTATCTGAACAACGAGAATAAGCCCAGCCTAATTTTCTAAATTTGAGAAGACTTTTGTAATTTAAATACCGCAAACTTGAACAGAGGAGTCCTCATCTTCTAAAACGCAGCAAATTGATAAATATCCCAGACATTTGCAGCGGATTTCATTTCATAGAAAACAAAACTCAATCTCGTAAAGCAATAGCATCGCAAGAAGAATTGGCTGCATTCCAGAAAAAGTAGTACGGAATATCATCCGCTGTTGCCATTCAAGCGATGCACAATTCTACTACAGTTGTTGCCATACTTATTCTCGATGATGTGAGAGGCACAACATCATCCCACCCTGATTTGCTCAAAATCAGACATTACACAAAATGTTCTAACATTAAGAATAAGACGCAAAACCATTACTAATGCATTAGGCTAGGAAAACATAAAAGAAATTTGCTTAACATACAATATATATATGATGGAGCATGCTAAAATGAGATCAATAATGAATAAACTTGAAAAAAATTACAGTCACTGCTAAACAGAAGGATTTAAGTCCAAAATTTCTATATTGCACATTATGTCTAAGAGTTTTTCCTTGGTTTTAAGAGTCTGCCGTATACCTGTTTTCAGTTGCCAGGGTTAGCACAGGATCGCTGGCAGCAGAAACGTCTAGTGGATAGAGTTTTCTGATTGGTCTTACCAAATACCCACTGCTTGTTTTTACCTGTACCACTCGTGTAGCCCCATCTCTACTGTTGACTATATTTACAATTTTGCCCATTAGCCACATTATAAGTTTTTTATTGTCTAGTACTATAAGGACCCCCACCTTTAGTTTTTGATATGAAACGCTGGCCTTCCGCACCAGCTGGGCTAGATATGTTGATGTTGTTGTTGCTAATGCTCATTTGTCTGACTTATAGTCAGCCCAAGCCCACGAAACTCCTCGTGGCAAGGAGTGCAAGCTTTACGCCTGTCGTTGACAACAGCCTTGAGCACTTTACAGGTGACAGTGCGATTTAGCTCAGTTCCGTCCCTAATTTTGAAGGAGGGCACCCCGGGGGTGACCAGTCCGATAGTCTCCCACCTATTTTCTCCTACCACAACCTCTCTCCGCTCGCCTCATATTTAGAGTGCTCCCATGCCGCACGGACACTGTACATTTACAAACATCCATACCTTCTCCGGGATTCGAAACCGGGCCCTTCGTCACGGTAGTCAGCGACGCTAACCACTATACCGGTTGCGCCAGATATTCCTTGCCGAAGCGACTTCTCAATTCTTGTCTCAGTGTGTTGCAGTAATTTGCCCGCACACTCAGTTTCTGGGAATCGATGTAATCCAGAGCTGGATGGACTTGTTTTGTGTCTTGCAAAAACAGGGAAGGTGTCAGAGGTACGAGCTCTTCTGAATCATCATAGATGTACGTTAAAGGACGGCTGTTTAATGTAGACTCAACGTCACACAGAACCGTCAGTAACTCCTCGAAATTCACGACGATCTCCCTAAAATTTGCATGAGAAGGGTCTTGGTGAAACAAACTAAGCGCTCTCAACACGCAGCCGTATGGGAAATGAATTTCCACTTTATTAAAAAGCACTCATTTTCCGTGATTTTTGTCCAATTCAGGCATCTCGAGCATTGTCTGTTCCGGTAAAATTGGTTCCGTTATAGGAATACACTGTTGCAGGACGGCCTCGTCTGGTAATGAACCGACTCGGAGCCTGTAGAAACGTTTCTTTGTTCAGAGGTGATAGATTTCAGATGAATTGCCCGATACACGGCGCAAGTGTGCAAAACGATCCAAGCTTTGCCCTTTGGTCTCAGAAGTAAAGGGTCACATAAATCTACTCCAATTGTTTCAAAGACTGCCGAATCTCTTACTATGTCAAGGGTAACTGGATCGGAGGGGTGAATAAAGCTTTAACGGAAAATTTCGTACATACTACGCATCGGATTACGCAAGATCTTCTATTACGTTTGGACGAAATGATCTAGTATCGCTCTCTTAATTTAGCTGCTAATATCTGAACTCCAGCATGATATTTCTTTTCATGATACTCTCTTATGAGACATTCAGTCAAATATTGCTTGGACGGAAGCAAAAGGAGATAAAGGAAACGGAATTCATCATCATCTTCAATGATTTTAGTTGTAACTGTGAGGATTCCGTCGTTGTCTCCTACTACCAAGAATTCGTGGACAGAATCTACTTTGTCTTGAAAATGCTTCCTTTGCTCTAACCTCACAAATGTTTCGCTGCTAGTTTTTTCTTCTACTTTTAGGGTATCAGAAGCATAGGAGAGTTTCTTTAGGAGTTTGTTAGCAAAGCGTAGAACCCAGCAGAATACTCGAACTATTTTAGAAAAACGCCTGTGCCACTCGGAATCTTCTAATTTTATGCTCAAATTGACAATCGCTGCCTTTTTAATTTCAGATGCAACAGAATTTTCTCTGAGGTAAATTCAATGTCTGGCCATTTTTCCAGAGAGCTCGAGGCCTTTCCACCAATTGCAATTCCATAAATGTTGAAAAGTGCACCCACAAGGTGCCACATCTGCAGGATTCAATTTCCCTGGGATTCCTTCCAATTTCTCCCACATTCCTGTTTCGAGAGTTTCCGAATTTCTTTTACTCTGTTATTTACAAATATGCCCCAGTTTTCCTCTCGTTGTATCCAGCTAAGGACTACAGTAGCGTCTGTCCAGTAATATATCGGAACATCAACTAAGGACAGGACTTCAACAGTATACCTTGCCAAGCGTGCACCTAGAACACAAGCTAGCAACTCCAAATGCGGAATAGTTATTTTCTTTAAGGGCGATAAGCGTAACTTTATGTTCTTCCTTACTCCTTCATAAAATGACCATTGCGTAAGCGGCTTGACTGGCATCGCAAAAGACGTGTTGAGTCCACAAATCCTTATTTCCATAACCCATGCGGCGAGGTATTAAAGACTAAACAGCCTCTCGTACCGTCTCGTAAATCTTGTTTGAAGTTCATCTGGTAATGGCATGTCCCAGTTCGATTTTGTTGCTCAGGCTTCTTGGAGTATTAATTTCGCAGGTGATATGGCGGGCACAAAGAAACCCAGTGGGTAAAAAACTGCATGGATTAGAGATAAGTTTTCTTATTGATAAGTTTCTTTAACGATTTCTTTTTGGACGGATATTGCAAGGATATCATCTCGTCTGTACCACTGCAAGCCTACAGGTCTCATCAGTTGCGAATGGTTTTGCTGTTTCGATATTCGATTGAAACAAAACGACCACTCTGAGCCTCGCGATCGATCGTTCTTTTAGCGATCACTCCGCGGCGAAAGCGATCGAATCGATATGTCAAAAGCGTTGTTTGTGCTTTCACGAAGACAGAATTGAAGTATGCCAAGGTACTTGGAATTTAAGGACAATCCTTTAGATCTAATGGATGGGCAGCAATTTATATCAAAGTATAAGGTATAGAAGCAAGGGGAGCTGACTCATTAACTGTGTTGTATAGTGTACTGACTCATTAACTGTATGAAACGCACTTGTTGCTAGTTGACATTCATTTAGCGTTGTGTTGTTTACATTTGTATTGATCGATAGCGACCTAATTCCAAGAGATATGGGTGGACGCATTGCAGCAAATTATTCATATCATTCCAAAAAGAACTTAAGTATATTCTGTTTCCCGAGAAATGAAGAAAATTGTCAATTAATTCTCGTCGATTGGAACGGATTCCGAGCACAGAAGCTTGCGCTTTTAAAGTACGTTCAGCTTCGTATGTTTTCATATATTGTTAAAAAAAATAAGCGTTCATGTTTCAGCAAAATGTGTATTCATTTAAATATTGCTAATTAATGACAAATTCATTTACATGTACAAAATGAATTGCAGAATGTGTCTATGTGGTCAATAGACAGATACCGCGAATGTTGATGTGATTTTTTTATTGTTATTATCGCGAACGGATAAAGTTAAAAAATTATATTTTACATTTGATTTAAATTTTGTGCGCTACTAGAACTATGAAGTGCGTTTTTTATTTAAATTTTAATGCGGGATTCATGGTTTAAAACCGTATGTTATTTTTTGAGCCTGTTATATTGTCGCTAAATCGGTCAGTTGGCCCCTATGTAAAAAGAATGTAAACATCGGATAATATGACCAAAATCGTGCATTATATAATGTTTCCTTTAAAGTAACATAAATATATCGTATTTATATTCGTTTTAAAGAAGGTAAGCATCAATTTAAGTATTTAACAAATAATTTTGACTGTATTTTATACATTATGTAGACTGCAGCTCTTTCAAACTGTAATTCCTGTCAATTTATTTCCAATGTATGAACATGAAATATGTTTTAAAATGCTGTATAAGCATAGTCACTCATTCTTAATTTAGTTCAGTTTTCATATAAGAATTTATCAGACAATTGCTTTCTTGATGTGTAATTAAAATAATTTAATAGTATATGTTACTGTAATTTAATACTTTTGATTTTAAATTTGCCAAATCAAGTTTATTTTTGTGTGACCTTGCATCAAAGGCGCCAATAGTAAACCTGTTTTGGCATTCATTGCGAAAATTTTTAATGAAAAGCTTATTACCGATGTAAAAGAATGAATAAATGATATTTACTTGGTAATCATTGTCTTATGATATTGCAATAACTTAAAGGGCTTCTTATTGTTTCTTAAGTTGCAAAACTTGTTTTCGTAACTTCTTGTCATCTTTATGTTTTACTCTTCTATGTTATCAAATAAATGTTAAAGGTATATTTCTAATCAAATATTCTTCCTTTCATAGCAGTGTTATATACCATGATATAATGTGTATTGGCATTTATTATATAGTTATGAACATTAATGACTATAGAGATTTATGATTTATTACATATATTTAGTTTATATCATTATGTAGGGTTTCCTTTATTTTGCATAACAAATTTATTTTAAGTTTGATACTTTTCCCGAACATCTCAACTTCGCCTAGTATTTTCTCACCGGGATGTGAATTTAAAGTTAAGTGAAGTGAATATTTAAAAGGGTAAATCTCCGAGTTTATTCAGAGCGTGTTTTTGCTAGCCAGCGCACGTTTCGTTGCTATCTCGCTGTTACGCTCCTAAGCCTCTTGGCCATTTCGGATAATCATCACGCCTGTTAGGTTATTGTGGGTCAACCTGTTAGGTGTAATTTAACGTGCCAATCCAGCACAATTCTATTTTAAATTCGACTTGAATTATATTCTACATTAAGTTTTCATCGCAAGATGACGGTTGTAAGGCACGAAGATCGTGCCTTTCTGTTAAACTTTGAATAAACAAAAGGTTACTTTTCATCCTTCTTCTGTGCTGGTCATTTATTCAAGCCTGTGCGAGAATTCGCCAGGTTCATTGTAGGATCTAATTTAGTTTTTTGTGGAATACCAGGGACAGATCTTTCAATGTGTTATATAAGTTTCTTTTTATAATGCATCATAATATATTTTTTGAGTTGTTAGTAGAGCTGTAGTGTACATTTTTCGTTTCTGTTGCTTTAAAACATCTTTTGAATCATGTTTTTTTCAGTATGCATCCGTAACTTACTTCACCTATATTTTTCACATGTTAATGTCTTTTCGGTTAGCTATTTTCATAAAAGAATTAAAATAAAATGATGCCCTTTGTAAACTTTCCATAGATAAAATTTTAAAACAACAGCGCTGAGAAGTCAAAGAGGGCACACCAAACCTGAATTGCAACCCTAAAAACTGTTACATGACTGACGAGTCAGCCTGCATCTCTAGGAAGTGTATCATTGGTTACTTCCAAAACAGTGAAACTTCCGACCATCCGTGACCGTTCCGTGATAAACAGCCTCGCGCATCAAGTAACCTCTGGTAACCCCTACCAGCTCGACTGGTAGGGAAGTGTTTCAATTGAATACGAAAAATCACTCATTTTCAAAAGTGATCGCTAATGCTGGATGTAACGGTCTGTTTGAGTGATCATCGGTGTTTCAATTGAATGAGGCCTTAGAACTGCGGAGACTGGATGGCAAATTTTTTTGTGAATGGCGGGCACTTCCCTATAACGGTATTGGCCACTACTAACGCCAGAAGTGGTGACCATTTTATTGTGGAGACACCTCACAGGCGGCCACCGCTACCTCCGATGAAGAAACATAATTGGAACATAATGGATAATTTTACATCCATGCCTTCTCCGGGATTCGAACCCGGGCCCTTCAGTATCGCAATCAGGCTCCCCTAACCACTATACCGTCTGGGCGGCCCTGGACGGCAATCTTCAACTGCTAGTTCTTGATCACCATTGTGTTTAAAAGTCCACATTCGAAGCTCCATTTTGGCTTTTGCCATAATAGTAATCGAATGGCTCATAAAAATTTTCAGCTCTTCGTTATCATCTGCTGACGCGACATAGTTGTCAACATAAATGATTTGGCAAGTTTTCTGTGTCTTTTTTCGCAACAGCTTTGAATTCGGGTGCAATATGGGACAAATGAAATGAAATCACAGTTGCCAATAAATACGGGCTACTACTAACCCAAAAACAACCCTCTTGTGACGAAATACTTCGATTCTTATATTTACCCACCATAAAAACTTTAAGTAATTTTGATTCTCAAGCTCTATCTCAATTTGTAAAAAGACTCGCCTAATATCTGCTGTTACACCGATTGCCTTTTCCCTAAACAGCATTAGAATGGCTGAGATTTCTTCTACAAGATTTGGACCTTTCATCAAGCAATCATTTAGCGAAAGCGAACCAACGACTTTGCTCGATGCATCGAATACTGACCTAATCTTGGTAGTAAAGCTACCTAATTTTATTATTGGATGCTGTGGCAAATAATGGCCTCCGTCATTCTTTACTGATTTCGGGACAATTTCTATAACATCTATAACATCGACAGCCATTCGTTGAATACCGTACTATTAATACAATTTATTTAACTTTCTTAATTTTCTCGTATCAGCAAAGAGCCTCTTTTCTGCAATGTGCCAGTTAGAAGGAATCTTAGGGGCGAAGTTTAGAGAGCAAGGTAAACTCACACAATATTTACCATATTCGGTTCTGCTCTTGCGCCGCTTTGTCTTCTGCGACCCTGGAAATGCTCTGCGCATCATCTGCAATGCCGATAGTTTCTAACTTTCATATAACGGAAGGTTCCATGTTTTGAATAAGAAGATTGGTTACTAACATGGATGGGGGACCCTCAAAACTTTGGATAATTGTTCGATTCCCCGCACAACGTCCATCTCATTTAGTATTTACTGGCTGTCAAACCATCATCAAGCTGAATTACTTCACCATTAAGTATTTGTCCATAAATATCACTCCCTATGAGGATATCTATTTCCGGGTGATCCTCACCAACATCTGAAATCCAAATTCTGTGTCTTTTTAATTCTTTCAATAACGGACCTTTAGGAATGCATGGTATCCCTCCACAAATGGTATTTTGATCCAGAAAACTAAATTAGTGCACTTTGCTTTTTCCAACCGGGCTTATAGAATATCGCTTGTGGTTTTTTGATTGTTCCCCCAAATAACGTATGAATTAAATTCTCAGATGAAGTGTTTTTCAGATTTAAAGCTTCAACTGTGGATTGTAAAACGAAAAATCGTTGGGATCCATAATCCAAGAGGCACCTGACCACCTTCTTTACATTTTCTGCAACTACTTCAACCACTAAAGTCATAAGAGTGACTTCCATTCGTACATAGGGGAGAAGACATTGTACTTTGTACTGTTACTGACTCTTTTCGCTTTGCCTTATTCTCAACATTATTCTCTGATACCCCCGGACTTAAAATTATAGGGTGAGATCTCTTGCACAGCTAGTACTAAATAAACTGTTGACACTCTTT
>KK112056.1:171336-220822 GCA_000611955.2 Stegodyphus mimosarum | reverse complement strand
GGACAGCGAAAGCAGCATTTTAATTAGCTTAATTTGTCTAATCTTTCCTTTAAGCACATCTATCTAGTAGTAAAACATTCTTTGCTTTCGTGAGATTTTCCAAAAAAAAAAAGAACACATTTTTGCTGCGCTCGGGATTTTTTTTTCTTAGATGTTACATCTTTGAAATGTTCATCGCGCGAAGCAGAAGAAATTTCAAATCCAGACCTGGCCAGTTTAACTCTCTGCTCTCCTTCGACCTATTTACGCAAAAATTCCCGGAGATTTGAGAGACGTGATCCCTCGTTACTGAGCAGACCGCTTCTCTGCCATACTCGAAGCATCTCAGCTGGCAGACGACTCGAGTGATCCCTCGTTACTGAGCAGAGCGCTTCTCTGCCATACTCGAAGCATCTCAGCTGGCAGACGATTCGACAATGCGATATAACCAGGCCACATTAGTATCTAGAGCTAAACCTAAAGACTCTAGAGATTTGAGGTTGGACTCGATTTTGTCAAAAGTAACACTAGCGGCAACCGATCCTTCACTTGTAAGCGCAGGTTTTGGTTAATTAATTTTAATTAATTTTAACAATTCTTTCACATATATCTCAGTTAACATTTCCTTGTTGCCAAAACGCTCCTTAAACACAGACACGGCTTTTGGATAATTTTCAGCCGTTAAAGGGTAACTAACTGTATATCAACTCACTATCCCGAGTTCCGGGTAACATTGATTGAGCTAAATAATGGAATTTGTCAACGTCATCAAGTTCCTTATCCTCATAGATCTTAAATTGATCCCAAAATGTAAGGTAACTAATAATTGCCCATCAAATTTTTAATTTGAATTTTTGCAACTTGTACCGTTTTTCATTAGAAGCGCTTATGCTACTAATCCGTGTTAGAACTTGTATTGACACACGCTCACTCATTTGCATTATCTATACTCTCTTTCACCAGACGATTAAGCGTGATAAATTCACCTGAATATTCCTCGCAGCTTATAACTTCGGTTTCTAGATCATATTAGCAGCTTTGTCCTAAATCAATAAATCTAGTATCTTTGAATCGTAATATTTTAACTCAGCAATTATTGTTTATAACTTCACAATTTTATCTTTAATACAGCTTTATCCACTTGAACATCTTTACTAAGTTCGTTCCTTAGCACCTTAACCGTTCTAGTGAAAGCACTGCGTGCCGTTTGCATGCATATCCATTTTTACCTTTAGATGCAAACCCACTTAAAACTCAAAATCTATAAATTTTATAAGCATTCCGACAAATCCTCAAAAATTCTTTACTCAGCAATTCCAAAAATATAACTCAATACAATAAAAATGAGTAAAAATAGGTCATAACATTCATACAAAATAAATCGAAATTATTTCGAATACAAATACGAAATTCAGTGTTGCAGATGATTAAAAGCATAACTTTTCCAAAGAAGACTTAAATGAATATTTACTTCTATAATAATATAATATAACAAACACAGTACTTTCTCAACTACATATAAATATCAGGTTCGAATCCTGGCTGGCTCGCCACTATCTTATGTCGTGAGCAAATATTCTTACTTTTCACACCTGACTGCAACTGGCTCCGGCATAGCATGTATACTCAATATCTATAAATTTAAATACCATTCCAGATTTTTTGAATGCATTTAATAGAATTCTATTCGCATTTATATTTGCAAATTATATATAACCACAGTAACATAAAATTTCACTTATCTGAACAACAAGAATAAGCCCAGCGTAATTTTCTAAACTTGGGAAAGCTTTTATAATTTGAATACCGGAACCTGAACATAGGAGTCCTTATCTTCTAAAACCCAATAAATTGACAAATATCTCTAATATCCGTAGCAGATTTCATTTCACTCAAACCAAAACTCAGTTTCGTAACGCATACATTGCAAGAAGGAACCTCGAAGGAGTTTCTAGCTTTGATTCTCCTTAACGTTGTTGACCTAAAAATTGGGATAGGAACACTTCATATTTTTTTAAAAAAAAAAAAAAAAAAAAAAAAAATCTGTTAGCGTTTTCTATCTTAATCCTTTTTAAACACGCACTTATATTGCTTAATCCAAACGCAACAAAAACTCTTGTTATTCAAAACCTCTTGAATTTTCTTTGTCACATATTTTTTGGAATGGTAGAAATCGTGGGAACGTAATGGGGAACAGAGAATTTTTTTTTTCTAGTCCGAAGGGGCTTTGTCCCTGAGGGCTATTGTTTTTGCTTTGCAATTTTGCGTCGAATCACTCACCTTTCAAACTGTTGCCACTAAATATTATCGCCCTGTATTATATTTGAAGAAATTAAATAATGAAGAGTCTGCGTAAATGTATATATGTTTCTCGCATTGTGATAAAACAACGGTACCTAGAACCATCCAATTTTGAATGACGTAATTCTACTGTGAATATGGGCATCTGGAAGTCCAAATTTGAAATTTGGAATTTGTTTTATTATCGATTTCATATTTTGTAAAACTTTAACGAATTTTTGATTAACAAACTCAAGGATTTCAAAGCGAGCCATGGCAACAAAACATTTTTATCTCCAGCGCGCGAGGCTGCATATTGGAAATTCTAAAGATATGCGCAATTTAAAATTATTTTGCGATATTGCTCTTGAACTGAATTTTGTGGTTTCAGTGCGAAGAACACGATATTTAGTAAATAAAGGTAACGTACAAAATGTTAAAAAAACGCCCCCTTTGGACGTAATTTGAAATCCGAAACGTTTCAGTTCTTTTTTTTTTTCCATATGGGCCCACGAGGTCTACTTACGCCACTAGATAGGTTACTGTAACTTAGATAGTCGTTGACTAAACTGTACTTTCTCTATTTTCATTAGTTACGCTTTAATCGTTTTACTCCTTTTTACTGATGTGCTGAAAAAGATAGTCTTTGTTTCATAGAAATTCATTTGTTTCGTCCCTTGAAATAGTAAACTGTGCTATATATTCAAGGCTTAAACTGAACCGGAGTCCGGCTGTGGTATTTCTTATTTTTTAATTACGGTGTGATTTCATCCATATCTCCAATTAATAGGAGACCCGGTATTTTATTTTATTAGTCCAAAGGGATTTGAATCCCGAAGGACTATTACTTTCGTTTTCGCATTTTGTGTCGTTTCACTTTTCAATTTACTGCTTATTTTACACTGGTTTGCAAAAATTAAGGTTTTTTCATTATAACTTTGTACAAAAGCTTTCCAAATAAACGCATTTAATACCGTAAGATCCCCAATACGTAAGGACATGAGTAATGTAAGCAACACTTACTAAAAGAAAAATCAGAGGGATAAAAAGAAGCTTTATTGAAAAAGTAGCATGGAGCGCAATGCGACTGAAGGCCGAAATCTCCCTGTGATGGGTGTCCAGCAAGAAACATCTGGTCTTTAATAGGGGATATGATCTCCCTTGACTGCTAGGCAGGTTTCACATCATTTGTGCATGCTGGATATGTGGTTGTTAATGAGCTGTTGAGATATTGCTGCTCGTTCCTCTTGTAGCACCAATCGCAGTTTCGGAATCGTTACTGGCGATAAGTTACGTGCTGCCACGGGTCTCCCTAGTAAGTTCCGTACATGCTTGACGGGATTTAGATCCAGAGACCTTGCCGACCAATCCATGTGTTCAATATCTTCACTCTCCAACAGCTCTTCGACAGTAACTGTGCGATGAGGTGGAGCGTTGTCGTCCATGAAGAGGAACTGAGGACCCATAGCCCTTGTGAAAAGACGCATGTAAGGAAGAAGAACCTCGTTACAATAGCAGTCCCAGGTGACGAACCTCCTTGGGAGATATGAAGGTCGGTCCGGCTACCAAGCATTATGTCTGCTCGAACGAGAACTCCGCGACCTCCAAAACAGTCCCTTTTGATGATGTTGAAGGGGTTATTGCGTGTTCCCCGCTCTGTCCAGATGTGTATGTGTCTAGAATCGCAACTCAGACTAAATCTGCTCTCATCTGTAAACAGTACTCGTCCCCATTCATTGTCTCTCCAATTCCGGTGTTCCCGGCACCACAGAGAACGCCTTCTCCGATGGGCAGGCGTTAGAGGTACACACCGTACAGGGCGTCGTGCAAACAGACCACCACCGTGCAGTCTTCTGGCCACGGTAAAACGCGATATCGGTCGTCCAGTCGCCTGTGTCGTGTGTCTAGCGATTTCTCCCGCTGTCTGCCGCCTGTTTCTTCTGGCCTGTAAGGCAATATACCGGTCATCTGCGGGTGTGGTTCCTCGTGGACGACCACTACTAAACCCCCGGATAGCTGTTCCTGTAGTTTGAAATTGTCTCCAAAGTCGTGAAACGATGCTGTGAGCAATTCCGAACTTTGCAGCCACACTTGTGACACTGCGGCCTTCCTCCAACTTCCCAATGATTCGACCTCAGTAAAAGCATCCAGATGTCGTCTAAGAGATTGATTATTCGCCATTTCTCGCTGAGGCAGCAACTCGGTGTGATTTTAACTGCTATACGGCGTGCGATTTCTTTGCCAGAAATACTGATCTTACACCGACAACATGCTTTATACTACTCAGACACTCCCCCATTCCGTCTACCTGCATATCTGCGCATGTGCTACCGTACATCACCTTACTTAATCTCCTGATTGGTCTTTCTGTCCGCTCTGCCTCTTCGTTCAGCTGATATGCTAATTTTTCGACTTCGTCCTTAATTTTTGCACATCAGTGTATTTTATTTTATTTTATTTTATTTGGGGGGGACGTAGCTTTCTCTTTAAAATCATCTGCGTTGCACGGGAAAATAAAAAGCAATTTTAATTACAATTCTAAATAAATAGCCAAATAAATGTGAAATTCGTAACAATATTCTCTAAAACTTTAACGAATTTTTCATTAACAAACTCAAAGATTTCAAAGCCAGCAATACCAACGTTGTACAGAAAAACATTTTTATCTCCAGCGCGTGAGAGTGTGTACCGAAATTTCTAAAGATATGCTCAATTTAATATTATTTTGCGATATTGCTGTTGAACTGAATTTTATGGTTTAAGTGCGAAGAACATGGTATTTAATAAATAAAGGTAGCACACAAAATGTTAAATAAGACCCCTTTGGACGTAATTAAAATCTGAAACCTTTCAGATTTTTTTAACTATTATCATCAATTTAACTAAATTTATTAAATATTTAGTTATCTATTTACATTTTATTGAATTTTATTTATTATTTTAATTATTTATTTTTGTTCGTCTTTCATGATTACCTTGCATAGGGCTCCGGTACTTCTGAATTTAGAAATTAAGTTCTGACCTTAAATTAAATATCTATTACACAATATGAATATCTTAAATGATATATTACTATTTCGCAACTTACTACAAATACTGTCATTTCAGCTTTGTCTTCTTCAATTTATTTTAGTACACAGAAGTACCCTGCAGCTTGAACTGGTCCAGTTATCTTTATTTCATTCCCTTTTGCCGTAAGAATGAATAATGAATGTAATGCATCGTTTATAACCTATAAAAGTGGTATAGGCATTATGTATAATGTTTATAAAGTTATCAAGTTACAAAATTTATCATTTCATCTAATTTCCCAAAAATATTCGTCTGGTTTTCTTGCTCGAAAGTGTCTGGCTTCTACTTCTTTCTTTCTTTTTTTTTTTTTTTTTTTTTTTTTTTTATAAATCTTAATGCTTATGAGAAATCAGATGGGGAAAAGATTCCCAATGTGTTTCCCAAAAGGATTATTGTTGCTTGCTGGCTTCATTCATTTATCATTTATTGTTGATGATACATTGTTTCAGAAAAGCATTATTAGAAATATATTCCCTACAGGCAATAGAAATTTCACATTTTTCATTAAATTATTCCACTAAAAATATCAACTACTGTATTAGTTTCAGTTTTGCTCAAACAACCAAGATGTAGCATGTTATATTCGAATTATGTTTCATTTCTTATTTCATGGCCAAAGTAGTAAGTTCTTACTCTAGTGTATCGTAATTTCTGAATCGATAATTTTGCTTGTAGCATTTCATAATTTTATTAGCATCATCTCTAAAAACTTTATATTTTATCAGCGTAATAGTGATAGAAACATGTCTTTAGTATTTGTGATGTCGTTAAATTTATTGAAAGTAATTTTCCCCCTTTTAATAGTTTCCTGTAGATTTTAATTTAAATATTAGACGGGTAAAACTGCAATCTTTGCTCTTCATGTTTTCTGTGCAACATTTTAAAAGATAACAAAAGGAATAAGCTATGCCAACTCATAACTTTTCAATTAGTCAATAAATATTTTTAGTGTTATTATTATTTTACTATTTTCACGTTACTATTATTAGTTTTAGTGTTTTACTATTATTCTCGTGAATCTGAATGATTTAATTAGATGTCTTTTTTAATTTTTCAAAAAATTTATATTCTGGGATTCCACCCTCTTATTTCACAGTTCAATGTGAGGAACCTTGTACACTCATAAGCGAATAATCGCTTGAGTGTGTGCACAGAGATGTAAGACGCAAGAAGGGTTAATTACCCATTTCTCAAAATAAGAATCAACACAGTCTGCTCCTATCTCGGAGAGTACAGCAAAGCCTCCATTTGGGCTTAAACGCAAATTAATAAGAATTAAAACTTAACTAATACTTAACTAAAAGATATAATCGAAGCTATCAGTGTTCTAAGTAGTTAGCCCCTAAATCTCAATTAAGTAGGCGAAGCTATCAAGGGCCTGAAATACGGCCGAGCGTAGTAATAGCTTAGAGAAAGACGTAGCCCAAAGGCAAACGCGGGCTAGTTCGAAACTCTGGCTCTT
Organism: Stegodyphus mimosarum; assembly: GCA_000611955.2. Taxonomy (NCBI): domain Eukaryota; kingdom Metazoa; phylum Arthropoda; class Arachnida; order Araneae; family Eresidae; genus Stegodyphus; species Stegodyphus mimosarum. The sequence goes on along the minus strand of KK112056.1, from coordinate 214,029 downwards.
TAACGAAATCAATGAAGCCTCGACTTAAATACTATTCTTACTCATTTGCATTAAACGTGTTTCTGAAAATACATTCTGGTAGGAAATTGTAAACTGAAGCTAGAGGAGATAGGATAGGTGGATAAACTTAAAATAACTGTTATAAAATTAGGATAAACCTTACAATATTTTTGACTTTATTCTTATACTAAATAATTTTTTTTCCCATCATAAAGATAATTTCAAAATTAGATTTCGAATACTTTATTTGAAAAAATTGGTTAGTTATGACAAAGCATACAAGATCTATCTATCTATCTCAGATAAGAAATCTTTGTAGACTTCAGTGAAGTCATTCAGAAAAGCCCACGAAAGGTTCTTGGACGTTTTAAGGGAAACTGTCTCTCATTTTTTTTACAGGGGAAAAACATGAATGCAGCTAGCTTATTCCCCCCTAACTGAATCTGGGAAGTGTTAGCAGCCTTATCCATTCAACTAGTTGACGGACCCTTGAACAAAAAGAGGTTGTTATTAAAAAAAAATAATGCATAAAGCGAAAATTTATATTTTGATGCAATACAATATAAAAATACACCCCATGTCCACAAAAGTCAATACCGGAGCTCTTTTTTTCGCAACCATTGATTGTAGACATAGAGTTCTAATTACAAAAATTTTTAAACGATGCAAATATTCACGTTTTAGCATTTTAAAATTTTAACAGATTAATTTTATAAAAAAATCCGATAGCTTTCAGATTTTACATTATGCCCAAAGGGGCGTTTTTTTTAACGTTTCTTACCTGTATTTATTAAATATCATGTTCTTCGCACCACAAAATTCAATTCAATAGCAATATCGCAAAATGATTTTAAAATGAGCATATTTTTAGAATTTCCTATACACAGTCTCGCGCGCTGGAGATAATTCCCCCCCCCGTACAGTGCTGCCCTTGTTCGCTTTGAAATCGTCGAGTTTCTCAATCAAAAATTCGTTAAAGGTTTACAAAATATGAAGTAGGTAATAAAACAAATTTGATGTCCCTAGGAAACGTTGTTTTTTCGCAGCGCGAGCGCATACATTCATGCAGATTCTTCATTATTTAATTTCTTTTAATATAAGGAGGGGCTTTAATATTTGGTGGCACCAATTTTAAAAGTGAACCGACATTTATAGTGAACCAACGGAAAATGCCAAAACGAAATAAATAGCCTTTCTGGACTAACGGCCTTTGGGCTAATAATTATGAAGTTATCCCGATCCCTATATTTATATTTAGGAAAATTTTATACCTATTATTAAAAATAAGACATGAAAATTGTGACTCCCGTTATACACCCGTATACTATAAAAACTGATATTTCATATTGAAACTAGAGATCATATTCTAGAGTCGTATACAATTTTAAAAAGAAATGTCTGTTTTTATGCGCAACTAAAAATAAAATATGAGATTAAGGAAAATTTTCAGTTTGTTAGTTGATTAGAAAATAAGCAGCTCTACGCGGATTATCTTTATCTATTATTAAATACTCCCCCCCCCAAAAAAAAGACGATCTTATTCACAGAATCTTACAGAATTCGTGTATCAAAAAAACACTGGGCAGGCTTCAATACATAGTAAACACGGACATTACTTGCATACATTCAAAATTTAAAATAGTTGTATTTTAATAAATTTTTATATAATTATTATAGATTATGGTTCTAAAGTAATAAAACTACATGAGAATATTAATAACACATTTTTAGCATTTGAAACTTACATATTACTTGTGTGAAAATTCTTTTGGCATACCAAATATGACGAACTTATGAATTAAAGACTAGTCAATGGCAAAAGAATACCATTGCATGGCATGTAAGATGGAAAAAAAATCAACTTCGAATTATTCTAATTTACTTATGAACCCACCCCTCAAGACACATGTCACGCGAAAAGCTGAAAATTTTGAAATTAAATATCTGGATTAATTTTTGCCACACGATTCAAATTGTTTGTGTTTTATTTTTTAAAATCAGTATAATATCATATTTTCCTAAATATAAGTATAGGGACAAAGAAAACATAAAAAAAGTTAGTTGCAATTATTACAAAACTGATTTCTTTAATTTAAAATGCCAAAATATGAATTATTTGTGTCATTTAAAACATCTCTTTAAATGGGAGTATACGCTACGATCAATGGTTGCGAAAATAACTGCCAGTTAAGAACTTTTATGGACACAGTTATCTGTTATTTCAAAAGCATACCTAATGAGAGATAACCCTGGAGTGGTTTGCCGTCATAAGTAATTTGATATTTATTTTCAGGAGGTTGTTTTAGGAGATCAGTCTTAATTTTTAGCGTATCTGTTTCTAAAGCTGCCAAGTTTTTTTCCCTGCGTCCATTAAATCAATATTTGAAATGCATGATGTTTCCAAAAGTCATTTGCGGACTTTACGTGCTGGTTTGTCAGACCACGAGAAACAAGTTTTACACAGGAAAATGTGTCCGAAACCGAAGCTGCCGCTAGAGAGCGATGTTCTTAGGCGTATTGGAGCGAGGAAAGCGGGATGATTTCATTCGAGGATGTTGCATGAGATGGATGCATCGGTTCAGTAACGAGGAACTGGCCGATATGCATTACGTTTATTGGGCCGTGAGTAGAAATGGACCAAAGGCGAAACGCTTGTATTGAAAGCGCTTCTCAAACAGACGCCTGCCAAGTCATCCATTCTGTAGAAAAGTGCACCGCAAATTAAGTGAAGCTGGAGCTTTTTGAGTAAACAGCCACATCATTCGACAACGCAGTCCACATACACTTGCCTTAGATGAAGTTGTGCTACTGTGAACTGAGAAGAATTCGGTTACAAATATCAGAGCAATCGAACGCGATTTGCGTGTACCTCGCTCCAACGTTATGCGTGTACTGCACGAGTACACGCAATATTCCTACTACATTCAGAAGCTACAGACATTGAGCAAAGCCAGTTATCTCCAAAGTGTCGCATTCGCAAGTTGGTATTTGCATGAACGTAACGTACAGATATATTTTCCATCGTGGAGTTTGTTTACCTATGAAGCGACTTTTTTTCAAGGGACAATGTCTTGAATTCGCACAACTTGCCTTTGTGGACGCATGAAAGCCTCAGAAATATACGTGCTCATGCAAACCAACAGAGCTCCACCATAAACGTGTGGCCTGGTATTCTCGGTGACTTTTTAGTTGGCCCTTAGATACTTTCTTTCTTCCCGCCATCGACGGAACAGCTGCCTCACTGGGTTAGGTGCTTTTCAGCCTGTTGGATCCCGTCCATGGAATTAAAAAATAAATAAATAAATATAAATAAGGAGCTTAGTGCAGTATCCTCCGGGAATTGGCCACGCTAAACAAGGAACATTTTTTCACTATTATGGTACATGTTAGGCATACAGATATATTAAGAATATGGTATAGACTCCGGTACAATTGTAAAGATGAACAAATACATTACAAACTGTGAAATACATTAAATCAGTTCTGGATCAATCATAGTATTAAACATAACTAAAAACAAAACAAAAACAAGACATTAAGTAAATTAATATATGTAGAGAGTGGGTTGCTGACGGCACGGTGCCCAAGGAAAGAAGTTACTCCAGGCTGTAAGCAATGCTTTTAGCAATAGTAGTCAGTCCCTAATGCGGCTGAGCGCATATTTATTCTTAATCGTGTTCTTGAACCATGCCGGTATATTGATTGCAGCTGCTCTTTTTAAATGTGAATTCGCTCTGTGCGGACAATCATACAGATACTGTTCTGGGTCACCAGTACTGTCACAGATGCATTTGTCCCTGTCTCTCAGGCGAAATCTGTGAAGGCAGGACACATATAGGCCATGACCTGTCAGATACTGTGTGAGGTGCGAAGAGCTGCTATTTGATTTCTGGTTCAATTTGGTTGAAAATTATACAGTCTTCTTCCTGTGGTGCTCGAATCCTAGTAGTTTTGCTATTGTATCATTAGTTTACAATTTAGAGTTGTTTTCAGATATGAGCGCGGAAAGGACACATTAATGCTACTCACTTAGGGTTCATTAGCTTCGCCTTTCGCAAGCACATCTGTAGCTTCATTTACTTTAATCCCCGTATGGGTTGGAACCCATTGAAGTTTGGCCTGAGACTTGCAGGAATCGAAATTAATAGTTTTTATATGTCTCTGACTATGGAATGCTTATTGCGGCCGCACTAGATGGCCTGCACTCTGAGTCTGTGTAAATTACTTTATACCTTTCATTGGTAACAGTGAAGTCTAGATCTGCTTTTAGGTCTGTAAGTTCTGTCTGAAATAATGAGTTATTGGGATGAAGCGTCTTAACCCAGAAATGGATCACCCTTCATTTCAGACCAGACACTGCCAGTCTCAAGCTCTCCTTTGGAGCCATCAGTATAGAAGGCAGAGGATTGTAATACACGTAGAGGATTATAGCTTGTTTCTGTATGGCAGTGTGCAGGGTAGCAAGGAGAGTGGGCAATGTGATTCTTGTAGTCTCAGGATACATAAATCTTATTCCAAATTGAAACGTCTTGTTTTAGCTTCATTGCCCTCACCACAGCACTCTCCCTCTGTACTACCAAGTGCAGGGGCGGAAGACGCCCCCCAAGACATTTAATGCAGTTGTTAGAGAAGTACGAAATCCTCTCCAGTGGCCCAGAAGAAATGGTCTTTGCGCCGAGTTCAATGCTTATTGGATGTTAATCGTGACATTGATACCCTATATGGAGAAGCCATGAAGTGCTATGCGCTCAGCGACGGAGGCGTACCATAACTTGAGCATCTGTGAGAAGACACCACGGCTAGGAGCAGCTGTTCTCCGCATACCGTTAGACAGTTTATGCAGCCTTTTTTAAGATCCTTGATGTGAGGAAGCCAAGAGGATCTGTCGTCTATGATCACACCCAAGTAGCAGAAATGTCTCACGAATTGTATATTTCTATCATGGAGGTTTACGCACGGAGTACGCTCGTGCCTTTTTCCTGGGCTAATCAGCATTCCTTTTGTTTTTGCTCTTGAAATTGTGAGCTTATGTTCACTGGCCCAGAGGACTATTTTGTCTAGCGTTTTTTGAGAATTTACCTCGTAACTTTTACGGCTGTGTCCGTTTGAAATAAACAAGAAGTCGTCAGCATACGTTATTATTTCTGATGTTTCATCATCATCAAACAGGTTGAGCGTGGTGCCTTTTACCACGTTTCTCAAAAGTGGACCTAGGCAGGCGCCCTGCGGGCAACCTTTCGTCAGCTTTTGCATGCGGATGCCTCCGTATGTTGTAGCTTGAATTCTTCTTTCGCTCAGATAGCTGTAGATCAAATCAAATAAAGTTTTGGGGCAACTGATTTCTTTGAGACATTTCAAAACATCATGCCACCACAACGAATCGAATGCATCTTGAATACCTATGCTGATGACAACAGTATGCAGTTTATTCTTTTATTTCGAAGTGCCGTGTTCCGTAAGTGATTCAGTGCGTGATCCACTGACTTTTTTGCTATAAAATCATACTGCCTAGCATTTATGAGTTTATTAGCATGAATGTAAAAATTCAGTCTTTGAAGTACTATTTTTTCGATGATTTTTCCCATGCCTGGGAGCAGGCAGATGGGCCTATAAGAGGCAGCCTCATTTGAATCTTTATTTCCCTTTAGGAAGAGGGCAACTTCTGCTGTTTTTGTGCCCTCTGGAAAGTGGAGAATTCTCCAGGAGGAAGTAGGGAAGAATAGAATAGGAGAAAAGTAGTATTACGGGATACGTGTTATGCATTGCTCTAAGAATGCTGTTACCAAGCCCATCCGGACCTGGAGCTTTACTAGGACTGAGTTTTTTGATTACGCCATTCAGTTCCTTATTTGTTGGCAGAGGCTTAGAATCAGCAATGGACGAATTATAATGCTGTTCAATACTAGTTCGTATTTCCTTCTGCGCTGTTGTGTCTTTATGGGAATCATCATGCTGGAAAATCGTTTCCAGTATATGTGTCACAGTCTGGGAACTAGTGTTGACATTCTGACAGATTGACGTAATTAGACTGGTAGGTTTGAAGACCTTATCATGAGCAACTTTGAATAATCTACTAAATTTTTCAGTTACTTTCGTACAATATTTCTGCCAACGTTCCAGTTCAACATTTGAAATCTTCCGCTTGTAGGCAGCGCGGTTTTTACTGAAAATGATTCTCAATGCCTGTCTCTCATTCGGATCGCGGCAGCATTGAAAACGGCGCCTAAAGGTGACAACTCGGCTCCGTTGGGCCGCTAGCACGGAATTCCACCACGGAGTTTTATTTGGGGCAGAGTGACTTCGCCGTTTAATACTTTATCACAGACCAAATGCAATACATCTATTATCATATTGTATGCCGTATTGAGCTCTTCTTTATCACTTGCATTATCGAAGGCTGCAATTAAATGAGAAACATGGGGCGCCAAGATGCTGCGAAATTTCTTGAAATTTATATAGTTTTTTATTCATCTACTTTTAACTGCGTATTGGTGTTCTAATTCAATATCAAATCTAATAAATCGATGGTCACTTAATGATGGGCAATCACTCTGTAGAGACATTAGGTTATTACGAGGCAGGAGAGGTGAAAAATAAGCAACGCCTTCTCCGGGAATCGAACCACGGACCTCTCGGTTACGCGTCGAGCATGCAGACCACTACACCACGAAGGCATGCGAAGAAGGCGGGAGAAATACCTTATATACTCCCCCTTTTAAAGGGCGACTGGGGTTTTGGGGACCCAATCGCCAAATCGCGGTGGTGGAGAATCATCATCCACCACCTTTTTAGTTCGGGCGCCAGTGTAGAGACATTAGGTTATTTAGAAGCAGGGGACATGAAAAATGAGCAACGCCTTCGCCGGGAATCGAACCAACGACCTCTGAAATACCGGCTGAGTGTGCTGACCACTACACCACGAAGGCACGCTAAGAATGTGGGAGATATACCTTATATACTCCCCTTTTTAAAGGGCGACTAGGGTTTTAGGGGACCTAGTCGCCAAATCCTGGGTGTGGAGAATCATCATCCACAACCCTTTTTTAGTTCGGGCGCCACTGTAGAGACATTAGGCCATTTGGAAGCAAGAAAGATTGAGAAATTAGCATTGCCTTCGCCGGGGATCGAATCACGAACCTCTGAATACCGGCTCAGTGTGCTGACCACTACACCACGAAGGCATTCTAAGAATGTGGGAGATATACCTTATAACTCCAAACATTCCAATTGTTTGTTCTTGGGTAAATAGTGCTAGTTGCTAGCGCAATATCTGGCCAACCCTATGCCCGTGTGGTCCAGAAAGTTGGAAGACTGTCAGCTGAATTAACTATCGTCAAGCCAATGGGATGTTATGAAGTCCAGAACTGGAACTGCTGTTCGGTTTCCTTCTGGTGCACCCCAAAGAGGGCTTGCGGCATTGAAGTCTCCTGCAGCAATTTTGCTGCGAACCGGAAGGGCAACTACATATTCTAGTTCAGTCAGCGCTAATATGATATCATGTGAAGGCGGATTATAGACACTTGTGAAAACAATGTTCCCATTAGGGCTCTCGAGCTGAATGGTGATACCCTTAGATACTGCTTCAACGACTTGATGGGAGTACTTATTGCGTTTTTTAGAATAGATGTTACCGAACTTGATGAATGGCATTCCAGCAGCATCACGCCGACATGATCAAGCTTGATATCAAGCCGACATGATCGAGCTACCGTACTTTTCAGCATTAATGTGCTAAAATTATCTAGATAAAATCTATCCTGATAGCTGGATTAGCAAAGGTGGGCCGGTCACATGGCCCCTGTATGTACATGGAGTCCCTGTACATGCGCCAATACACGTAACATCTGACGCCTATCTTGTCACCGGCTTCGCGAAAGCGGCGGCACATATCAATAATTTGGCCAATTTGAATAAGTCCGTGAATCCAGGCGTCGACGTTGCATTGCAGTGGATGAAAGGAATTTTGAACATTTTCTGTAACCATGATTATTTCCTTCATCTGCATCGTTAAGCTTTTTATACGCATAATCATGTTAATGCCGCTATCTTTCTCTGCATGTCGTTGCCTTGCTATAGCATAGCACGGTGGGATTTTTGCACACAACTTCCTATGTAAAACTTGTTCGTCATTATCAGACAGACCAGCATGTATAATTTGTAAATGTCCTTTTGTTGTAATGTTCCCTTTGTAAATGTTCCCTATATTTTATAAGAATTTGATTAATATTAATGTTTCATAACCTTTATTTTATTTTTTAACAACAGGTAGGTGAAGAATGAGCCAAAAGAGATTACGGAAAAAATTACATACCTCAACAAGAAAAAAGAAATTTAGTTCTAATACTGAACTTAAACAATGCTTGAAAAATATAGGTCTGGATTTTGAATGCGCTGTTGCTGTGTGGTTGCAAGATTTAAAAGAAATGTCTAATGAAATAGCTGCATTTCTGAGTCTTAAAGCCAGAGAAGTAAATTCACATAGTAATTTTTAACTGATTATAATTATAATTCATTTTAGTTTAAAGAATTCAGGAAATAATATATCATGAATTGTAAAATCTCAATTGACGAACTTCTGTTACATTGATACGTATTAACTGCAAGAAAGACCGCTTCATAACAGTGCCGCACTCTTATGCAAGTTAGGCTCTGTTATAAAGACAGCATCATAACGATATCGATGCATAGAGCAGTGTGCACAAACTGAAGGTCAGCACCCTTATGCCAACCTACGTTTTTCATAAAGCTGAGCATTTGCTTCCCTTTCTAGAAACCGCCGGTCCTGCTTTATGGAAACGCAGATTTCAAATACTAAACAAACTAAAACAATGCTTCCCAAACGACGGGCGTGTCGTCAAATAATTTATATTGAGAAGCGAAGAGATATTTGAACATTTTTTGTTTTGTTTTACAATTATGTATATGTATTTAAATTATGAATTAATTTATAATTATTAATTGATTAAATTGATTGTTGATAGTTTTTCATATTTATTTTACTGTTAATCTGTTATAGCATTATTTTCTTCGGGCTTCCTTCTTCGTCTTAACATTATTTTATATCGGATTCCTTCACATAGATAACTTTTTCTAGAGAATTTCTGTAAAGCAGCTTTCTTTTTCTAGAAGGCTCGTAGTACCAATGCGAAGCTTATTTTGGGAAATACTGTAAAAAAGAAAATAATAGGTGGAGAGGGTGGAATTCCGAGCAAACCTATAGTAAGAGTAAAAATGCTTTTTTATTATATTTCAAACCGACATGTACATTGATAGCCGAAAGAAATCAGACAGAATATTTAAACTAGTAGATAGTTCTCATAAAAAATTGAATATTTGATAGAATATTGAATATTTAGTGTGAAATGTTTTAAATAAATTCTATATTCATTCTAAATCCTTTCTCAAAAGAAAGATTAGATTAAAAATATATACATCCTTTGTCAGAAAAGTTCCAAGACATTTTTTTTTTAATTTTTCGAGCTTGCAGTGCTAAAAGGGAACAAATGTTGTTTTTGTGTTATCTGGTATGTATTCTTACATGACATGACTCTGGCTATGCTTTCGGTCGAACTTACTAGGTGGCAGGTCTGTGCTTAGCGGCACGCTGTTCGGATTGTTGTCGCATTCGTTAAGGTGACACATTGGATGCTGATTGTGAGCAATAAGTTCTGTGTTAAGCTCGGGAAAACCCCTAGTTAAACGTGGAATATGATTAAGCAAGCCTATGCAGGCGCGGCAGTTTCAAGAAGTCGTGTTTTCGAGTGGTACAAAAGGTTTCGTGAAAGCAGAGATTCAGTGCAAGACGATCCCAGAGCTGGTCACCTGTCTATAGCACATACCGATACAAACGTAGTGCATGTAAGGCACTTATTATAAGAAGACCGTCGTGTAATTGTGCGTATGATATCAAAAGAACTGAATTTGAATCGTGCTGTGTGTCATAAGATTTTACGCGAAAATTTAGGGAAACTTAATGCAATAATCGTCCCTCACTCACTAATAGATGAACAGAAAGAGAAAAAACAAAAAAATTGTGTTGAACTATTGGATAGAGCCAGACGTGTTCCCACATTTGTGTCAAATATTGTGATTTTTTCTTGTTTCCGTGAGTGAAAAGGTGACTAAAAGGAAAGCTTCATCAAGATTATTGCAGACATCCAACGGGCTGTGACAAATGAGCTTGCAAGTATTGAAATTGAAGATTTCCTTGCTTGCTTCCAAGTCCTCTAGAAATGTTGGCAGCTGTGTATAGATAGCCAAGGGGACTTCTTTGATAGCAAGGATGATGACTTGGTAAATGTATACTTTTACGACCTTTGTCCTGGAACGTTTCTGACAAAGGATGTATATATACGTTTTTTCAGCTCTTTATATACAGTAGATTGTTTAATTTAATTTTAAAATAAGTAAACGTTTAATAAAACTTTATTTAGTTGATACTCTTTTTTAAAAAACACAAACTGAAAAGTTGTTCTGATTGACGAAAATCTCGGTACATTTATCACAATCTGGCGTTTTTCATAAAGAAGTTGGCAGTTTTATAGCAATTCAGCGTTTTTCATAAAGTTGCCGAAGATTTATTTTATCCCTCGGTTAATTAATTAATCAATAACTGAAAAAATCACACTTGCAAGGAAGGTTTATTTGAACATGAGCATAACTTTTATAGGTTAGCTAACTCTAATTTAAATATGGCCAAAAGATCAGCTATCAGACAATATTTTTATAGGTTATCCCTATAAGTACAGTTTTAAAATTAATAAAATGTAATGATGTTTCATGCTTTATTTTTACCCGGTCTTCGTCATTTAACTCAGGGGGCTTTAATGTATTAAATTTCGTGAATGTGATACGTGATTACAGTTAATTTTTATTTTCAACAGTGAACTAGGGTACTACTCTCACATGCTTCCTCAGATGTATAGCATCGCCAAATGTGGCTATATGTGTTCTGCGCAGGGTTTTGGCGCGATTGTGTGTTCTGCGATGGTTTTTGGCGCGATGTTGTTTGTATGGCAACCCTTTTGACATTGAAACTTTATTTTGCTGGAATGGTTGCTTGGCTTGGTGGGCGTTTTGAAATGGCTTATGTTGCAATGAAAGACGTGGTGGCGAAATTTCAGTCGAATATTTTGGATTGTGTGAAAGATAAATTTAGTATTAAAAGGTAAGATGTTGTAGTTGTTAACGAGTCTTTTGTTCACGGGTGTGTTTATGCGGATTTTATTCACGAATGTAAGCTGGACTTTGTATGCTCTGTGTATCAGAAGATAGGGTGGAGGGATAAAGTGGTGTAAACTGATGAGTTTTGCTGATGTTTGAAACTGATATTTCTGCTGTTTGAAGAAGCATTCACAATGGTAAGTGCATTTTATTTTATTGTTCTTATTTTGCAGATTGTTATTTTTTATGATTTTCGTCGTTATTATTGTTTTTTGAATTGTTTGTAATTGATTTTAGTTATTTTAGTTTATTTTGTTGATTTGTGCGCAATGCCGAGGTTGTGCAATTCGCTGATTTTTTTTAAAGTTGAAACAGAACGCTGTGTGCATGGTATCGTTTGAAATTTATTGTTGTTATGTCAGTTTATTTTAGCCAGGTGTGCGTAATTCCTAGATTACTATGCTGCATAGATTGTGCAATTCTCTGATTTTTCTCAAATAGATCCCAGTGTACATGGGTTCTTGTCAAATACATCTGGTTGGAAAATTTACGTTTTTGCTATCTAAATTTTTTGTTTTTGTTTCGGATTGTTGGCGTAAATTGTGTGTTAATGCACTTACGAAAACCGCGTTTTTGTAGACATTATAGGCTTAAAGTTCGAAATGGAGACAAAAAATTTAGATAGTAATATGGCGCCGTGGAGTTTCTTACCAAAAATGTTTGGCGAGAAATTTGTTGCCAACCGAGGGCGTGTATAAGAGTAGTTCTTAAACTAGTTTTTACCTCTGGTCTGATGACGTCTGATGTTTTAATTTTAGTTTTTTCTTTTTAAATCTGTAACTGTATTTCGTTCATTTGTTTTTCTGTTTCGATCTTTCCAGAACTGCATCTCTTAATATTTACTGTATTTTTATATCGGTTATCTAAAAGTCAACGGAACAAAACTACTACTTATCACATCAGTATCATTTATATTAAAATAAGCCAGAATTGTTTGTCTTAAAAGATTCAAAATTTTAAACTCTTATTTAATTTTATTGTTTCATTACAAACAGTAGAACAACTCAAAAATAGAAGTCATGTCTTACCTTGTATGTCTATATTCGGCCTTTACGAAAAATGAGGGAAATTAAATATGCCAATTCACTTAATCCCTCCAGTAATATATGTAATTGATTCAGAAAACCTGTCAGGACTGAGTGTTCTGTGCATGTTCTTTGCAAACATTTTGAAGTAACTCCTTCTAAACTACAGTCCTGCTCTGGAACAGTGAGCTGAAAAATTAGCTTTGTTCTGGTGTTGATACTGTGCTGGAGAATAACTGCACTTGAAAGGGATTTAAAATCCTCTTTTATTAAATCACTATTATTTACACACTTCCCAACTCGGGAGGGATACAGAAAGTAAAAGACCACACTTGGGCCTAACTTAACAATCAAATAAATTTAATACTAAAACTAAAATAGAAATCTAATTAAACTTTGCTCACAGAGCAATTCGCGGAGTTTGGCCTCTAACTAACTGGTGCGTAGCAAGAAATACTAAAACTAGCGCACTTCAATTTATTTCAATATGCAATCACATAGTAAGCACTATGGCTTATAATTTTAGCTGCTAGCTGGTCAGGCGAACGTCGAGCAGACTGACCGTGATCTGAGACTAAAGCTCTCTCACACTGAGAGGTTTCTACCTCTGGTTTAAATAGTACTTGGCTGTACTTCAAATTAGCATAAGCTGAAAACGCGCGCTTCTTCTGACGGGAAGTGGAAACAGAAATAGAGATAGAAATAGAGATAGAAAGATTTAAATTAAAATAAAACTTGGTTAGTTTAACTAAAACCTTACAAACCCATAAATGAAAGCACGATACAGATCTGGCGGAAATTAAATATAGATATAGAAAGATAGAACTTTGAACTATGTATCTCGTTCAATGACAAATTCTACATAAAGAATTATGCAGAACATTCCTATAGCCCTTTATGGGTTTATGTGTTAGGTCTGATGCAAGAAACTGCAAGCAGTTGAATCGCCACTCATTTTCAATTCATAGACTTAAAAAGTTTGTTTTGACGAGGGTAAAAACAGAAAAAGCTATATTCGAATTAAAGACGGTAAAGAATTACAAATGTCGGTATAGCAAGCTGCTTTCTGCATAAAGAACTTCAGTCTGCAGTTCAGTGCGTTAGTGTAAACAATAAATAAATTAATTTCAATAATTAAATTAATTTCAACGATTATTCCCACAATAAACTTTAATGTTAGAAAACAGAAAGTACAGTATTGTGAAATCTCAGCACTTTTGAGAATAAATGGACGTTATTAATTTTTCTCTTAATTCATTGTTTATGACACAAAATTCTTTTGATGCTTCTTGGTGTGTCCTAAAAGTGAAGTTATTGGTCATATTTTCTTCTTTAAAATAAATTCCGAAATTTTCATAGCTAACTTTGCGCCCCTTGCAGCTGTACCCCTGAGGCAAGTGCCTCATTTGTCGCGTCCTTGTTTCGGCTCTGCCGGACTAGGAAAAGGTGACGATGATCAATTTCAAGAGAGAAATAGATCTTCAGCTTGTGCACACTCCCTTCTGCCGTTATTGTCTTTTCTTTTTTAGCGGTGGACTTGCATAAAGATTTTACACGGTTAGGAAAGCGCCTTGTGTATCTGAACTTCTAAATTCAAATAGTTGAATATCTCCAAATACATTTTATCCTCTAAGAATGTATTTCATGTAAAATAAATCAAAATATTTATGTAAATTCCTTGAACTTTGTAGATCTTACAGAAATCTCGTTGAATATCAACAGAATAACTGCCAAAAATCCCGAAAGGAATTAAATGAAATATCAGTTTTAATTGAGTCATTTATTTTGTTTGGATTGATAGGGAACCTTTTGCTAAAAAATCATGACTCATCGTGAAAGGACAATTTTGGGCGAACTGCTTAAAAATTGAGTAACTTGCACTACTATACAGTATAGAAAATAGTAACTTAATCTGTAAATTAAAAGTTAAAATTAAAATTAAAAAAGACATTTAATTTTAAGAAGTCGAAACAAAATAGGTAACATAATGCATACAAATAGATCATATATCACCCTATGTGTTATCTCTATGCCACTTTAATTTTTCTCCCAAAACGTTAATATCCATTTGGATTTCATTTTGTCTTAACACTGAATTTGAAATACCTGATTGGTATTTCTTAGCAGTACAATGGACTTCCATTTAACCGGGCTAATAACCGGTGACGCTTGTCCTTAACTCAAATCGTAATTAATCAGACAGTATTAAAAAAAAGAGAGAGAAATAACCTATATTATGATTAATAGAAAAATGCTATTAATAATTTATCTGTATTTCTGAACAGTTTAATTTTGGATATTAAATTCATTTCTTTACATTAATTGCATCAATAAAAAAAAAAAAAAAAAAAAAAGAATATACTTCAAAACAGGAAGGGGGGTAATTTCCCTTTTTTGTTTACATTACTCTTGTTTTTCGATAGAAGACAATGAAGAACAGAAGTTTAGTGCTGCGTATTTAATTTATTTTTGCGACTTAACCATTTTTTAACGGATGATATAATTCCAGATTATACGCGATTAAATTACGTAATGTGCTCATAAAAGAAATTTGTAAATATTATGATTTCATCTGCTATTACTGCTGCTATCCTGCGCATTTTCTTCTTCTATTTGTTTTCCCCGTAGAAATCTTACTTCATTCTGATGGCTTGTGTAAGTAATTTTTTCATTCCTCAGCAATAATCAAACTTAGCATTTTTTTTAAGGCCCGATTTATCCGCCGTCTAGATAATTCGACATCAGTTAATCGAGAGTAGATTATATACCTTTTACAGTGTTCTTCGGCATATATAATCTTGGGCTTCAACAATTGCAATACTTTATAGCTGCAGATGGTGGAATTTCCCTCAAAAAATAATTATATACTTTCTTAATATCAAAAAGAAAATACTCAAAAGAAACTGAAATAATAATGTATTTCATTTTAAATGTTTTTTTTTCTTCTATTTTTAAGTTGCCATACTGAATTACTAAAATAATTATTGTAACCTCGAGACCAGTTGAAATTAAAAAAATACATTACAAACATAAAAAAAGAGATTATATTTAAAAAATATACATAGGTACTTAAGAAAATTAAAATAAACGGACATTTCCATTTAACCACTATTTACTCCCCTACTAGTAACGAACTGTTACGAAATGTCCACCTGCCATAAGATAGCTTCCTCGCAAAGCTGGTTTGGGGTTGCCAGAAAATGGCAATGGAAGGCAGGGTAGCCATATTGGACGTTTGGTGGCAAAATTGGTGATATGCCGTAGACGGATGGAGAAAATTAAAAATTCTGGAACGAATTTTTACCGGTTTGGGGCAGAATGTTCTCGAAGGCAGACCAGAAGCTATATAAACCCTGCCTCTCTAGTGTTGAGTTGGTCGTCGAGTGTATCCCGACTTGGTGCATCATTGAGGCTATCGAGTGCATCGCAAGTTGTAGCGTGGACAGTCTCGAGAGTACGTTGAGTTCCGAAGACGACCAAACCGAGTCGGGAGTTATCGTCTAGCGCTTTGCCGTGAAGCTGTCTTCCCCGTTATAGCCTGATAGCCGGAAGGTTGTGTTGCTGATTGTTTCAGCGTGTTTGCCGTAGTTTTGCGACAACTGTAAACGTGTTCTTGGAGTTGGCCTGAGTAGTACTGGCTAATAAATTGTGTTTTAATTCAAGAGTGTTGTTTAATCATGCCAAATCCACGAACCCGTAAGAAAGCAGCAGAACATTATGTGGTACTCCTTTGTCATCGGGACGGGATTTAGAATTCCATACGTGCATTTCTGAATCCAGTCCCGGTAACAGAAGACTATCCATTATGTCCTCTGTCGTGAAAAATAATATCGTCGTTATAAAATTCGGATCACCAGATTTGACTTCAACTGGAAGCATTCTAAAAATAATAATTGCATACTTTCTTGTTTAATAAAAGGAAAAACTCTACAAGAACTTCAATTAAAATACACTTTATTTTAAATATGTTTCTATTTTTATGTTGCCATTCTGAACTACTAAAACAATTACTGTATTTAAAAATATGCCTACATACGTAAGAAAAGAAGAATAAATAGGCATTTCAATTTAAACACAACAGACTTTTTTCTCCATAGTAGTAATATGAAGTGATTGATATTTGCAATTTAGTGAGTGGCAGTTTAAATCAATGTGCTCCATCTAGTACATAATTTGCGTTAATGATTCCAGTCTTAAATAATTCCCCAGGAGTTTCTAATATCAGATGCTTTAGCTGCTATTGTTCACAAAATTCATCAGTTTTGACTATTGTTATTACCAAATATTTATTGCAGAAGTCTCGGTGTTGAATATGGATCTTCAGATATTACTGAGTTATTTCAGTAAATTTGGATTAAGCAAAATTCCTCACAGATCTGATAATATAGTGGCCAGCCCCAGCCACTTTATAGTAGAACAGTCTGACCACTGTGTTATTAACGGGGCTAACTCAAGGCACAGCTTAAGGATTTAGATTTTACAAAAGTATCCATGCAAGAGATTCAGAAAATTTCACATGTATGGATTTCTTTCGTCTTATTTAAATTATGAAACAAGCTTCTTCGATGTACATTTGTACATCTTCTTCGTGGTTCTTGGTGTCATCCGAAAACATCGCGGACGTCGCGGAGAAAACAGTACAAAGCGAAAACGTCGTGGTACAAAACTTCGTGGGAGAAAAGAAAACAGAGAGAAAACATTGCAGTTCTAAAATATCGTGGTATAAAATATCGTCGGCGAAAATAAAGCGATTCAAAAACTCCGCAGTTTAAAAATATCGTTGTCGAAAATATCGTGGTAAAAAAACAAAACACCTACAAATCATCGCATGACAACATTGCACACATGCGTTTTCAGGTGTAAAAATTGTAAATGCATGTCCGCATAATGATTTGAGAGCGCAAGAAAGAAAAAGGGATTCTTTTACTTCTATATTTCTTATTTTTGAATGAACTAAAAATGTTTTGGTGAAAAAATCAGATGGAAACTTAAGCATTTAAAAACTGAAAATGAGTAGAAAATTAATGCAGCTTGTACAACTTAATAGAATTTTAAATTTACATAGTTAATTGACAAATGTCATTAATAAATGAACCTTTTTTATAAAGTTTTAATGATAATTTTTTTATGAAAAATACAGTCTAAAACTGCGTAGAAAAAGGAAGATAAAAAACTGTATGAGGTTACCTCTATAAAAATTGCTTAGGTAATTATTAAATTATTTTTCACATTTGTTAATCTGTTATTGTTCTAGTAAAAATTATATTTTGTTTTGTTTCCCTTTATTCTTAAGTGTCGTTAACATTTTCCTATATAACATACAATAAATTTTGTTGGATGTCGATTTGTTAGTTATGAAGAAAGTAAGTTACATAATATGTCAGTACGGGATTTGAAAAAAGCATGTGTGCGATGTTATCGTCATGCGATTATTTCTAGGAACTTTCTTTTTTACCACGATATTTTTAAACTGCGAGGTTTTTCAACCGCTGTATTTTCGACCACGATATTTTTTAGCTCTGTGTTTTAGAACTGAGATGTTTTCTCTTCGCTTTCTTTTCTCTCACGATGCTTTGTACCACGACGTTTTCACCTTGCGTTGTTTTCGGTTTGTATCTTCTTCCTCGATATGCATACAAAGTGGTATCATCAAATCAGGCACAGATGGAGCATTTTCGGCACCCTAGGCAAGCAGTGTATTTGACCTCCTGTATAAACCAAGCATGTTAATATTTCAAAGCAAAATATGCATTTATTTAGTAGTTCCTCGTGAGAATAACTCAGCTGGCACACAGCTCCAAAAACTTAAGCCTTATAGCTACCTATATCGCTTGTGTTTGGAGCCTTATTGCAGAGACCTTCAAAAATATTTAACTGTCAAAATCATAATATAAATGTAACGCCTAAAATGCGTTTGCTTGAAAATGCTAACCATTCCTTTGCTGTTTTGGATAGAGCGCAAAGAACCAGTTCTGAAAAAATTCGTGAAAAATGTTGAAAACATTTATGATTTGGGAACTAAGAAACATACTTCCTATTTGATATAGAAGGCTTATTCAGGAGAAATGCCTCATTGAAAGAGAAAGATTTCTGAAATCAATGATTAGATATTTGTGTTGTTAAAACTACGTAATTTTTCAAGTTGTTTTGAAGTACACAGAGCGTAACAGGTTACTGGAAAATGGGATGCATCTTTTAAAGCAATGTTGTTTATTTACTTTGTTGTTTACTCGTCCTAGACGAAATGATGGGTTACATGATTGCATTCGCCATTTCTTCCCCTTTGTCTTTTTTCCCTTTTGCTTTTTCCTTTCTGCAAAATTTATTGCGTGTGGCATAGCTTAAACGCATTCGAAAAGATATTTCTGAATCATTGCATTCTATCACGCATGAATGTTATCTATTGCAATAACAAAAATGGCTTAACCCACGAATGAGTAAAAAAGTATGAAAACGTAAGTTAGTGCATTATCATAAAAGGAAGTTAGAAATTTTCGAGAAAGAAGAGTTAAATGTTATAGCATTTTAATGTCAATTTAAGCTAACCATCTTTCTGGTTATGTTGTAAGGGACATTAGGTATTTTTTGAAAGCAGATGTGGAAAAGGAGCAGTGCCCTCGCCGGGACTCGAACCTCGGACCTCTCGAATACGCGCCGAGTGTGCTGGCCTTTACACCACAAAGGCATGCTAAGAAGGCTGGAGAAATACCTTATATACTCTCCCCTTTTAAAGAGCGACTGGGGATTAGGGGACCCAATCACCAAATCCTGGAGGTAAAGAATCATCATCCACCATCTTTTTTCGTTCGGGCGCCATGTAGAGATATTAAGTTATTCCGAAGCAGGAGACAGGGAAAACAAGCAATGCCTTCGCCTGGACTGGATCCTCGGACCTCTCGAATACGCGCCGAGTGTGCTGACCATTACACCACGAAGGCATTCTAAGAAGGCGGGAGAAATACTTTATAATGTTAGAGAGAGAACTAATATGATTAACATTTGTAATTTAAGTTCAAATTATAAATGATAAGTATATTAATTTTCTCTTTAAATTTTATGTTCAAGTATATTAGTTTCCTCTTTATAATTTATATTCAAATGATAAATGATGTTGGAACTACATGAGAGTTAAAGAATAAAAACTTTAGGCTAAATTTCATATCTCTTTTCGTTGTACCAGTTTTGTTCTTCGTGAATTCCACTTCTAAAGGAAGAAGCACTCTACTTAAGGAATTCTTTTCATTTTGGTCATTTAAATCATTTTCTTTTATTTTTATAACATACATGAGAAAGTTTCGTTTATAGTTTAATAATAATTTAATAAGCCAAACTGTCTTCGATGTCTTTTTACTTCCTTGTACGAAGTAAAAACGAAGTATTGTAACCGCGAAAAATTTCGGGTATCATATTTCAACGAGAATATCCATTTTGACCGCTATTTAATGCAATTTAACGATGTTTTTGCCTGACATTTGAACCTAAGGACAGAATAAAGGACTCTATTTCCTCCAAAAAATTATAAAACTGATTTAAAATGGATTCTGAAGAGATTTTTTAGTGGCTTCTGTGAGTACGAACGTCCGTACGTATGTATGTATCTCGTGTAACTCAAAAACGAGTAGCCTCAGAACGTTGAAATTTTGTATATAGGACTGCTAAACATGTATATGTGCGCCTCCTATTTTGGCTGCAATCGGCGCACAAAAAGTATACAAATATATGTATATTTATATCCACTCTGTTACTCGGCTCAGTGAGCTCAGCTTTTTTATTCTTGTGTGTTGGCAAACTCTGCATTTTTTGCTTTAAAAATGATTAAACTATGTTGTTCTTATCTTCCGGTTAAGGTTTTTATGCCTTTAATAAATTTGCATACAAGATTTGTAGAATTATTAACAATTTAAAAGCTTTTATTAAAAAGCAATTATTAAAAAAGTGCGGCTAAGCCTAATTAATTTTCATATGACAGCCGTATTTGTTTACATTTGAAACTTAGGAGAATACTGGATTTGTTGCTAATCTAGAGAAACTAAGCTTCGCAACAACAAAAATAACGTCTTTTATTATTGGGAATTAATTCGTGCTTAGTCCATTCTGTAATTTATTCGGGGAAATAAGTGTTTGAGGTTTGCTTCGTAATTTTTAATATAGACGATGTTCCAATTTAACGATATTCGTAATTTTTAATATAGACATTTTGAGTTTTTATGTATTTTTGCCTTGTCGCGAAGTGAGAACTGAATTAATTGAATGAGAAATACTGAATCGTCTGTAAAAAAACTGCTTGTTTTGTTTTGTTTGTTTAATTTCTTTTATACATCCTTTTATATTTATCATAGTATTTGAAGACTAGGATATGTGGCAAAGATTAGATAATTCTTCAGATGATACATATAATTTTCGGGCATTCTGAGTTATAAAATGAATGAGATGTAACGCTCGCCAGTGAACCTAGCGCCAGAGTGTCGCTATGATAAACAAATATAGTGTTACGGATTTCGTATTTATTTAGAATTGTAATTAAAACTGCTTTATTTTGCCGTGCAATGCAGATGATTTTTGAAGAGAAAGCTGCGTCGGAAAAGTAAACATGGAAGGGCGCGTACATTTAATATTTAATAAATAAATATCTCGTAATTGCTGTTGCCATCCACAAAAATCGAGAAAAATCGAGTTTACCGGTTTTGCCAGCATATTCTAGTGAATAATTTAAAAACTTGTAAAAGCCGAATTAAAACATCTCATCTCAGTTGTAGTTGTAGCTGTTTAAAGCGAACTGCGGTTTGTTTACTTAATGCTGTGATTGACTGGAGCGAATTCACTGTGAATTAACTATATCTGATTTGAATTGAATTCTGTTTAACGTTTGAGATATTGTGATATTGTACGAATATCTCTGAGGAAATATTTCAGTATTTTGTTTTATTTCGTATGAAAAGAATAAATTTTATTAACTTTTTAACGACTTGTGCATTCAGTCCATCACGAACCCGTACTCAAGCAATAATAGTGAATTTTAAAGAGTGCACATTTATTCTATTGTGGTTTATGCGCTGTCGACGAAGTAGATTTAATTCAATACAATAAGTTTAAATGAAATGCAAAATGCGTATAATTTAATATTCCGTACAAGGAAGTCATGTGTGTATACATCAGATTTTTTACTTCCTTTTGCGAAGTAAAAAGGAAGTATTGTAATCGCGAAAAATTTCAGTTATCATATTTCAACGAAAATATCCATTTTGACCGCTATAGAATGCAATTTAACAATGTTTTTGGCTGACATCCGTACGTAAGGACAGAATAAAAGACTCTTTTTTCCCCAACAAATTATAAAACTGATTTAAAATGGATTCTGAAGAGATTTTTTTTCGTGGCGTCTGTGCGTACGTACGTATGTATGTATCTCGTATAACTCAAACACAAGTAGCCTCAGAACGTTGAAATTTTGTATATAGGACACTGGCTATAACATGTAGATGTGCACCTCCTATTTTGGTTGCCATCGGCCGCACCAAAAGTAAATAAATATATGCATATATATATATATCCACTCCATTACTGAGCTTAGTGAGCTCCCTTTCTTTATTCTTATATGTTTGTAAATGTCGCATTTTTTTCCCTTTAAAAATGATTGAATTCTGTTGTTCTTATCTTCCGGTTAAGGTTTTTATGCCTTTAGTAAATGTGCAGGCAATATTTGGGGAATTATCAAGGGTTTTTATAAGGTATTTTCTCCTTCCTTTCCACCTGCATTCATGGTTTACTATGAAGAATTCTCGATGCGTATTCGAGAGATCCAGTGTTCAAATCGCGGCGAAGGCATTGCACATTTTTCACGTCTCCTGCTTCAAAATAGCCTAATGAATCTACAGCGGAGCCGGAACAGGAAAAGACGATGGACCATAATTCGTCATCATCAGGATTTGCCGACTGGGTCCCCTAATCTCCAGTCGCCCTTAAAAGAGGGAGTATATAAGGTATTTCCTCCCTCCTTCCAGAATGCCTTCGTTGTATCCATCGTAGTAGCCATCGCCACCGTTCTCATCGTTTTCCTTACTATTCAGTCTACTAACCTCCTGCAATGATTTTCAGAGCTTTCAAGAGGTTTAGATGCTCCTATTTTCTTGAAGCTTTTCATTATAACTGCTTCATCAGTCAGAGCCCATGCACTCTAACTCCACTAACAAATCAATTATTAAGATAAAAACAACCACTTCGTGAACGAATCCATTTTAAAATTTAAGGAAGCTCCAGTTCTGAATGCCTTGAGGAAGAGCAAAATAGCGTGAATTTAAAAAAAGTTTTAGAACCTTGAGTTAAAACACTAGGAGAAAAAATACGCGAGTAAATATGATAATCCCTTAAAAGTAATTTGCTAAACCATAAAAATAAATTAAGTGTACAGCCATCGTTTCCATTGATTCCTTTCGAAATAAAAATAAAATTCGAAATAAAATTGTTTTACTAATGCTTATTACATAAACAATTAGCCAGATAACCCTCGATCTGCTTTGCCTTAATCAATTAACTTAACCTAATCTACAAGTAATAATTAAGTCAGTTATTATTTTTGTAAAACTATCCCACCTACCAGGCAAGAATTAGTTTTATAAAATTAGGAAACTTCTTTAACGAAACTTTGTTATACTAGAAACAAATGTCTAGGATCAGTAAAACTGTAGGCTACAAGTTTTATCCAAGTTTTTTGAGCACCCAGTATACAGTCTACCCACTTTAAGCTAAACTCCCACGAAGTTTCTGCACATCGGCGAAAAAAACTCGACCCATTTGCAAAAACGTGATGCACAGTTTTGCCAAGAAGCATCGATATAGTTCATGTTTTGGTAAAATCTTTCTTCAGTCTCTTTCTATCTCTGTTTTTAAAAATCTACTATAGTTCGACTGCCTCACCCGCGACCATGAGCGTAAACACGCGTGCACCATTCGGACCGAATTATTCTCAAAATAGAGTGGAAGGATGGGAACTTTCTTTTCCTCTAGCATATCTCTTTCCGGAGAAGAGATGACTCACGTGACCTTCACGTCCCAGCAAGTAATAACGCCCCTTTTGGACGAGTCTATGTGTTTTGGCAGACTGCCAGCAGGGGTTGCGTTTGAGACGGTCGAACTATACTTATCACAAGTAATCGAAAGGCACGAAAGCGGTCATAACGTTTGTAGTACATAATAACAGTAAAATGTCAGTTTTCACGTGGGAGGTAAGATCTCATAAAAATTCCTTTCTCCTCTAAAATGGAAATGGTACTTTCCTCGCAGGCTTCCAACAAGAATGCTACCATCGGTGGAAGCAAATCTATGTGAAGAGATTATTGTTATTCGAAGCACGATGCGTGATAAATCACGCTGGAATCACGGATTCATGCCGATGTTCATGCCGAAATCATGGGTTTTTCAACTGGCGAGACTGTTTTCCACTTACATCACAAGAAAACGATCGAGGGTTTGCCATGTTTCATTACATTCTCGCCTCCGGTCGTCGGCTGTATCGCCACCGTACAGTACATACAAAGAGACATTTGTTTTAGTTCGAAAACTCTTTTTTTTTAGCAAGAAATATGCAAAAAATCATCAACTAGCCTTCGCAAAGATTTTAATCATGGAGTTCCAATTTTTTGCTGGACGCGCTAACCTTTTACACTCCAAAAGCACTCATGGGAGCGGAATGAAATAATTCTTTACATATGAAAGCTGTGCATGTCAGAAAGCTCCTACAAATGGAATTTGTAGCATAGAAATATATCCTTTTCAGGTGAAATTAGTATTATGCTAAAAATTTTAGAAGTCTCCCATAACCAATAAAATACCAGATGTTATTTTATAAGAATTAACTCAAAAATATATCAGCAGAATTACTATGCTGTGAGTGAGCACGATCACCTAATGAGCCCTGAATATATGCCTCTAATAACAAATCTTTCAGAAAATTAAGAAAAGAGGGTGATAATTTCCTCTTTCAAAAAAGGGAGGGGGTGGAAGCTTAATCAAATGTTATAGAAGTTATCACGATTTGTGCGTAAACGTTTTATGAATAAATATTCCCTTTTTTCTATATGTAATTTTTCCTATTAAAAAAACGAAACAGAGTGAAAATACATAATTTTCGTATTCCACTTTTTCAGATGGGATGCGTCAGTCGCTGCATTAAACGGAGCATGAAAGTAAGGGAAATTGGAGCGGTATTTTTATTTCCTAATAAACTTCTGGCTCAGCAGTTCCTTGACCTTTTGAATAATAATGAACCTCCATACAACTATTATCTTTTCAAAGCTATAAATATTGGATGTTACCTTCAACTTATTGTTGATATTGAACAAGAGCTTATTCAGATAGCAGACAGTAATTTCCCCCCGACTTCAACGATTATTATCAGAAATTTGCAGCCTCTTCGTAAGGTCATCAAACGGGTCATCGAATACTGCAAAGTTTTCGGAGAGACAATACATCACGAAGAATATCAAGATATTGGTGGAAATTTCAAATTTTGGCATCTAACAGTCAGCTATAAGTTTGCTGTGCAAGCATTCGCTGCGCAAGTGGGATTAGATGGTAAATGGATACGTCAACAAGACCATCCTCTGGCAGTTGAACTTTTGCAAGATGAAAAAATTAGGAGTATATCTAAAGAACTTTTAAAACGGAATAAAATGCTTTTTCAACCTTGAGTTCTAATGTTTTTATATAGTTATATTAGAAAGGAACTCTGCGAGTTTTTAACACCACGCTGCCTGAGAAACTGCAATACAATTAACTGAATTATAATAGTTTTCGATATGTGCTTGGTGCTAGTACGAATTTTGAGCTTAATCGAAAATAATGCGATTATAAGGTAAAACCTCTAATTTGTTTATTATAAGTCAACAAATCATAAAAAATCTATATTATGAAGTATCATTAAATATAATTTAATCATTTATACAGCATAAATTTTATATGTAAATTTCTGTCACAATTTTTTGCCAGAGCTAATGGTTAGGACAAAACGTATTTTTTAGAAAAATGTGCAGTGTTCTGTGTGGAAATTTATTATAATAAATTAATGTGCATTCTGAACTCAACTCAACATACTAGCATAATTTATTTTAGCAAATACAAAAACTCAGTGTTTTTTCATAACATATACTTCCCCGTGGTATAACTGGTGTTGTGTACTCCCAACGATGCTGCTGGTATCTTACTAGTGGTTCAGCAAATGTACAATTTTGATTCTGTCCTGAGCTGTGTGCTGAAAAGTATTTACAGTGTGAAGTTATTGATTGAAGACCATGCAGACGGCGCATGTCTTGCAGCTTATGTGCTGTGTAGCTTAGACTTAGTTTTTCAAAAAGCATTGTGGAGTTAGTTTAATAATCTGAAGCATCATTGTAATAAACGAAAACTTTTATTTCCAAAAAACTTAATCATCGTCAATGTGCTTGAGGTTTATGAATTTCAGGAATCCTTTTCACGATGACTTTCTATTAGGAGAATTTTAATCACAGTTGAAATGCAATAAAAGTCTGAATACAGTTTCGACTTAAATAATTTATAGCACAAAGTACAATTCGAACAAATAACTTTGCTTAACATCACATCAGAAAAACATCTGCACATTGAGATGAATAGTGGTTAATAAGAAGACTAAAATTTTTCTACAAAATTTGAGAATTTATATCTAAGAGATTGATAGTAGTGTGTCCTCCTGCAATTGACACGCTAAACAAGGAGCATTGAAATAAGGACCAGAACATGGAAAGAAGGTGCCTGATGGGGACTGCTGAGACTAAGGGGAACACTTATTATGGTGCATGTTAGGCAGACAGTTATACAGTTACGGTACATGTTGGGCATACACTATTATGGTACATGTTAGGCATACAGTTATATTAAAGATATGCTATATAATCAGGTACAGATGCAAAGATGAACAAATACATTGTACATGTTAGGCATACACTATTATGGTACTTGGTAGGCATGCAGTTATATTAAGGAAATGCTATATAATCAGGTACAGATGTGTAAAGATGAAAAATACATTACAAATTGTGGGATACGTTAAAAGAGTTCTGGATTAATCATAAAATTAAACATAATTGGGAATAAAACAAGGAAAATAATAATAAGTAAGACATTAAGTAAATTAATGTATGTACAGAGCGGGCTGCTGACGGCACGGTGTCCAAGAAAAGAAGTCACTCTAGGCTATCAGCAATGCTTTTAGCAACGGTAGTGCAGTCTCTAATGCGGCTGAGCGCATATTTGATCTCATTTGTGTTCTTAAACCATGCCGGCATATTGATTGCAGCTGGTCTTTTTAAATGTGAATTCGCTGTGTGAGGGCAATCAAACAGATAATGATCTGGATCACCAGTGCTCCCACAAATACATTGATCACTGTCTCTTAGGCGAAATCTGTGAAGATAAGACATATATGGGCCATGCCCTGTCAGATACTGTGTGAGGTGCGAGGAGCTGCTATTTAAATTCTGGTTAACTTCTGGTTGGAAATCATACAGTCTTCTGCCTGTGGTGCTTGTCTCCCAGTAGTTTTGCCACTGCTTCATTAGTTCACATTTGAGTGTAGTTTTCAGATATGAGTGCGGAAGGGGCACAACAATGCTACTCACATGGGGTTCATTGGCTGCGTCTTTTGCAATCATATCCGCTGCTTCATTTCCTTTAATCCCCGTATGGGCTGGAACCCATTGAAGCTTGGGCCTCAGACTTGCAGGACTCGAAATTAATAGTTGTTGTATGTCTCCGATTATGGAATGCCTACTGCGGCAGCCCTGGACGGCCTGCAAGCTTGACATTGAGTCTATACCTTTCATTCGTAGCAGTAAAATCCAGAGCTGCTTTTAGGGCTGTCAGTTCTGTTTGAAATACTGAGTTACTGGGATGAAGCTTCTTAGCCCAGAAATGGATTATGAGGTAACCCTCTATTGCACACCAGGCACTGTCAGTCCCAAGCTCTCCTTTGGAGCCATCAATGTAGACGGCTGAGGATTGTAATGCACATGGTGGATTACAGCTTATTTCTATATCGAAGTCTGCAGAGTGGCAAGGAGAGTGGGCAACGGGATTCTCGTAGTCCGAGGATACATGAGTCTTACTCCTAACTGAAACGTTTTGTTTTCGTCTGATTGCTCTCACCACAGCACTCTTCCTCTGTACTATGAAGTGCAGGGGCGGAAGACCTGCCAAGGCATTTATTTAATGCAGTTCTTGGAGAGGTATCCTTTGCAAATGCGCAGAAGAAATGGTCTTTGCGCCGAATTCAATGCTTGTTGCATGTTAATCGTAATATTGACGCTCCATATGGAAACACCATGAAGTGCTATGAGTTCAACGACTGTGGCATACCATATTTTGAGCATCTGTGAGGAGACACCCCAGCTAGTAGCAGCTGTTCTCCGCATTGTATTAGACAATTTATGCAGCCTTTCTTTAAGATCCTTGATGTGAGGGAGCCAGGAGAATCTGTCTTCTATCATCACACCCAAGTAGCGAAAATGCCTCACGAATTGTATGTTTCTGCCATGAAGGTTTACACACGGGGCACGCTCGTGCCTTTTTCCTGGGCTAATCAGCATTCCTTTTGTTTTTGCTCTTGAAATTGTGAGCTTATGTTCACTGGCCCAGCGGACTATTTTGTTTAGCGCTTTTTGGGAATTTATCTCGTAACTTTTACGGCTGTTAGCGTTTGAAATTAGCAAGAAGTCGTCAGCATACGCTATTATTTCTGATGTTTCATCATCATCAAAAAGTTTGAGCGCAGTGTCTGCTACCAGGTTCCACAGAAGTGGACCTAGGCAAGCGCCCTGCGGGCAGCCTTTCGTCACCTTTTGCATGTGGACGCCTCCATCCGTTGTAGCTTGAATTCGTCTTTCACTCAGGCACCTGAAGATCAAATCAAATAAAGTTTTGGGACGATTGATACCTTTGAGACACTTCAAAATATCATGCCACCACAACGAATCGAAGGCACCTTGAATGTCTATGCTGATGACAACAGTATGCAGTTTATTCTGCTTATTTCTAAGTACTGTGTTCCGTAGGTGATACAGTGCGTGATCCACTAACTTTCCTGCTATATAGCCATATTGCCTAGTATTTATGAGTTTATTGGTATGAATGTAAAAATTCAGTCTTTGAAGTACTATTCTTTTGAGGATTTTTCCCATGGCTGGGAGCAGGCAGATGGTCCTATAAGAAGCAGCCTCGTTTGGATCTTTATTTTCTTTCAGGAAGAGAGCAACTTCTGCTATTTTTTGCCTTTTTGTGCCTTCCGGAAAGAGACGAATTCTCCAGCACGCCTATCAATAGGAGAAAAGTATTGCCGGATGCCTGTTATGCATAGTTCTGAGAATACCGTTATCAAGCCCATCCGGACCTGGAGCTTTACTCGAATTCAGCTTCTTGATTACATCATTCAGTTCCTTACTTGTTGGAGGAGGCTCAGAATCAGCAATGGGTGAAGTATAATATTCTTCAATACTAGTTCGTATTTCCTTCTGCGCTGTAGTGTCTTTAAGGGGATCATCATGCTCGAAAATCGTTTCCAGTATATGTGTCACTATCTGGTAACTAGTGTCGGCATTCTGGCAGATTGACGTAGTTAGACTAGTAGGTTTAAAGACCTTATCAAAAGCAACTTTGAATAGTGTATGCTATCAAGACTATTCCACAAAGCCAAGCAAAGAAATGACACTTAGGCACTTAGCGGCAAGTTCGATCAGTCAAAACCCATATTAAGAATCTTTTACGCTAAGCGTACCAGTCTGTTGAGCGAAATAAAATGTTTTAAAATTTGTAAACCAGTTGAGCATTTGAATGTGGGTTCGAAAAAATACGTTTTGATTTGGAAGAGCATAGACTGTAGTTTATATATTGCTACGAAATGTCCAGCTGCGGTAAGATAGCTTCCCCGCAAAGTAGGTTTAGGGATGGCAGATTTAGCGCAAAATCGCCCATTTGGAGACAAAATCGGCGATATGCCATAGACAGATGGAGAACGAATTAATGAATTCTTACCGGTTTCCCAGAACGCTCTCGAAGGCAGGCCAAAAGTTATATAAACCCTGCCTGTAAGCGTAGTAGTAGTCCAGTGGCGAGTGTGTCGTGAGAGTGTCTCGTCATTCTATCGTCAAGTGTCCCGTAGTGCATCGAGAGTGTGCGTCGTTGAGGCTATAGAGTTTTATCTTGAATGTGCTGAGCTCCGAGAACGACCGAACCGAGTCGGGAGTGTACTCTAGTGCTTTGCCGTGAAGCTATCTTCATAATTATAGCCTGAAAGCTGTGTTGCTGATTGTTTCAGCGTGTTTGTCATAGTTTTTCGACGACTGTAAACGTGTTTTTGGAGCTTTCCTGAGTAATACTGGCTAATAAATCGTGTTTTCATTCTTCACCAAGTGCTCTCATCAATCACTCTAAACCCACAAACTCGTGGAAAAGCAACAATATAACTCTCCCATCTTACAATACTCTCATCTTGTCCTTTCGTGCTTTTACAAAGCTGTTGCAAATACTGACTTGATATTTTAAGGTTTGAATAATTTATTAATAAATAATTGATACTATGAACTATTATTATTGATTCCAATAAAAATTTGATACTTCTCATTAATCATCAAACTAACAGACTAAAACACAGAAGTCTGCACCACCTCAGAATTAAGGTGCTCTGGAATATTCAAGTTGTTCCGTCATTATTGGTACAGCATTTGAGGAGTAATAGGTGGTGTGATTGTGAACTAAAGTTTATTTACAGTTTTTAAACGCACAGTCTCATTACAGACATTAATGCTGAAAGTTCTATGAGGTCATTTCCTGTAAGCAAAACATTTCGCTCAGCTTATAGTAAGTCAGAATATCATAATATCATAAAAACTCTGCAGGCTGATGGAATATTGCAGCGGAAAGTTTTGTAATATCAGTTTCGCATTTTGTTGCTTTGCATTAAATAACGCCTAAAGTCAAAAAACCATACAGTTCCGTACCAGGTACTTAATATATAGTATCAGAAACATCTTTTATTAATTAAAATAATGCTTCGGTTATTAATTAGAGTATCATATAGTTATTAATTAGAAGTTATTGGCATGCAATTAATTAAATGCTATTTAAAACGATATCAACTAGATCGCTTGTTAAAATCAAATTAAACCGAAAATAGTTGTAATGATCTTGGTCACCGGTGGCTTATTTGTTGAAGCATCGGTATGGGGCAACGCAGAAAACTTGGAGAGATTATTGAAATAAAATTAAATCAACGGGCATCGTTGCTTGTAGAGAACGCCAGAGATCACTAGTGTGTACGAAATCTGAATGCCCAATCCTCGGAATGATCTAATATCCGAACCACCAGTTGTTGCTTTTTTCCCTTGAGAATGCAGTACTCAAGAAAAAGAAGGTTTACTGTAAAAGCGATTTTCTTTCGACAGATTCTTGCATGTCACTTTCAAGCAACTACTGGCTAGGGACTCGTTGCTTACGTACGAGTTCGTAATGGATTGACTGCACGCTAAACCAATGATAGGTGATAATTTTATTTACCCAAACGAAGCCTTTTTCTGGAACTTTCCACAAAAGTACTTGCACAGGTCTTCTTAGTAGGACAGAGCACAAATCAGTACTTACCACTTCAAACTATACTTAACACAACGCAATACAAAGCGCATCAAAACCGCGAAGCTCGCATGGAGGTCTCTCAATATTTCGAAGTGAGCTCTGACCTAATACTGAGAACTGATGCTCTGGACTTATATAATATAATTTTCCTCTGACTGCCGAGAAATCTCTAGTACCTTATATTTCTCGAAATTACTGGATGGCAGCTTGGGTTAAAGCTACAAATAAAGGCCGGATACGGTTAAAGTTACATATGGGATACTGGAACTGGACCAAAATGCCGTCAAATGGTCGCCCAGTTTGGCAATTTCTCGTCACATTTGGCGACAAAAATTAGTTGCCAGAACCATCGCCATCTTGACGATATCTCGCCAATTTACTCAGATAGCCATTTACATCAATGTTAAATAGACATGTCCCTGTAACGTTATTTTTTCGAAAGAGCTTCGCTTTTTCAAGCATTTCATGTTACATTGCACAAACGATACTGTAATTTCACATACAGTTTCACAGAGATTATTTACACCTATACAAAATAAATTAATTAGTATTGGTAAAATCTTCTGCACTTGAAATAGATTAAAAATAATGTATATGTTACCAGCATTGTATGAAACGCAGGTCGAGAGCCGCGTACGGCTCTCGTACGAAGAAAGTAATTAATTTATTTTCGCAAAGACCTTTTTTTTTTGTTTGCATGTTGTCATTTTTCTTGATTTGAGTATATCTTTCATCTTGTGAAATTAATGTGTTAAAGTCATTGCTGTGTTCCATCGATGGAGTTTGTTTCAGCTGCGAAATAAGCATCACAGTTTTAATTATTTTTGGAAGCACCGACAAGAGAATTCAGAGCTGCAGCAGGATCTGCAAAGTGAAAGCATGTTCTGAGGTGTTTATTTCTTTTACTAATAATTATTTTAATTTGTTATCCTTTTCTATCTTTTTTCGTTTCTCTCGCGTTTCCTCTCCGGTAAGTGAATGAGTTAGGGAGAAGGAGAGTGTATTAAACTGAAGTAGATTTAAGGTTAGGTATGTAATTTTAACAACATCTGGCCTTTAAGTTAGTTACAGCTTGTTTCACCATTGACTACGCACAGTGTTGTTTCTGCCAACTCTTTTAGTTTTGAATCTCGTCTTCGAATTCTTGCCGCCGACGTTGAATATCATGCCGGTGTAGCTTCTGAGTCAACCTGTTAGATTAAATTAATTCGTGTAGACTTGAACTACTAACTTACCTTTAAATTTTATTTTAACATTATCTTTAGTTTTATCGCCGCAAGTGCAGGTGGTGGATTTGTAAACACAAACGCCGTGCCGTCTGTAAATAATTGAGTTCAATTGAAGGCACTTTTACCCCCTTCCCCTGTTGTATTCATCTTCTAGTCTTAGCGATAAGCACCTAAAAGACTTTCACGTAGGTCTAATAACAGTGTATGCTAGCGAAGAAGACGAGATCTCATAATGTTTCGATGGGCATCAAGTAGAAATCTGTAAAAGCCCATTCGTCTCTAAATTATGCTAAGAGCATAGCACTGGAAAGTCAACAGTTTGGGGATGGGGGAGGGAACAGCAAAAGGAATTTTTAAGTTGGATTCTGCCATCGCGCTTGCACTCGGAACGAATTAAAAAAAATATGAAATGTTTCAGATTTTAAATTACTTCCAAAGGGGCGTTTTTTTTAAACATTTTATGTGTTACCTTTATTTATTAAATATCGTGTTCTTCGCACATAAACCACAAAATTCAGTTCAAGAGCAATAGCGCAAAATAATTTATAAAATGAGTATATCTTTAGAATTTCCGATACACAGTTTCGCGCGCTGGAGGTAAAAATGATCTTTCTGTACAACATTGCCATTGCTCGCTTTGAAATCGTTGAGTTTGTTAATAAAAAAATTCGTTAAAGTGTTACAAAATATAAAATAGAGAATAAAAAATTCCAAATGCCCATATTCGGTGGAGGATAACATTATTCAAAATTCGATGGTTCTAAATACCGTGGTTTTATGCAAACATACAAACATTTATGCAGATTCTTCATTATTTAATTACTTTAAATATAACACAGGACGACAATATTTGGTGGCAACAATTTGAAAAGTGAAACGGACATTTAAAGTTTTCGACGCAAAATGTCAAAACAAAATTAATAGCCCTTCTGGGCTAACGCCGTTTGGGTTAAAAAAAAATTCCTTTTAGGTGATGTTATTAAGACAAAGTGATGACTGAATGGGTAAGACAACGTCGTAACGGAAGCCCGCCATATATGGGTCTAATGCTAATGGCTCAAGCCAAGTATTTTATTTATTACTTAAAAACTCAATACATATAATTGATAGGTTGGCTGAACAAATAAAAAATTATCATGGTGTTAAGGCATTAAAAAATATTAGGCAGAAAACCTTCAGCTGATAAAGAAATTGGGGGAATGGGTATTGCGGTTTAAGAAGCTTTTGCAGAACTGATCCATGACACCTAAAAAATTGTACAGTCATTATTAGTACTTTATTATTATTGTTATTATTTATCATTGTTATTATTTATTAGTATTTTGAAGCAGGAGACGTGAACAAGCAATGCCCTCGCGGGGACTCGAACCTGGACCTCTCCAATACGCGCCGAGTGTGCTACCGTCACACCACGAAGGCATGCTGATAGGCGGGAGAAAGTACCTTATAAGATAAAGGACCCATCTTATTCGTTACTCAAAGTTATATATCCATCATCCAATCAATAAGTATCAGAGTGCTGCACACACTGAAATGTAAATTACAATTTATGCTAAATTTTCTGAGCAATGGCAGGACCATTCAAGAATTTTTGAAATATTCTAATATAAAATTTGATGTGAGGAGCATTGCGAGGTCATAAGGAAACAGGTCTGCAGATAGTTTTTAAAATGCTTTGCGCAATTTACGGCCAGCTGCTATACTTCATAGTGATGATGATGATGATGATGACAGCTACAAATTTGAAGGTTTTCCGATATCACATATAAAAAGCGAAATTTCCAAATTACTGGAATTTGGAAAGAAATGCGAAAAAATTAAAATAAATGAAGATGATATAATAACAGAAGCTTTCCATAGCCATGACAATGCCATCAATCAACTGAAGGACGGCAAAACCTTTAAATCCAGAAAATATTGCTACCGATAGCGAAGAAACGACAAAAAAGCTGTTGAGAATATAAAGATTTTAATTTACAGCTTTGTGGGAATTCTCAGAGCTGCGGGTACAGGAAGAAGCTGTAATTGCCGTGCCGCCAATACTCCCGACAGAAGACACAACAAGAAACTATGTCTATCCATGAAATTAAAGAGAAAGTATTAGCACAGAAAATGCATCAGCTTGAACAACTTACATCGAAAGAAATATTTAATGAAATAAAGTATCTGTTCCCTAATTTTCACATGCGTTCGTGGTGTAACTGAAAGCACACTCTACGCGTATTCGGGAGGAGGTCCAGAGTCCGAATTTCGGGGAGCACAATGCGGATTTCTTCAGTTCTCTGATATCGATATAACCTAATGACCCTGCAAGACAAACAAACAAACAAACAAATATTATACTTTTTTTAATCCCCTTAAGGTGATAAGTGCTTCATTATTTCATAAACAACTATTTCATGCTTTTAATTGTATAATTTCTACAAGTCATCTTACTGCATTTAAACGGATGAGCTAAATTTATTGAAAGCAATAGCAATTCAAAGTCCTTTAGACCCTGTAAGTACAACAAAATCATGAAGATTTTTAACAAACCTTTTTTAAAAAAAGATGAACTTAAATAGAAGGCAGCACTTGTGCCACAGTCGATGGCGGATACTAAAATAAGTTGAATTTACAAATGAAACGTATCGGAATATATGTATAGTTTCCAATTACTATATAAATTTCGCCTAATTAAGATGGTTTAATTTTAATGACATGATTTAACTTCGGTTAAAAAATGGCTTGTTTCGAAATATGGCAGTTGTGGAATGGAGAAATTAAAGCTTCACTGTCAAATGCTTTATATCTAAAGCATTTAAAACACTCGCCTTAAATCAATCTCATTTGCATCCTGGTGAGTATTAACGGAAAGCAAAAGTAATTGTAATCAAAATCATAAAAATTGATTAACTGACATAAAATACCTTGTAAAATTCCTAAATCCTGAATCACTGAATTCTCGACGATTCCGGATCTCAGAATTTGTATGATATGTATATCGTTGATGCTGATTGGTTATTGGTTATCCGGTATGCGGCGGTACAATAAATTTAGTTAGATTATTAAAAGTTGGAAGTTATGTGTTTGGAGTAGTGCGATGTTTTGCGCGGAAGTAACATTTGCCAGTAAATGTCTCGAAAGGGCGACTTAGGATATGTATTAGATTTATATATAGCATTGTTCCAATATGGGTATTTTGAAACAAAATCGGACTTTTTCTGAAATGACATGCCAGTTTATTTCCATGCTTCGATTCTACCACTGAAATTATTCTAAACTGCAAAGTTTTGTAAAATTCGCAAGAGTAGTTTTTTAAAAATTAGCTCTTAAAATTTTAGCTGCTCAGTGTTAATTAAATTTAGTATATATTTATTATTATTTCTTTTTTATTAAACTTATCTGATTCTTTCTTTCATATTTCAAAATTCGGGTTCATTCCAAACAAAATTCGCCAATTTTTATGATTTAGTTTTAAAATTTGCATTTTTAAATAATTTTTATAAATTTTTCCGAAAAAATGTTGAATTATAGCGTAAAAACTTTTGCCATCGTCTTAAAATGTATTTCTAAGCATACCTGCAAAACATTAGAGTTTTTATTCAAAATTTTCTAAGATATAAGGGAATTTACATTTTGGCGCGTTTTGAAATTTGGCGTATTTATTATAAGCGTTAATAACGAAAACGCGGTTTACTCACTCTGTTAAAATTATTTGAAAGTACGAACGATGACTTTTTTTTTTCCGCTCTCGGACTTCAGAAAAAAAAAGGTTGGGGGGGGGAATAGGTTGCTATAAATTCAGAAGTTCGCTAAGTGATTCTTGACGCAAACTGAAAAACAATCAGCCAAGATAAATTTTTAAATTTCTCAACAAAAATTACAAAATTTAATATCTAGGTATAATTTGAGTCGTAGAATCGGAATATGGAAAAAAAAATGGGCATGTTATTTCAGAAAAAGTCCGATTTTATGTCAAAACACCTGTTACAACATTATATAATATATATAAATCTGTGTATGTATAAATCTAATATATATCCTAAGGCGCGCTTTCGAGACATGAAAAACGCAATTTGGATTTCGAGAATCGGTCCAGCAGAACGTGAGATATAGAAATGTCTCCCCCCCTTTTTTTTTTGGCGCAGTATACAGCCTACTAGTATCGGAAGGTCCAGAGTTCGAATCCCAGACAGCATTATGTGTTTTTCATGTTTCCTGCTTCGACAGAACAAACGACTACACAAATATCTGTTAAACTACACAAATAATTGCTGATTGTTGCCTTATTTATCATTTTAAGGCACGCTTGAAAAGAAATGAGCAATAATGGAGAATAGTTTTTATTTACAGGAATAACATATAGATTCATCTGCTAAGGTAATTTGAAATAAACTGAAAACTTAACTCTGAATTAACTTTGAAAATATGTATATATATATATCATGTATTTCAGTTCTTTTTTCTCAACCTTGTTGTTTTTATGTAAAAATGCATACCTGTGGAATTTTAAGATAGCGTAATCTTGCTACAAGCTCGGAAAACATTTTGAAAAGCGGAAATGAAGTCATAGAATATCCTGCTTTAATATCTCCATAATAAAATTGTATGTCAAAAAGGTGTAAACGGTTTTTCATATTACTCAGAAAGTCACTTATCATCCTTCAAACATGTAACACTGATTACAGAAAACTTGTATTACATTCCCTGTTTAAAGTGTACCAGTTATAATTTTATTAATGATATTTTGGGAAAATATATCATAAGCATTATGTTATTAACCAATTAGTGTTTAAATGTTTATCAGTACAGATAAAAATTCCATTAAACCTATAGCAAAGGGCAACTGATTATTATAGTCATTCACAAAATAAGACGGAAGTACTTCAAATTTATCTGAGTAATCATAAATTATCACTGTCTAAAAGACTCCCGCTATCGAGTTTTAGAACATTGTTATCTTTCCAAAATCCGTTAAAAATATCATAGATTTGCTTAGTGAGATAGTTGGCCAATACGTCATCATTTCATGAAAGAAAAATTTTAAAAATACCTGATAAAATAAAAGTTTAGTATTATTAAGAAAATTAAATGCTCTTGAATTCGATTTAACAATATTATAAGGTATTTTCTCCCTCTTTCCAGCATGCCTTCGTGGTGTAACGGTTAGCACACTCGGCGCGTATTCGAGAGGTTCAGGTTTGAGTTCCTGCGAGGACATTGCTCATTTTACATATCTTCTGCTACAAAATAGCTTAATGACTCTACAGTGGTCCCCGAACTAAAAGGTGCTAGATGATCGTTCTTCACCACCAGGATTTGGCGGCTGGATCCCCTAATCCCCAGTCGCCCTTTAAAAGGGAAATATATAAGATATTTTCTCCCTTCTTCCAGCATGTCTTCATAGTGTAACGGTTAACGAACTCGGCGAGCATTTGAGATGTCCAAGTTCGAGTCCCAGCGAGAGAAGTGCTCATTTTTCATGTACTCCTGCTTCAAAAAAACCTAATGTTGGAATATTTACTTCAATTTCCCAGCCTCTAGCACAAAAATATTTTAAACAGTACAAAAATTCGATAAAGGAGTGCAATCTGCGAAACTGATTTCTTAATTTTTACAAAGATATCTAGTTACATGCAACAATTCACGAACTGTAGCAGGTCGAGATACCATGGTTCTCTTAGCATGAAAACTATGGGCAAATTTTGAAACGCATTAGATTTTGGGAAAATTAAACAAGAAGAAAACTAGTCGTTTTAAAATAAGTTACATCCTAAGATCATTGCTACTTATTTTACTAGCTTGTTATTCACTGCTTCCAACATATCTTACCAGAACTCAGCTACAAAAGTCTTAATCATACACTAATTAAGTAAAATACTTATTGTAACCAAAACCTATGATTATACTTGAAAGTTCTGCAATCTTCAGATAATCATACAAATATGCGCGATACCGTGTACAGTAACTACTGATATTTAAAAAAATAACTACTGATATAAAGTAACAAAAGTCCTCTAATCTAGAGGGTAATGCATATTCTTCAGAATAAAGAATTGGTGGTAATATTAAATATGCTATATGCATTTTTTCGAAACTCTGCTGCTCACGTAAGCCTCCGATGCAATGGATGAGTAATGATATGCTCGCATCTGTCTCTAAATTCTATACGAACTACAAGATCTGTTCTTATTAATACTTCAGAGAACTGTGATCTTTTAATTTTGCTAATCTTTCAAAAGACCATATAACTTTTATAATTCAAAGAAACGAGCTGCCACTTGCCGAATATTCGAGTCTACCAGCACCCGAGAAGTAAAGTTGCTGAACACTGGTAGTTTCGACCTGCGTTCGATTCCAGGCGAACGAGCTGGTTGCTTAGGTGTTTCAGGGGTTTTTCCCATGTGTGACGTATATACGAGCCAGTTTCCCTTAAAACGTATCCCATGAAGGCATCCCTCTCCTTAGGCAGATAGCCTTGTGTGCTTTGCCATAACTAAATAAACCAAACCAATCGAATATTCCAGTATGAATCATACTATATTCTTGCAGTTTTTAGATGTTCGAAAATACTCGAGTAAGAAGCTGCATTGAAAGTTTGTCTCTTGGAAACAAATTCTTAATGATTCTTTTGTTACAGCAGAAATGCATTAACATTGTCTTATAAAGAAAGTTTTTCTTTTGAAGATCATGATGACTTCCATTCACAGCATTACCTATTAGTATTGGATTACAGAGATAACACCATATTTTATCTTCCACAAAAATCGTTTTTAAGAAATTTTTATTTTTTTGATCAAGTTAAACGGTGTATTATGCGTAATGAACACGATCATGTTTTTAGTCATCACACAAAGAATACGGTACAAACAAGGAAGTGACATTTTTCTTTCTTAAGTCTTCCACTAAAATTGTATCACCAAACACCCCTAATACTCTGGTGTTAATTGATGCCTAACTGGTATCAATTAACACCAGTGTCATCCGCCATTCATACTCAAAGCAGTAGCATATCTACGGGAAAGAAAGGGAGACATCTGCCTCCGGGCACAGCATCCAGGGGGCGCCAAACTGATGTTACGGAATTTTAGAATTAAATGTTTTCTATTCCTGGCAAACAGGAGAACACGAAATCTTCAGCTGTCGCAGAGCGCTGAGTTCTTCATTAGGAAAAGAACTTGAGGCGTCTGAGCCTAGTTTCATTTTCGATCATTTCACCTCCATTTTGGAATCATGCATACTACTTAAATATCCGTGTACGAGATAAATAATTCATACATTCCACAATGTATGTTGTACTTATGAGTTTCATCATGTTAAACGTGAATGATGTAATTATCTTGTGAAGTAATCATGTTGTGACGCAATTACATTTTTTCATCATGTTAAATATCTGTGCACGAGATAAATAATTGCCTTCATGCATTTGTCTAGTTAATTAAATTAATGTTACTTTTTCTGAGTTTAAATTAGAATTCAGTGTTCGTTCATTGTTCTAAAGTGCTTATGTGGCAACGTTCCTTTAGTAACTAAACGTATATACCTTCTTATAAATAAAAGAAATGCCCAGGTGGTAAATTGTCTTGGAGAGT
The DNA here is from genome assembly GCA_000611955.2 of Stegodyphus mimosarum. Lineage (NCBI taxonomy): Eukaryota > Metazoa > Arthropoda > Arachnida > Araneae > Eresidae > Stegodyphus > Stegodyphus mimosarum. Next base: position 174,345 of record KK112056.1, on the reverse strand, counting down.
GCATTTAGTTTCTCTTCATAATGATTAAAGTAAAATACAGAATTATATATTGTACTTATTTGTGTTCTAAATTTAAAAAAAAAAAAAAAAAAAAAAAGAAAAGAAAAAGAAAAGAAGAGAGTTCTATATCTTTCATTTAACTGAGCCGATTGACGAAATTCAACTTGCGTTTTTCAGTTTCGAAAGCGCGAATTAGGATATATGTATTAGATTTATACATAGCATTGTTCTAACATAAACACACTGCTGGCCACCCAAATTGCAACACCAAAAAAGACAAGAGATATTACAACAAAATTTATTTAGTAGATAACATGTTGACCAAGTATCAAATGATTAAATTTATAGATTTCTGTGAAGTGTGGCTCCTTCCAGAATCAGTAGCCAGAGTAGCCGCCATTGTTGCAGATCACCGCTGCCACAGGCCTCGGCATTGATTCAAAGACACTTTGGATGTGTTCTTGGGGTACAGCAGACCAAGCAGCTTCCACACGTTGCCCAAGTTGATCTGGTGTGGCAGCTTGGGATGTAATCTGGGTCAATCGTTCAGCAACCATGGACCACATGTTTTCTATCGGTGAAAGATCCGGAGAACGAGCTGGCCAGGGAAGCAATTCAATCTGGCGATTGACGAACTCTTGGGCAATGGGTGCCACGTGTGGTCGCGCATTATCCTGCTTAATATGGCTGTAGGCACGCCCTGAAGGTAAAGAAGGACAACTGGCTCCAACACCTTGGACATGTAGCGCTGGCTGTTTAAAGTACCGGTAATGCGTACTAGAGGACTGCGAGAGTGATATCTAATACCGCCCCATACCATAATACCCGCCGCAGGACCACTGTGGCGGTGCATAACGCCGCTGTTCAGCATCCTCTCTCCACGGTATCTCCAGACTCGAATCCGAACATCGTGATGTTGCAGACAGAAGCGTGACTCGTCAGTAAAGACAATTTCATTTCCTTCTGCCGTCCACATCCGACGTCTTGCGAACAGACCACTCTACTGTAAACGGTGTCAAATGGTACGGCCAGACACTGGATGATGCGTTACAGACTGAATGTGCTGTGCTATGGTTCATGATGTGACTGAGTGATTCGTCACTGCCATGCGCACAATGTTCCTGTCATCACGTGAAGTGGTGCACTGAGGTGGTTGCGATCGAACAAGTCGGTCCGTCGTACCCTCCTGCATCCAACGGTCACATATCCGCATTACAGTTGTTTGATTTCATCCAACACGACTGCCGATTTCCCTGAAAGATAATCCACACTCTCGGTAAGCCACTATCCTTCCTCTTTCGAACTTGGATACTTGATTAAATGATCGCTGCTTACTAAGAGGCATAATTGATCGTTTTTTTGAAAAAACCACAAGAAGAACACAATTGCCGAACTGAAATTGTCGAAAACTCCAAGCCTTAAACAGCGCCTTGAAGTGACGCCACAGGCGCGCGGGATGTGCGTCTGCGCTGAAATTCTAATCATTTGCACATCTCACCTCCGCTAATGCATGTTGTAAATTTCATGTTATTTGCATGCTTCCTTCAGGGTGTTGCATTTACGGTGGCCAGCAGTGTATTTTGACACAAAATCGGACTTCTTCTGAAATGACATGCCAATTTTTTTCCATATTTCGATTCTACGACTCAAAGTATGCCAAACTGGCAAGGTTTGTAAAAATCGGACTAGTAGTTTTTTAAAAATTAGCTCTCAAAAGTTTAGCTCCTCAATGTTAATTGAATTTGATATATATCTATTAATATCACCTTTTTTTACTAAACTTACTTGCTTCCTCCTTCCAGAATTGGAAATTTAGGATTAATCCAAATATAATTCGCACATTTTTTATGATTTAATTTTAAAATTTGTATTTTAAATATTTTTTATAAATTTTTCGAAAACACTTTGTACTATAACCTATAAAATTTTTAACATCATCTTAAGTAGATGTATTTGTAGGCACACCTACAAAAAATTACAGTTTTGTATTCAAAACTTCTGAAGATATACTTGAATTTATATACTGGCGCGTTTTGAAATTTCACATATTCGTTACAGGCGATAATAATGCTAAATGTGGCTTTACGCACTTTAAAATTATTTGAAAGTAATGAACGTGACCTTTTTTCCGCTCGTGTACAATGAAAAAAAAATGAAAGGAAAATATGGTTCTATAAATTAAGAAGTTCGCCAAGTGAATTATTCTTCGTGCAAACTGAAAAAAAATGCCCTAAGATAAATTTATCTGTAAATTTCGCATCAAATTTTACAAAATTTAATATTTAGGCATAATATCAGTCGTAGAATCGAAATATGAAAAAAAATGGCATGCTATTTCAGAAAAAGTCCGATTTTGTGTCAAAATACCTATATTAGAACCACGCTATATATATAAATGTAATATATATACAACAAAGTCGCGCTTTCGAGACATGCAAAGCATGCGATTTGAATTTCGTCAATCGGCGCAGTAGAACGGAAAATGTAGAACTGTCCCTTTTTTTTTCCCCTACGTGGTGTATATATATCAGTTTAGTATGATAAAGCAACATTTTTCTGAATGGCATTGCTGCCCTATTAAATTATATTTCGCTTTTAATTGAGAATCTTCAGGACATATGATTCATTCCTGCATTTTTGTTGTAAATATCATGTGTGTAAATTTTCTCTACTGAAAAAGATGAATAATGGACATGAAACCGTAGGTGATTCGACATTTCGAATCACGTAATTATTGACAAACAAATAAAAAAAATGAAGCGCTTCCTTCAATTGAAAATTAAAAGGTGATGTATCTGTTTCTACCTACAATTTTAATATTTCTACTTACAATCATATTCACAATTTTAATACACTTTTTAATAACCTATCTTATTATTAAATCGGCAACAGTGTCATTGCCTTATAAATGAAGCCGATGCCTAAGATTTCAAGAAAGAGTTCAGTCAGCCATTTATTTTTTCAGTAATAGTAAATAGTAGTAGTATGATTTGAAAAGTACATAACATA
>KK112056.1:111475-153319 GCA_000611955.2 Stegodyphus mimosarum | reverse complement strand
ACATTATCAACATTGTAGTAAACCCTCAGCCTACTCAAAATCTTGAAGAAAATGACTCAGATGCCGAAACGGAAGAAAAGGAAAAAATCAGCTGGGCAGAAGCTGCAGAATCACTAAATAAGTTTATCTCTTTTGCTGAGGCTAGTACTAGCTACAGTGCTTCAGAAATTATTGATTTCCATATCATTAGAAATAAATTTTATACTAAACGCCAAAAGTCAAGAAAACAAAAAGACATTCGTGACTTTTTTAAATCTAAGTGAAATATGTTTTACAGTACGTGTACATACATTATATAAAATGTAAAATAAACTTTGTTGTATGTATTTGCATACTGTATTTTTAGTTTAATTATTAACCTAATTGTTCTTATAATACCGCCCGATAGACCGGAATTTTCGGTAGTCCGGCACCGAGCCGGTCCCGAACGTGCCGGATTATCGGACTTCTACTGTATATCATATATTTCTTTTATCTCAAAGCGATAACAATAAAGAGTCAGTTTTAACGGTTCAAATAAGAAAAATGCAAATTGTATTAACTATATCATGTGAATACAGAAATTGCTGAGCTATATTTATCGAAATTTTCGCCCTTCTGAAATAACAAGGCCATTGTGAATAGGTGTATCATAGTACAAAAGCCTTGAATACTTTCTACAATACAGGTAATTTCCAACAAACTGTTTTATGCAAATGTGACAAAATACTGGAATAATATTCTTTATTAAAATTTTAATAGTTGGTAGAAATTAATGATTCACAACAGAAAGGCAGTCGAAGAAAACAGATAACATTGTTTTGATTGTTAATCGGCTTTTATGTGTTCTTTTCGGTTTTACTTCACCTTCCTAGTGCCATCCACTTGATTGTTGAGCTGTATCTGAAAGACAAATATATATTTATGTTTTATAACTGGTAATAAGCATTTTAGTAAGAACTCGCATTGACAGAACATTTGTTGAGTCACTTGAACAACCGTTTGTTTTGGGGAAAACATTCAGTGTTTTGCGAACAACTCAAATGCTACGCCCCGTAACTCCAAATAAATTTTCAAAATTGCTTGATAGGATCGAAATGATATAGGAATGTTTTCAGTAATATTTTTAACTGTTAAACGAAAATCGCTAAACAACAAATATCTGATTTGATCGATATACTTTTCATTAGCTGAAGTTGTAAAGATCATAAGTTTGATTAACGTTTATTTTACTTTAAAACTTTACTATCATCTCTTATTTTCCCCTACCGGCCAGAATAAACGCGTGAATATGTTTATGCAAATTGTACTTGCTAAGGTTTAAGTATTTAAGTTGTGGCTTTTTGCCAAGAGCAGAGTTAGAAGGGGAGAGAGTGAGCCGTCTTGCCACTAGACTTCACGCGAGCCTGCCATCAGTTATTGTCCGCCCTTAAGGCCAGAGGTTTTAGTCCTCTCGAAAGCTAAAAAGACGCATTGTAGTTTTCGGCAGTTTGTGTACTACATACGTAGTAATTTAAAAGGCCAGTCTTAATGTTAGTCACCTGTTTAAAATATTAAAAGTTAGTTCTTTTTTGATTTTAGTTAGTTAATAGTCTTATATTTTTACGTTTAGACCACAAGTGGTTGGTCTTTGTATCTCGAAGTGAGTGAGCGCCTGTGATAACGTGGAAAATAAAGTATAATTTAACCCTTCTCATCTTGTCTTTCCTACAATTCATAGGACATAGTTTGTAGTCAAACTCACTATCTAGTCAGGACACGGTATGTTCGCCAAGCGGATGAGAGGAAATACAAGTCCTGATTAAGCAGATGGTCTATCAGAGCATAGTCGTTCTCTGAAGCATTTCTGCTTATCTTAAACATCTTTACCATTCAAAAACTCCTATTCTACCGAGCAACCTCACTAGCGTAACTTCAAAGCAAGACTCTCACACTCTGGTTTACTTTCCTATTTTAATTCAACTAGCTTCCACTATATTTGAATAAACTGCGCGTGCTACTACAATTTACATACTCTGGCACGGGCATTTCTAGGGGGGAAATGAAGGCTAAACAGGAAAGATAACTTAAAATAAGTGTTAGTTCAAATAAATATAAACTCTACATTTGCACTTTCCAGAATATTGAACACTTGGAAGCAGATCCTAGGAACGACCTGCTGAAAAGTTTCAAAATTCTAACCTAAAATTCAAGAGCCCCGTTTACATAAAACACTTTTGGTTATGAAATTTTACAATAATGTGCGTCGTTTATTACAATTTCTTCGTGAATAATCCTCTCTACTGTCGCTCTTTATCATTCAGTCTTTTCTTCCTTCCAGATCCTGGAAGGAACAAGTATGAGTATATGGAAAATGCATTATGATTTACACTTTCTTAATACTCGGTAGCATTTTACTTTTGGATGATTTTCTTTTTCTTATTTAACTGTTTATTTCACATTCATTCATTCTTCATGCAAACTTTAATTTATCTTGCTTTGCCCTGGTTCTCCACCATGTGTGGTGTCCAACGGAAATATTTCATGTTTTTGTATTTCAACACTTTCCCTAGCCACAATGATTTGTTATAATTCGACCAACCAACTATGACACACCCTAGTCCCTCATACTAAACTTGATGAGCTATGTTTATCATTCTTAACTCATAGTGTTGGTGGAGAACCCTAAAAAACGCATTCATTCTAAATTCCCCCTCATTCAACTTTTCGCATGCAGGCTTTCGCTCCAACGCATGATTTTATCTTCTAGTTAACATTTAGCTTTTAACTGGTTTCTTTTAAGCCATTTACTTTTAGCATCTAAAATTTTATGCTTTTAGACTAAATTCTACTTTTACATAGCTTTCAAGCATTTGCATGTCTTTGCAAAATTCTAATACATATGATTTTTACAATTTACAATAAGATGAACAAGAAAAAAAATAACATTTTACTTCAAGCTTCTTCGCCAAGCTGGCGGCCCTGAAACTAAATTTTTCATTAATACATAAAATACGAAGCCATTTTGCATTTTGCCAAATTTTGGCTTTAACATGACTAGTCTTTCGACCAACATGAACTGCTTATTTTTAGACATTACACTTAAAAGAAAATCTTGCTTTGCTTTAGCTAAATATAGTAAAACGAAACTAAGTCTCTACCGAGACAAATTGACTTCTTCCAACACATAGAGCCTTCGTATTTACACACAAGAGTTCAGAACAAAAGAAAAATTTATAGAAGGTTTAACTTATCTTTGACTGTTCGATGCTTAAAACTCATTCATCCTCTTCTCACAAAACTCGGTCTATGTCAAGGAATTCATGGCAGTCAGTCTGCGTCTTTGGCTTGTTCGGCTCTCCTCCATGGTGCTCTTTCTTTTTTGATCTCTGTACGCCGGCCTTTTGGGGTGGTAATATCCGGGTTCCTATCTTTTCTTCTTGGCACCTGGATGGCTGTTTTTGGCAACCTCCGGTCTGGGTTCTTGCTTGAGTTTTTTCTGCTGGTCCAAATCTTTTCGTTCCTCTTGTTGTCTCTTTTTTCGCAGAAACGGCGGCCTTGTTTCTCTTTGGATATCCGGAACTGGACGCTGTTTCCTTGACATGGCTTGTCTGCTGTGGGATCTTGTTACTGTTTTTTTCCTCTTGCTATCTAGCAAGGATTCTTTACGAGACATAGTTGCTCGCTTGATCTTTTTCTCTGCTGGAGTCTGGAGATTCTCTTTCCTTCTTTTCGGGATCCTTGAATAACTTGTAGAAGAACTTGGTTCCTCGGCGGTTCTGTGCTTCTTGGGTGGCGGAGCGGACGGCCTTACTTCTGGACCTTCCAATTGTTGGGAACTTGAATCCTTCAAGAAACTTTTTAAGCACTTCAAAATCATTCTTCTCGTAATACTTTTTCACCTGGTCAGGACTTGCTTTACAGGTTTCCCCTCTCTCGTTCTTAAGGTATAATATGGCTCCCTTGATTTCCTGAATAACGTAGGGACCTTCAAATCTCGGACCAATTTTGCGGTGAAGTTGCCTGGTGCATTTGATAAACAAAATTTTCTTTTTAAAACTTTGTCCCCCACTTTAAAATCTGCTTCACGGCGTTTTCGGTCATAATAGAGCTTCTGTCTGTTTCTTGTCGTATCCGAATTTTTAACCGCCTCATCCATGAGTTTTTGCACGTCTTTTTGCCTGAATTCTTGTTCCCTTTGTTGAACAAAGAATAATTTATCTGATGGTGCGATTAACTTACTCCCTAAAAATAATTCCGCTGGCGTTTTTTCCAGGCTGTTCTTAACGCATAAGCTAACTCATCTATGTATCCCAGCGCTTGTAATGTGTGCTAACATAACTTCGAATTATTTTTACAATATTTTTATTAACTCTTTCCGCGATGTGTGCCTGTGGTCTGTACGGAACCATCTTGATATGGCGTATGCCAAGTCCAGAGCAAATGTTCTCAAAAATTTGGCTAACGAATTGTTTGCTGTTATCGCTAATGACTTTTATCGGTGCACCGTATTTGAAAATGTACCTGTGAAGAATGCATCTGAAACTATTTTGGCTGATGCACGTTTAAGTGCAACAATTTCTGTCCACTTTGGAAAATGATCTACAATTACTAAAAGATAACGATTTCTATTTAACTCACTCTGGGGAAAAGGACCAAGGAGATCTAAGCTTAATATTTCATTCGGAAATGTAGCGCGAATGCTATTTAAGTACCCGGCTGGGCTGTAATTAATATCATTAATTAACTGACATTGATTGCAGAACCTGACATACGCAGTTACTATTTTGTATAATTGCGGGAAATATACCGCCTCGCGTACCTTTCAAAATGCTCAATCGAAGCGAGGCTGGGATGACTGGCCTATACTCGAAGTTTTCGTTTGTTGATTTAGTATAAAACAATAAATTATTTATTATCTTATAGTTCTGTCCTCTACTTCTTATTACGGCCACATCTGCGTGTTCGAAATTTTCAGGGTCTCTTAAATACGCATACGGTGGCTTTTAAATACGGTGTGCGTGTGTGTGCGTGCGTATGTATGCGTATGTGTGCGTGCGTGTGTGTGCGTGCATGTGTGTGCGTGTGCGCGTGGGTGTATGTGAAATATAAAAAGATACGGTGACTTTGCTCTATGCGAACAGGCAACTTCTATTAACTTTCCGCAATTTTATGATCTTTCCCCTAGACCAGTACTTTGAGGAATACTTTTGGTGAAGAACTATAAATAGCCTGCTTTGCATGTATTTTTAATAAATAAAAGCATTTTTAATTTAAAAAATTATGACATTTATTAGATAAAAATATTACTTATTTACTATTTTATGATGATTTTGATTTTTCCTTCTCATCTGATTTCACGAATTTATCTGAGCTTATTACGTTATTTTCCTCCCTAAGGCAATCATTTCTGAATCATTCTAAGAACACAAATAAACTGAATCTCTTAAGGTCCAAATTTATTTGGATCTATGACTGGTCGTCTCAAGCAGGATTATAATTTTTCTTTCGTCCCTCTTAATGAAAGCCATAGCTTATTACTGCAACTTGATTAGGAACATCGAGCTGGCAGAATTTGAAATTATTTTAAAGGTTAGAATCTTAGGTTGAGGATTTCGAATTTCTTTTTTAAACGGCGATGTACAATAAAATCTCTCATTACCAGCAGCAAGGGGACCTTACCGATTTCGTATAAGAGATTTTTTTCGGATGATTGAATATATATTTCTAAAACTTAACTATTCATATTTTGTGATGCCTTCTGTGAAAATTTCAGCAGAAGTCCGTTGGTCAAGTTTTTCGATCTATCGGCCGCAATTAAATGAACAATTCTGAAAATCGTACAGATAATTTAAAATTAAAACATAGATACGTGATTTTATATTTCAGAAAAATGAAATTAAATAATATTTTAAAATCCCCATTTCCTATATTATTGCAAGAAATTTACGAATATGTGATGATATATAACTTAGAAAGTCTACCTGCTTGTAAAATTATCTCCGTAGTTTTAAAAATTTGCTGTCGTACAATGAAGCTTTACAACAACATGGGCTGACAGAAATGAACGTTTCACGGCAAATCTTATGGAATCTGCAATCCTTCGTCAACGTCCTTCCACGTTTCTTGTCCTCCTGCGTGTCATCTTCATTTTCATCTCAGTGTCCTCCACTTCCTGATCATTCTCCTTACCCAGTACATGACCAATTATTTCGTCGTCCTCTTGACAGAATACAACTGAAACATAAATGTCTACATCCACCCAAGCGTGAACATTCCTTTTAGTAACAATAATTTTTTTGGAACATGTTTGTAAATCCTAGATGTCAGATACGGGCGGCGGATATGTTTGAAAACCAAGATGTCGCTTGACGCATCATGTATGAACATGATCATCGGTTATAGTCTCTGCCCAACAGCGACGTAAAGTAATGTACTTTATATCTTTCCAGGCAAGAAATAAAGTAAATATGATGTCTGTCAATGTGAATCGTTTCTGAAAATTATTTACACTCTCTTTAAGTTCACATACCGATAGATGAAAAAAGATCAGCAGTTCATCTTTATACTCTGAGTAATTTAGTTCTTATCTGGATAAAGGCGGCTAGGCGTCAAAAACATAACACAAATATTTTCCGCATTTGAGTGTTCAGACTCTTAGCCTGTTACTTACTTTGTTTAACTCGTAAGCTTAAATTAAAGATTGAAATTTGACCTTCAAAAGTGTCGTTATTTTGAAATTACCATTTAATTTGTTGCCTGTTAAGAGAGAGCTTAATGTATCTGTAAGGGCCTACTATACCAACAAAAACTTAAAATTATGACTTCCACAGACTATAGTGCACGACCACCGCTCTATTCGGCCATTGTATTTACCTTCCACTCCCAAGTAAGACATGTATGTTTCTAAATGTGCTGTGTGTTTACGGGATTTAAAATACCACGCCAAAGTTCTCTCGGAAGGATGTGGTAACGAAAAAGGGGTTGAAGACACTTGGATCCATCCTCCTGTGTGTTCCCCATCAAAATTGGAGACTGGGTTCGATAAACTCTTACTGTCACCAATAAGGCACTAAGACCTTAGCCATCCACATGCACAAATTTCTGCTTTTTAGCCAGGATGAATTCGTGGACCTTATTTCGTATATGTAAAGATTAGAAGGATTAGTCACAACATCTGCACTTTAAATCGTATTTCCTATTCCATAATGTCCTACCAGCAGCAAAACGATAAAGTCGCTGAATTCATTTCGTTCCGATGTCCGTTCGGAATCGAATCCCGATGAACGAACTGGCTAGATGGGCACTTTCGTGGTTTTCCTCATATGTAACGATGATACGAGCCAGTTCCCCATAGAAAGTCCTTTACAAAGGCATCCCTCCCCATAGCCTTCAAATGCTTTGCCATAATCAAATAAAGAAAACCAACCAACCTATTTCACAATGTTCTGCCGATGGGACTTAAGCTCTATTTTTGAAGTTCTTCTTTGGAGGTGTCTCCATACTTTTAAACTAATCAAAAATGTTTAATTAATTTCCAGGCGTTATACCAACATTCAAGGCTTATTTTTCATAGGTTTTGAGGAGAAACGTTTAAGGTGCTCTTCTCTTCGCTAACGTAGAAATGTTTTCCTTGTAATGTTTTTATTGTATTCAGCAGATAAAATTGTTATTTAGAAGTTTCTTAAAATGATTCAGCTATAAGCTTGGAAGTGTTCGCTCTTCGATTATTTTAATATTTATGATAATAGTAAGTTGTATTTCAAGGAACATCTTTAATCGCCTTTCAAATCCTCTTTCATTTTGAGTTTTGTGATGCATTTTATTACATCAAAATTATTAAAGTGCTTCACATGAACTTGTTTCAACAATTTTCTTAATAATTTCCACTTTTTCTGCATTTTAAAAAAAATAAATATAAGTATTCTGTAGCGAATATTTTGGAGAAATATCACGATTTTTTGATCTCCCAACGAATTTTACACTTTTTTTCTACCATAAAATTATTGGCTTAATTCTAATCAATAATAATTACTTTTTTTTAAATATTAAAGCAGAAATTACAATACTTTAAATTTCTTAATAACTTTTCTTCAATACCGCACAAGTATCTTTCCTTTAATTTTACCACAATGAGTATCTAAAAGAATTTTTCCACAAGAATGTTCCATTGACGACTTTTTGTGCTTTCTTGAAAGGTTTCGCTGAAGGTTAACGACCGCTGGTATTCCGTTTCGCTTTGATTCACCACAGTGTCTAGAAAAGGTTAAATGAAAGACGTAACAGATGACCAGACTGATTGTTCTTTATCTTTCTGAATCATTCTTGTAGCTTCGGTTGTTTACCTGGCGCGGAACCTCTCTTTCAGAGTCAGGAGAATATTAAAAAAGAATTACGTTCTAGTTGAATATGAAAATGCAAAGAAATATAAAGTGGTCAGTATATGCGGCTTCTTCAGTTTGCAGGCGTACTATGTAAAATCACTATCCATTCATTGTACTTCCTCTTGTAGAAGCACGAATTCAGGGAAAAAATTATTGTGCACCTTTCAAGTATCATAAAATATGTTATATTTATAGTCTATTTTCGATTATTCGAACTGAATAAGACTGGTAGGCAACGGATAAACGATTTTCATTATTAAAAAAATTTGCGATCTGAAATTTTTAGATTGCGATATAAGGCTTCGAAGAAGAATTTATCATTAAAAAACGTTTTAAATTAAAATGCGTAAAAAATTCTTTTAAACATGATTTTTTATTAATAGTTCGTTTTTCTTCGTACGTTAAAAATAATAACTACTATTGCAAACCCAAAATCAAAAAATGCTGTTGCATAACATTGTAATTCAACTCAGAAATGAATTTATTTATTAAAGCGCCTGCATTTGTCTGAGCACTTTTAAGTGTTAAAAAAAATTAAAAAGAAAAAAAATATATTAAAAAATTACAGAGTCATTTGAAAAAAAATTAGGAAAACAAAAGAAGAAAAATTTATTTAAAAGAAATTTAAAACATACATATTACCTTAAAATTTCCTCACAAGCATTATCGTTTGTTTTAACGCATATTAAAATATGCACAAGAAATGGAAATTTAACAGTCGAGAAGTCTTACATAGTCTTAATCTAATAGTCAAATAAGGTATTAAAAACCCATTTTATTTATGACATGCATGATATAAAATAACAGTTGCTACGAATTTTAATATTTCTAGATAAAATAGCATTTTAAATGATTAATTTAAAGCTGTATTCAGGGCTTGTCTTCATCATCAATTGGCAAAAACATCTGTTAATGTCGAAGGTGATTCTGTAGAAAATAAAAGCAATTAACACCTTTATGAGATATTAAAATACGTTTTTAATCAACTTTCACTATCTAAAAAATTAAATGAATACGTCTTCTTGTTCCAGTTAAAGCAGAAAACCGTAATTAATAGTTAATTATAAGTGAAAAGGTGTAATGTATGTTTGATGGGAATTTATTTAGCATTTTGTTTTAAAGAAATGAACGTTTTAAGAACATAATTTCTAAAATTAGTACGTCTAGTCATTTTGAACCTAGTGAACCTTTTCGTGCGAAGAATCACTTAAAAATTTCGCAAAGCAATTGACAGGTCAAAGCGGCGCATCGATAGTTATAGGACAATTAATAACCTTATTTTCCCTTTTAATAAAAGCATTTAAAAACGAATTTTAAACTTTGAAATCACAAATTTAAGCTCTGATACTGATGTAACCAAAATATTTTCCTCAATGTTTTATTTTACATTGCCATTTCTAAAACTAAATTAATGTGAGATCTGATCTGTCCCCTTCCCTCTATATCTATCCTTACGCTTATTGTACTGAAAATCAGAATTCTGTTAAGATAATCATCGATCATAACTGACTTTTCATGGTTTTCTTTTGAGAATAGCTAACCGCATGCAAATTACAATCGAATTGCGAAATCAGTCGAAGGGAACATTTTGGGACATTTGGGTAAGAATCTTCGAGAACGCACTTTACGAAAGTTTTCCTTGGGTTGGAGTCATTTTAGATTTCGATTTTTTCCATCTCGAATATAACAAGGGCATTAGCTGTAAAGAACTATAAGATTTTTTGTATGGGACTCTCTAGAGCAGTGATTAGGACATGTGTCTAGTAACTCGAAGAAGTGAAGTTTAATCGATAAACTCTAAATAAAATAGCCTTTTTTTTTAACATCTCATTCTGAAACCTTAAAAATCTCTATATAGTAATCATGTTACTGTGTACAGATTTCCAAATACATTTCATTTGAATTCCAAATGGATATGAAAGTAATACGTACTTGAAATCCAAAAATCGTGTCATGAATTCATTAGAAATTTTTCAGTCATTTCAGAATAATTTTTAATGGCGCCGTAAAAGGCAGCCTTGTTGATACAACGGTCTACTAGAACGACAGAATCTTGTCAATGCAACATCTGTTAGATAGAATGCGGCTGAAGTAAACTACATCACCGTTGAATGATCCTTAAATCTACTAGGAAAACCTTGAGTTGTCTATGATTGAATCAATTAGGCTTCAAAATTTTGATTGTAGACATTCTGATTTACACAGCTAAGGGCTTTCACTGAGTTACTTTTGGTGAATGACTTAATAGTATATGATGATATCATTAAGAATTGGTTTCAGCATTACACTTTCCAAATCCGTTACACTTGCCTATAATTACACTGGTGTGCAAAAATTAAGGACGAAGTCGAAAAATTAGCATATCAGCTGAACGAAGAGGCAGAGCGGACAGAAAGACCAATCAGGAGATTAAGTAAGGTGATGTACGGTAGCACATGCGCAGATATGCAGGTAGACGTAATGGGGGAATGTCTGAGTAGTATAAAGCATGCTATCGGTGAAGATCAGTATTTCTGGCAAAGCGATTGCACGCCGTATAGCAGTTAAAATCACACCGAGTTGCTGCCTCAGCGAGAAATGACGAATAATCAATCTGTTAGACGACATCTGGATGCTTTTACCGAGGTCGAATCATTGGGAAGTTGGAGGAAGGCCGCAGTGTGACAAGTGTGGCTGCAGAGTTCGGAATTGCTCACAGCATCGTTTCACGACTTTGGAGACAATTTCAAACTACAGGAACAGCTATCCGGGGGTTTAGTAGTGGTCGTCCACGAGGAACCACACCCGCAGATGACCGGTATATTGCCTTACAGGCCAGAAGAAACAGGCGGCAGACAGCGGGAGAAATCGCTAGACACACGACACAGGCGACTGGACGACCGATATCGCGTTTTACCGTGGCCAGAAGACTGCACGGTGGTGGTCTGTTTGCACGACGCCCTGTACTGTGTGTACCTCTAACGCCTGTCCATCGGAGAAGGCGTTCTCTGTGGTGCCGGGAACACCGGAATTGGAGAGACAATGAATGGGGACGAGTACTCTTTACAGATGAGAGCAGATTTAGTCTGAGTTGCGATTCTAGACACATACACATCTGGACAGAGCGGGGAACACGCAATAACCCCTTCAACATCATCAAAAGGGACTGTTTTGGATGTCGCGGAGTTCTCGTTCAAGTAGACATAATGCTTGGTAGCCGGACCGACCTTCATATCTCCCAAGGAGGTTCGTCACCTCGGGCTGCTATTGTAACGAGGTTCTTCTTCCTTACATGCGTCTTTTCACAAGGGCTATGGGTCCTCAATTCCTCTTCATGGACGACAACGCTCCACCTCATCGCACAGTTACTGTCGAAGAACTGTTGGAGAGTGAAGATATTGAACACATGGATTGGTCGGCAAGGTCTCTGGATCTAAATCCCGTCAAGCATGTACGGAACTTACTAGGGAGACCCGTGGCAGCACGTAACTTATCGCCAGTAACGATTCCGAAACTGCGATTGGTGCTACAAGAGGAACGAGCAGCAGTGTCTCAACAGCTCATTAACAACCACATATCTAACATGCACAAATGATGTGAAACCTGCCTAGCAGTCAGGGGAGAACATATCCCCTATTAAAGACCGGATGTTTCTTGCTGGACACCCGTCACAGGGATGTTTCGGCCTTCAGTCGCATTGCGCTCCATGCTACTTTTTCAATAAAGCTTCTTTTTATCCCTCTGATTTTTCTTTTAGTAAGTGTTGCTTACATTACTCATGTCCTTACGTATTGGGGATCTTACGGTATTAAATGTGTTGATTTGGAAAACTTTTGTACAAAGTTATATTGAAAACACCGTCTCGTCCTTAATTTTTGCACACCAGTGTATATTAGGCCTCGATTTGTTGCAATTCAACAAAAATTTCCGTTCCAAAATACTGAAATTTACTTCTTTTTAAGCCATTAAAAGAATATCTCTCCTACTGTAGATCTAGATCGAATAATTCCTTACTCAATTATTATTATGATCTGTCGAATAATTTCTCATGCCTAATTATTATCATTCATGTTGAAGGCTGTGGTATTTCTTGAGTGTATATTATAATTTGAGCTATACTGTCTACATCCGTGCTTTAAGTTTGATATTACGTTGTTAAATTGGCAGGATTTACATTTCAGTCTTTTAATGTAAAATATTCATTCTCTTCACCATCTACTTTCTTTTATAAAGACTTAATGCAATAGTAATAAATTAATGGCTGTGCGTCTTTCACAAATTCGAATGAAAAGTGACCGCTTTGAACATTGCATCGTTTCGCTGGTATGTGTCCGCGGAATTTTGTTTCTTGATATTACGTTTTTAAGCTTCAAAGATGCTTTCTTGCATATTAAATACACAGTCCAGTCACATTAATGTGACCATCTGTCAAAAGCCAGAATAACCACCTTTCGCAGAGCGGACTGCTGCGAGACGTGCAGGAAGAGAGTCTCATAGGTCCCTGAAGGTGTTCTCTGGGATGTTGAGCCATACCGACTCTAATGCCGTGGCCAGCTGCGCTAGATTACGCGGTTGAGGATCCATGGCGCGAACAACTCGATCGAGATGGTCCCACAGATGCTCGATTGGGTTTAAGTCAGGTGAGTTTGCTGGCCAGGGGAGGACGGTAAACTCATCCTGGTGCTCTTCGAACCACGCACGTACACTGGCAGCTGTATGGCACCTCGCATTGTCCTGCTGGAAGATGCCATCATCCTGAGGAAAAACAATGCGCATGTAGGGGTGAACATGGTCCGCAAGGACAGATGCGTACTTGTATTGATCCATTGTGCCTTCCACAATGATCAGTGAACCTAGAGAATGCCAGGAAAACATTCCCCAGACCATAATGCTCCCGCCTCCAGCTTGGACCGTTCCGGCAATGGTTGCAGGGTGGTTCCTTTCAGAGGTTTCACGCCTTATACGCCAACGTCCATCTGTCCGATGGAGCATAAAACGCGATTCATCCGAAAACGCAACCTGTCGCCACTCAGTGGACGTCCAGCTGCTGTACTGGCGTGCAAATTCTAGCCTTCGCCGTCGATGAACAGCAGTCAGCATAGGTGCACGAACCAGGCGTCTGCTTCGGAGGCCCAGACGCAGCAATGTTCGCTGAATAGTACTTTGGGAGACACTTTTGGTAGCCCCTTGGTTCATTTTGGTGGTCAGTTGCTCAACGGTAGCCCGTCTATCTGCCCGAACGCATCTCCGCAACCATCGTTCGCCTCTGTCATCTATGGCCCGTGGTGCACCACATTTGCCACGTCGCTGATTTTGGACAGTCCCATTTTGCCATGCACGGTACACTTTTACCACGGCGGCACGCGAACAGTTCACAAACTCAGCCGTTTCGGAAATGCTTCCACCCTTGGCCCGAAAGCCAATGATCATGCCCTTTTGGAAGTCGGATAAATCGCTTCGTTTCTGCATTACGCCAACGATTGAAATGTTTTCCGAAGCCCTCACACACCCTTTATATACGCTCAACTGCACTGTGCTGCCACCTGCCTTCTGTGATTGGTTATTTAACTCTGACATGGAAAGTACGTGGTGGTCACATTAATGTGACTGGACTGTGTACAACACATTGCCTCTTGCCATGCTTATTAACAAAAATTCCTTGACTCGATGGATCACGAAATTTTGAGTGCACAATCAGCTTTTCATTGAAATCTTCTCATTTGGATTTATGTATTTTGTTAAAAAAGCTTCTATGGATAGCTAGCATGGAACATACTAACACTTACACAAGTACTTCCATAATTCTTATTGAAAAGATGGATTCCTAATGCGGGTGTTGTTTTCGGAGCTATATTTCATGGAAGAATGGTTGTCTGAGCGTCACAGAGTTGGACTTTCCACCTCAGTTTTGAAGGAAGGTGTCCCAGAAGGCAGTCCGGGAGACCCACATTTCGCCATTTATTTGGAGTGCCCCCATGACGCAACAACACTATACATTTACAAACGTACATGCCTTCTCCGGGTTCCGAACCCGGGCCCTTCAGTACGGCACTCAGAGTTACTAACCGCACTTCCGTCTGAGAAACGATGGATTCCTGATGAAAGGTTGTTCGGGCACTCATGGAATTCTGCGTGGAAAAATAGATAATCGATAGCTCACTGCATGGAGAAAAACGATAATGAACTCTGTGGTGATTATGAAGCTGTTAGACTTTCATTTAAGTGATTTTCTGTTATGTGCATATTAAATTTCTGGATTTGAAATATATTATCCAGAAAAGTTTGCACGAATTTTCGTAGCTGTTTTACCAAACCATTCGCATTTTTACTTGCCCTTCTTATAATGAAAATATCTCCTATATTTTCCTTGCAACGTTTTACCTTTACATTGCAAAGCATTTTCTCCCTCCTTGCAATACTCCTTCGTGTTTTTATCAGGACTCGTATTTCTTTTTATCTGTTTGGCGAACATGACGTGAACTGACTGGAAGTCAGTTGACTGCAACTATGTCCTGTGGAAGATAGCAAAGACGACAAGATGAGAAGGATTAAAATTACCCTTTCTTTTCCACGATTTCCCGGTCGCTCGCGCGCTTCGGGATACAAAGACCAACCACTTGTGGTCCGAACGGAAAAATAAAAGACTACTAACTAACTAAAATTTAAATAAGAGCTAACTTTTAATATTTTACGCAGATAATTGACACTAAGACTGGCCTTTTAAATTACTACATATGTAGTACGCAAACTGCGGAAAATTACAATATGTCTTTAGCTTTCAAATGGACTAAAACCTCTGGCCTTAAAGGCGGACAGTAACTGATGGCAAGCTCCCGTGAAGACTCGTGGCAAGATGGCTCACTCTCTCTTCTTCTACTCTGCTCTTGGCAAAAAGCTGCAACTTAAATACTTAAGCGTTAGCAAGTGCAATTTCCATAAACATATTCACACTTTTATTCTGGCCGGAAGTGGAAAATAAGGGATGATAGTAAAGGTTTAAAATAAAACAAACGTTACTCAAAGTTAAGATCCTTACAGTATAAGGCAGCACACGCCGCGCGTCTTCGAAGTTCCAGGTTCGTGTCCCGGCTAGCACATTTTCCATGTCTCATGCTTCAAAATAACCTAATGATTGTACAGTTTCTAAGGATTTTTTTTTTGCTAATTTTTGTTTTTGAATCTTGGAATTCTTTTAATACCCTAAATAGTAGTACGCGGATCGGACAGTAGCCTGCGAGCAGTATGTACGACAATCTTGAGTCTAATCATCTCATTCCTGTGAGACTGAAGGTGTTGGCTGCATTACATTTACATATAATTTCGATTTTAAATCGCTTAGTCTCTTTAATCTAACTTGGAACATACTGACACTTGATTAAATTTGAAAGAAAAATTAAATATCTTACGCTTTGCCGAATGGAAATACACTGGTGTTTGGAAGAAAAAATGTTTCATTCCAGGTAGTGGTAATATGTTTTTTTTTTTTTTTTAATTTGTCGAGTTTATTGATTAAATTTGAAAGACAAATATATTACACTTTACCAAACACCAACATATTTCTTTTAAATTGCTGAGGTTTTGATTAAATTTGAAATATATATTTTGTAGAGTAGTAATACATTGTTTTTAAATCGCTGTGTTTCTTAATCAATATTCGTTAAATTCCCACAAAATATGAAATAAATAAAAAAACAAATTCGAAATGCAAAATTCGATCTTCGAGGTGCACATTTTGGATAGATGGAGTACATGTGTTCAAAATTAGGCACCACTGTTTTTTCACAGTGAGTGAAATGTCTTTAAATGAGAGATAGAACCTGCTGTAAATTACATAT
This sequence comes from Stegodyphus mimosarum, assembly GCA_000611955.2. Classification (NCBI taxonomy): domain Eukaryota; kingdom Metazoa; phylum Arthropoda; class Arachnida; order Araneae; family Eresidae; genus Stegodyphus; species Stegodyphus mimosarum. The sequence continues at coordinate 137,163 of KK112056.1, read as the reverse complement.
TACATTATTGCCATTGCTATACATTACTGCTTGAAAATAGGTTCCTGATTTATTCTATTTGGAAACATATAATAAGAAGAAAAGAAATATAAATATATATTCTATACAAATTTCTGTTGTCAATTTAGTGAAACTGCATGCTATATATTTAAGAGAGTGAACCTTAATTATCTCGGAAATTTTTACTTGTCAGTTTTCAATGTAAGAGGAAAACACATATTCAAATAAAACAAAAGAGCAACTTAATGCTAGATTCTGATAAAAACAGCCTCTGAATGCAGAGTTTTCAGTCCTTATGTGATGCAGTGTGATGAGTTTGAATTCTGCATAGTCATTGTTGAGAAAACTGGTATGGATGGCAAGTTAAAATACTAACATTGTCGGTCCAGACGGTAACCCAATTTCAAGTAAGAATGAGAAGTAATTAATAATCTTGGCCAATAAGGCTTGTATATCTTTTTTATTGGCATTTAATGTGCTTAAAACGTATCATATTGTTTTGGGCTTTCTCTCATTTAAAGAATCAATCATAACTTCCATTTGTTTTATTATTGGAGAAAACATTCATTATGTATCTGTGTTTGCTGCAGGCCAGTCTGTTGCGAAGTTATAGACACATACAGATTCTTCATTATTTAATAACAGAAATATTTAAGATATAAAATTAGGATGCGATTTAAATTCAGAGCGAACGTATCGATCTCTCACGCCCTAATTATTGCACTACGTCTTCGCTATTCCTGAAAAAATTAAAAAAAAAAAAAAAAAAAAACTGAAAGCTTTCGGATTTTATGTTACCCCCAAAGAAGCTTCTTTTCTATACACTCTTACATACAAGTTTCCACAGCTTTTGGGCTAACGCCCCTTTAGGCTAAAAATACTTAAAAACAGCATATCTACAGAATTTCCAATAGACAGTCACTCGCGCTGAAGATAAAAATATTTTATTTCGCACAGTGTTGCCACTGCTTGCTTTGAAATCGTCGAGTTTCTTAATCAAAAATTCATTAAAGCTTAAAAAGTATGAAGTAGATAATAAAACAAATTCGAAATTCAAGATTCGGGTTTTCAGGTGCCCATATTCGGGTCGAGAACTACGTTATTCAAAATTCGATGGCTCTGGGTATCGTTGCTTTTTCACAATCCGAGAAATGTGCTTACGTTCATTCATAGTCTTCGTCATTTAATATCTTTAATACAGGGCGATAATATTTGGTAGCAACAATTTGAAAAGTCATACAGCCGTTTATAGCGATTCAGCGCAAAATGCCATTTCAAGAATAATAGCACTTCTGAGCTAATGCCCCTTTGGGCTAAAAAATTTTTTTTAATGATTTAAAAGGCACACGATGTGTTTGGGTAAAAGAGCGGAGAGATGAATTTCAAATTCTAAAATATGATTCTAGTGCAATAATACGATATACACAGTAAACAGCTAACTTAAACAGCTTAGTAACATTTTGCTGTTCTTTAGACTGCGTAAATATTTTCCGTTAAGTTTAAAAGTCAGAAAGAAATCAGTAATCAAATACACTTCGTTAATTTTGTACTTAACTGTGCTTTTTTGTCTGAAGCCGTAATTTCGCTGTGATGCACCACTCCTGCTAGGAAGACCAAGTAGCAAAACCCTTTTAAAAGCTAAGCTTTTTTTTTTAGCCCAAAGGTCGTTAGCCCAGAAGTGCTATTAATTTCGTTTTGGCATTTTGCGTCGATTCCCTTTTCAAACTGTTGCCACCAAATATTACAGCCCTCTATTATATTTAAAGAAATTAAATAATGAAGAATCTGCATAAATGTATATATGTTTCTCGCATTGTGATAAAACAACGGTACCTAGAGACATCAAATTTTTAATATTGAACATTTTCACCCGAATATGGGCATCTGAAAGCCCAAATTTGAAATTTGTTTTATTATCGATTTCACATTTTGTAAAACTTTAACGAAGTTTTGATTAACAAACTCAAAGATTTCAAAGCGAGGAACGGCAACACTATAAAAAAAGGAACATTTTTATCTCCAGCGAGCGAGACTGTGTATCAAAATTCTAAAGGGATATGTTCATTTAAAAAATTTTTTGCGATACTGCTCTTGAATTGAATTTTATGGTTTAAGTGGGAAGTGAATTGAATTTTATGGTTTAAGTGGGAATGGTTTAAGTGTTTAATAAATAAAGGTAACACACAAAACGTTAAAAAACACGCCCCTTTGAACTTAATGTAAAATCTGAAAGCTTTCATTTTTTTTTACAAACTTTCTTTTTTTTTTAATTCTGCTTTTCATTTAATTAATTGCAATTAAAAAAAAAGGCTGAAAAGTTAAACAGCACATTAAGACTGTTCGATTCTAATATATGGTAAATTATTTAGATTCTTTTATTCTTAATTTTTTTTTTATAATTAGCACTATTAGCCTACAAAACAAAAGCAACGGTGACTGAAATTTCGGGAACAATTGGAAATATATTCCATTCAGTGTTCATTTATTCACTTTACCATAGAATATATTTTTTCAGAAACAAACGAAGCGATAAATATCGCATACAACTGGACATTAGATGAAAAGTGTCTTTTTGAGAAATAATATAATATTCAAACATTTTACGCGTAAGATAAAATACTTCCTAAGAAGGTAATGAAAAAGTTCCTATATGCAACTAGTAGAAACCTTTTTAATAGTCCCGGCCCGTTTTCTGTTGACCTTGTGATCAGCTTGCGTGCAGTTGCCGAAGTTTGAAAAAGAAGTTTGAACAGACGAACCAATCAGAGCGCTAAACGTGCCAGAAAGTCCCGGATTTATTCTTACCCTCCTTATTGCACTTCCCGACGGCAGCGTCTGTTTCGAAGTGTTTTTGGCGCTAGAAACATTTTGTTAGAATCCGTGCGAAGTTGAGTTCTCTCTAATACAAAAATGCGTGAAATCGTTCATGTTCAAGCTGGCCAGTGTGGTAACCAGATAGGAGCCAAGGTAAATATTAGTCTTAAATTTTTTTAATTTTGAATGTAAAAAATTGTTCGTTATTCTTATAATAGTTTTCGGACGTTGGAAACTGGGTGTGGTCTTCGAAAATTTTAGTTTTCTTTGTTGTACCTAATATGTATTTTCATTTGAAAGTTATTATTTTTAATCAATGTTTATGAAAGTGTCATTTCATTCAAATGAATGACTAAACTTTAAAAAATATTGAACGGAAGGCGTCTCGTATATCAAATTTAGCTTAATCCTAGTATACGGTGCACGTAAACTTTTTGTACGATGTGAAAGACTGAATTTCTAATAATAATTTTAAAATTAAAAGAGTAGGAATTTTGTATTTTTTCTACCCGAATTTAATATTTTTAATATAGTAAATATAAGACAAAGTACTATTTCCGTTAAGATCAAATGTCCGTTTCACACGAAATGTTCCGATTTCTTATTGTGCATTTGTAAAATAAATTAGTTAATATAATATTGGCTTTAGTCCCATGTATTTTTATAAATGCAGCATTCATATTACCATCACGGTTAAATCGCAAGCATTAACGTAAAATTCGTAACTCTGTAATCTTTGAACGTATTAGTTCGGAAACTACGATTTTGCAGATTCGTCGTTTTGTTGTGGTGACGCGTGTATCATTTTTAATAGCATTCATATTAAAAAAATTTTTATGATTTTCGAAATTAACTTACTTATTTATTAGTGCTTTTAATTGTATGTAAAATTAATGGGCAATCTGTCTATTAACAGTTCTGGGAAGTTATTTCGGATGAACATGGAATTGATCCAACCGGTTCATACCACGGTGATTCAGACTTACAGTTGGAAAGAATAAATGTATATTACAATGAAGCATCAGGTCAGTATTTTTCTTTTAACTACATGAAAACCTACTTTTGATTTAGACATTTCTCTTTCCATCAAACTATGTTTTACTTGATAATTTTTAATATGTTCGAATAAATGTTATATTCTTCAATTTCTAGGTGGAAAATATGTGCCTAGAGCAATTCTTCTGGATCTGGAGCCTGGTACAATGGACTCTGTCAGATCTGGTCCCTTTGGACAGCTGTTCAGGCCAGATAATTTTATCTTTGGTAAGATTTCATTTACATAGAACTGACCATACTGCATCTTTACTTAGTTCATAAAAAATGGATTAAGATTTATTTTTATAACTATATAATTTTAATATTTAATAGCTACACTGCTATTTAATTTGTCTTGTCAAAAGCTTAAATATTCACATTAACACATGCTCTTACACAGGTATGAACTTAAGTGTTAAGAATTAAGTTTTGCTTCATATACTTAAAGTGGGCTGAATGTTTCTACACCAGCAGCCGAAACTGATAGAAACATTTAATTCTTGCCTTAAAAACACACATTTTTTTAATTTTAAGACAGACTAAGTAGAGTCTACTGAATCTTGCACATCTTCATCCATTTTCTGCTTTTTGGCCGATGGTTTCATGAAAAACCTGTCCAAAGTCGTTTGTTTTTCTCTTTTCTCCAACATCTGCCGGAAATAACGGACAAGAGTATCAGAGTAAAGATCGTTGATCCTGTTTGCTTCAGCTGAATCCGGATAGTGGATATTGGTAAACTCCTGAACTGCTTTCCATTTGACCAGGATGTTCTTGATGTCAGCAGTTGGGATTGTTTGATTGTTGCTCCTCGTTATCAGATGACGCTTCCCTTTGAGAAGTGCTTGGAGCTCGTCAGTTGTCAGCTCTTCTTCGTGTTCCTCAATAAGCTCCTCTACATCCTCTTCCTCTACCTCTAATTCCAACCTTTAGGCCACTGTGATGATGTCCTTCACCACTTCTGTGTCATCAACTACTGCTTCTACCTGAGTCCACGAAGGCACAAGCATCTTCTAAGCAGAAATGAAGGTCCTTTGTGACACTTCTTCCCAGGTCTTCTGTATAAGTCGTATTGCCATAAGGACATCAAATTTCTCCTTCCAAAACTTTCGGACAGTCATATTGTCTCCACCAAACTCGCATTCTTCAAACACCTTAGGGCTCTAGTGTAGAGTTTTTTAAAGTTTGCAATAACTTGCTGATCCATTGGCTGAAGAATGGATGTGGTGTTTGGTGGCAAATACTGCACCTTGATAAAAGGATAATTTTCCTGCAATATTTAATCTAGGTCTTTTGAGTGAGAAGGGGCATTATCAAGTATCAGAAGGGCTTTGAGCGGCAGTTCTTTTTCCAGCAAGAATTTCTTCACGGCAGGAGCAAAGGTTTCCAGAATCCATTCGTTGAAGATAACTTGGGTCACCCAGGCTTTTTGATTGGACTTCCAATGGACGGGCAGTTTGGACTTAATAACGTTATTTTTCTTGAAAATTCTTGGATTTTCAGATTGATAAGCCAATAGAGGTTTGATCTTGAGGTCTTCCGCTGGCATTAGACGAAAACATAAGGGTAAGTCTGTCTTTCATGGCTTTGTGTGCTGGCAATTTCTTCTCCTCTTTTGTAATGAAGGTTCTGCTCGACATTCTTTTCCAGAAAAGACCCGTTTCATCGGCATTGAACACTTGTTGTGGGCAGTATCCTTCATCCTTAATACATTTTTGAAAGTTAATAAGAGAACTTTTCTGCTTCTTTCTTGTCAGCACTGCCAACCTCACCATGCATAGTAACGCTGTGGATTCCACACCTTTTCTTAAATCTAAAAAACCATCCCCTGCTGGCTTTGAATTCTTCATTATCTTGATTGCTGTTACTTCCAGGAACGTTTTTCTTTAGATCGTCATAAATTCTCTTGGCTTTGTGACAGATAATGTCTTGGGTTGTTACGTCACCTTTCATCTGCCTGTCCTTAATCCAAATCGCTAATAGCCTCTCCATTTCCTCGTGGATTGAAGACCTATGTTTTTCATGAAATAGTTTTGATACTCCTTTGGCTACTTTGGCTGATTTGATTGCATCCTTATTTGTTAAAATGGTGGTCTTGCTGAGGCCAAACTCTTTGACGAGGTCACACTGTTTTACCCCACATTCACTCCTTCTAATTATTTCCTTTTCATTTCAACAGAAATCACCTTCCTGCTTTTTTTAGAAGCCACGTTGTGTGAAACGAAGTTCATTGTATGAATCATGAAATGAAGTTCGTTGTGTGCAGCGTTCTTTATGCGAGGTGCCACTGTACTAGATAAAGCGATACCACTTTAATTTGAAATTAAAATAGGGAGAAAGAAGGTTTTAGTTAAGTTCAGATGAGGGAGGGGAAAAGGAAAAAAAAAGGGGTTTTGAAGAACTGAAGTTCTTTTTCCCAAATCAAATAATTGTGTCTCATGAAAGTTGGCAATTTATCTCGATATACAGTAATTTTTGGTAAAAATTTACTGTTGGGTGCCCTTTCCTTTTTTGATGCCAAGATCGGCACAATTTCAAGATGGCCGCTACGCAAAAGCAAAATAAGAAGTCAAATAATTGCACAAACTCGGCATCCATGTACACATCGATCTATTTTCACTTTAAAAAAGTCTTCGAATTGTACAATTTAGGCATTGTGCACTGCCTTAACTTTGTCCATATGCACATTGATTTAATTTCACTTTAAAAAAAAAAATCGGGAAGGTAAAACAAAGTTAAAGCTTTCATAGTAACCAGAAATGGGGCTTCATTACCAAAACTGAACAAAATATATCTCTAATCAAAGAGGCACCCAATTCCACACTTAAGTCTAATTAATTTTCATTTGAAAGTAAAATTCATGAAATTTTTTTTAAAAATTTTAATGGTAATTTCTAAGATGACAAAATTCATGTTGAGAAATCTGCCTACAAATTTACATGGTTATTTAAAACATGTATATCTACCCATAACTATGTATGGCCAAATCATTTTTATCAAGATGCCATTATGTTTCATGGATAAACATAATTAGGTTTGAACTTAAGAAATTTCATTTGCCATAAGAGGTGAAAATGTACTTGATGCAGTTCTGAAAATTGCCAATTTTTCATACAGCTCGGAGACATAGCAATGAAATGGGCTCAAAATGAAAATGATAAAAGTACAGCACAGCACATGCCATACAGAAAACACAGTTTTGGACAATATAAAATTTCTCACTTCAATTTTCAGGTGCATCATTTTCCGTCAGTAGATAAAGCTTGATAACGTTTGACAGAAATGCCCCGAAAATTTCATCTGTTATAGAATGATATATAGTCTTCACTGCATTCATTTTCCCAAATAGGAGTCTAATTCACTCTTCACATAATTGGTGTTATTTCAGAGGGCGTAACACTGCTCAGAAAGTCACTTCATTTGAACTGGTATGTGTCCTGTCTTTGAATGTCAAATTATTATTTATGTGCAGATGAATATACCCCTTTCCAAGAAGCTGTCATGCTTTCTAGCAGTCAGTGTTGTGGTGCCTTTATTCTCATTCAGAGTGTACTCTCTTATGCGTACTCTTCTCTCAACCTCCGGAAAAAAAAAAGCATTTGTTACGTTTCTCTTTCGACTTCACTGGTGATTTAGTGTCCCAGTTACTCCTCCCATATTCTATTTTCCCATACTTGCCATTTCAACAGTAATTCCTTTAAGGAACAATTTTGTTGATCACGGCCATCTGCCATACTTCTCAGCAAAACATAAACTAATCAAAAACAGCATGTTCCTGAACCCTCACCTCATACGTAACAGACTTATTTAAGCATCTTACAAACCAGAACATTGTAATCTTCAAAATGTTCCAAATGCTCAAATATCTGTTTCTAAAGCCTTTCCACACATCCCTACAAATATCATGCGAATTCACGCTACTTGTTTTTGACAGTGCCATTTATATCCATCAATTTTTTCATTTCATTCACATGAAGGGTATTCATTTGCATAGAGATCCTACATTTCAGACTCGGATATGTAACCTGCATTTGTACATTTTTTCTCCTTGCATTTCCAAAATCATTTTAAAAAATACTTTTACATTTACAATTCTTTCATGCTCAAAAACTTGTGTGATTAAATCAGGATGTGATTTAGTATCTAAAACATCCCTAAACAAAAAAAAATATGTGGTGGTTCTATATAAAATCTTGTAATGCTTCAAAGGTTAAGGGTAATGAATGGGTCAAATTCTAATTAAACTGCTATTTTTGAACATCTGCAGAAGGCTGCAAAATTTAAATTTTTTGTCGGGTCAAGTAGAATACAGTTTGAGTATGTACATGCAGTGTTCCAATAGCTGACTGTACACATCTAACACGAAGGTTGCCATTCATCGTACATCAGTAACATTTTGTTGCCAAGCAGTGTGTTTAAGCAGGTTTCTACCTGGCATAAAGATTGTGTAGCATGTTTTATCTAATAATTAAATACTGCATTCTGTATTTAAAAGATATTTTCATAGCAGTTTTTATGAATTGTAACTGTCTGGAAGTTCATTTATTAAAATTCTGTACAAATTAAAAAACTTATTCTGGACCATAATTCAGAATATAGTTCATACTCAGTGCTAACAAAATGAAGAGGAATTGGAAGTAGGCTTGTAACGAATAAACTAACTAATAAACGAATAACTATTTTAATAAATGAACTGTGCAGTATTTGTTTTAAATTTTAGTGATGTCCTTTGCCATTACAAGCATTTCAGCAGATTAATTTGTTCTCATTTTGTCTCATGAGTACTTACCATACTACCAACATAGTTAATATTTTCAATCTTTAGAATTCATATTCATTACATGAGATGCCAAATGTTACTTGTAATCTCGTGTCTGCATTTTCGCTGTTATTATTTTTAGCAGGGCATATCTAAGCCAAAATGTTATGCATCTAGAGAATTCAGCCAGTGGCTCGATCTGTACCAACATAAATAAAGCATTGGTAAATACAGTAGATCTAACCTTCTTTCAATAACTTTTTTTTACATTGTAATATCCACATCATGAGTAGGAAGTGTAAGGTATTGTTTTGTTTTTTCCATTTTGACATATCTTGTTTTTAAATGCAAAATTTTTATTTAATTTATACTTTCTTATTAATTTATACTTCTTTTTTTACTTAAGTACTTCTTGCTTTTTTACTGTACAAGACTTTCTTTCCTTAAGATTCGGAAGATTCACATGATCTTGTCAAGTGAAACTAATTTTATTCTGAGAGTTTGTTTTTAATTAATGTTATTTTCTGGTTAAAACTGTTTGCAATATTTTGTTAAATTTAAATAACACTAAAATAAAGGATGTTCACTTTCATCTAATGTGAGTAAGCTTTTCTCATTCTTATAATTGCTTTATTTTTGATCCAAAGGTCAAAGTGGGGCTGGAAATAATTGGGCTAAAGGTCATTACACAGAAGGAGCTGAACTCGTAGACACTGTGCTGGATGTAGTGCGAAAAGAAGCTGAAAGCTGTGATTGTTTACAAGGTTTCCAGTTAGCTCATTCATTAGGAGGTGGTACAGGATCTGGCATGGGTACACTGCTGATTTCTAAAATTCGAGAAGAGTATCCTGACAGAATAATGAACACATTCAGTGTCATGCCCTCTCCTAAGGTATAGTACTATATTGTAAAACTTTGTTTTTTCTTATATTAATTTTATAATTCGTTATCTGTTAATATGAAAGGTTATTAAAATCAGCTGTTCGCATGAAAATGTAACAGCAAATGTTTTGGAAATTGCATTGTATAAGTCAGAAGTATTTTTTGGCTATCATTTAATACAGTCTGACTTGTAATGAGACTAAGTTCATAAGATAAATATATTATTTTTTATAGTTAAAACATATTTAGATATCAATACACTGAATGGCAGGCTCTAGCAAAGTCTGGAATGATCTATGCATGTCTCGTTCAGATATTGCCTTGAAGACTGTTTTATCAGGCAGGCATATTTTCAGTGTTAGCCTGGGCTTTGGGCAGGAGAAAAGTAGTTGCGGGTAATGGTGTATGGATGGATAAGCACTTACACATTCAGTTGTTTTAGGCTAAAATTCCTATATTATTATTGCTTTTTGAGCTACTGCAATATTACAAAGAAGGAGCCAATTGTTAAGAGGTGGAGATTCTTTTTCCAAAGGCAAGCAAAAGTGCTTGAAAATATTATGTGGACTCCACATGAGTTCTTTGTACAGCCTATTAAATTATACACATATTTTGTTGCACTACGTTTAAACTTATTTCCTTGAATTATTCTAATTTAATTAACCACCCCCTCAAGGCAAGTTTTAAATGACATAAAAAATTACAAATTTTAAAATTAAATGTCTTGGTTCATTTTTGTCTACCTCAGTTAAACTTCTTATAATTTTATTTTTCCATAATGGGTATAATCTTTCCTAAATTCATCTGGAACACTGCATTAAAAAATTAGTTTTCATTATTTGTTCAAAATTATTTTTAATTTGACGTTGCCAAACTGTGGATATTTTTGTCATTTAAAACTATACTGTAAATGGAAGTCTCAGTACAGCGGACGATTACAAAGGTAAGGACTTCCAAGGTCAGCTAAGAAGGGTAGATGTGTACATTAAGGTCTACCAAGAAATTCTGATCATTTGGGAAGCAAAAAATAATACATTTTTCATACCTTTAGTAATATTTATTGTATAATAGAATTTCTGTCATTACATAGACCTCTTCCCAACATAATAGTAATTTGTAAATACTAGTTTAGAAAAAGTTCTTGTCGTTGGAGGTGAAGAACTCATGGCTGACATCTTCAGTTTTGAATTTTTTCCCCTAAAAAAAATTTTACAAGGAAAGAAACGAGTGATAATTAGAGGGTACTAGTTCAGGAGTATGGTGGATGCAGCAGAATTTCTCAGCTTAGCTCAACAATTTTTTCTAAAGTAGCAGCTGGTCTGGCATCATAATGCAGTATGATGTTTCTCATGAACATCGCTGCCCTTCTTTGGCAGCTTTCCAAATTGAGCTTCTTGTTCAGTTACAAAATCTCGTAATATATTGGTCTTTGAACATCCATCTTATGCACAGCATTCTCTTATTCAGACTCAAGTTCGGTTTAGAGGTGGAGCTGACAGGTTGTTCAGACTTTCTTTTTCTAACAATATTTTCATAGGTAATCCAGTTTTTATCGCAAGTTATCATCCAGTGCAAAAAGGGTTCGTTTTTCAACCAAGCGAGCAGAGAAGTGCAAATGATGACCTGATCGTGTAAATATTTCTTATCAAGAGATTCCATAGTCTGTTCTTAAACATCTGAAATGTCCATGTGTACAAATTTCTGCTGGAATGAATTTCCTCCTCCCCCAGCAGTACAGCATATATTTCAGAGTTCCCAATGCAGTGTTAAGTGCTGCCATAATTTTTTTTAATTTACTTCCCCCCCGGTCCCTTCTCAGTTTATCATATCAATGTTTTTTTTTAAATGGGATGGCTTACAAAGTTCAGTCTTTCTATAAGCCTTTCTTGTATTACCTTTATTAAATATCATGATCTTCACACAATCGCTTAGTGTATCAACCTTTTATCTTGGCCATAATAAAATTAATCTTATTTAATTATTTAGTGTAAAATCAAAATCTTAATATGTAAGATTTATTGCAAGTTTTAAAAGTGTAATACATAAAAAGGAAGTAGGCTTTTAAAGCTTATGTTTACAATGTGCTTTTTACTAATTATAACTTCCATAAATAACTATTAAACTCTCAAATAACCATCCCAATCAGTATGTTATTAATAAAAGTTGTCTATATACATTTTCATGCCAGACACGACATGGATATTTAATCACATTCTTGAGAGGTTGATATTATATATAGCCAAGATGCTTAGATTTAGCTCCCAAAGTAATTTCAATCAGTACTGAGATAAAATGTAGGTATAAAGCCTTTACCCAAATAATTAAACTGATCTCTCATTTTACAGTAATGCTGTTTCTAATCAAAATAATTAATAGATATAAACTAAAATGTCTTGTATAAGAGTTAAAAATTTAGGAAAGCAAACAGTACTTCTTGGTATTTATAAAAAAATCTTTGAAAACATAAATAGGAAATTAAATAGATCAGATTTGTGGCTTGAATGATTCTAGATTTCTTTGTTTTTTACAGGTCTCTGATACTGTTGTAGAGCCATACAATGCAACTCTCTCAGTTCATCAGTTGGTAGAAAATACAGATGAAACCTACTGCATTGATAATGAGGCACTGTACGACATTTGCTTCCGTACACTTAAACTCACTACTCCAACATATGGAGATCTCAACCATCTTGTATCTGTTACGATGTCAGGAGTAACAACCTGTTTGAGGTTTCCTGGTCAACTGAATGCTGATCTCCGCAAGCTTGCTGTCAACATGGTACCTTTCCCTCGACTTCATTTCTTTATGCCTGGTTTTGCTCCACTAACTTCTAGAGGTAGTCAGCAATACAGGGCTCTCTCTGTCCCAGAACTTACTCAACAGATGTTTGATGCTAAAAATATGATGGCTGCTTGTGATCCAAGGCATGGAAGGTACTTGACTGTTGCTACCATCTTCAGAGGCCGAATGAGCATGAAAGAAGTAGATGAGCAGATGCTCAATGTTCAAAACAAGAACAGCAGTTACTTCGTAGAATGGATTCCAAACAATGTGAAGACTGCAGTATGTGATATTCCTCCTCGAGGACTGAAAATGTCAGCAACTTTCATTGGAAACAGTACTGCAATTCAGGAATTGTTTAAGAGGATATCTGAACAGTTTACTGGTAAGTGTTGGTATTGATAATGCGATTTCGTGATGTCTGTTGTAAATTTGGGGCTTAATTTTTGGAAAATGTAAATATGTAGTAAAAGTATTTGTTTTTTACAGAAAGTTTTCAACATTAGTTATAAGAATTAGTTCTGGTTTTTAAGTAACAGTTAATTTTTGAATTCAGAAAAGAAGGCTGTAATGTAACAGATTTCTTAAAACTTCCAACTCCTACCCCCCCCCCTCAGATTAAAATTGTAAGCTGATTAATTGCTACCTTTAAAATTTGAAGCATAAACTAAATAAAGTACAATAAAAGTACTGTTAAAGTCATAATATAACAACTGTGCATTCATAAAAAAACAATGTTATTAAAAGGTGTAAGACAATAGAATGCCTCTGCATGAAAACTTGTTTTTGAAAAGATGAATCTACAGCTGTAAATTTATTGCTTACAAATTAAGATTTATTTTTGTGTAGTCAAAAATTACATTCTGAAAATCCAAACTTAACATATGCTGTTATGAGAGTATGGATTTGTAATTGATTGAATGTGCACAGGATTGAAGATAGCTTGATAAAATTTATTTTCCCAAAAGAAGAATTCTGCTGTTCGAGAACTTTTTGCAGAAACATCTGTACAGTTCTTTTGAGTATGACAGAGCACAGTCTATAGTTGTAACTTCAAACTATAAAGGATGTTAAATACAAAACGATTTTAAAATGCCTGAAATGCATTAGCTTGCACAAGTGATCTCTCAGTACTCTTAACTGATTGAGAACGGATGCTAATTTGTCGTACTTTCATAAATTAAAAATACTAAGAAATTAATCGGATGGTGTGTAGTTACCTCATTTCAAATATTCTTATGAATTTGTAAGATATATATATAAGTATGTATGTATGTATTTTTAAAGACTCAATTCATAAATGTATGCCTGTGTTTATAAAATACTTTCTTTTATTACAGCTATGTTCCGTCGAAAAGCTTTCTTGCATTGGTACACGGGAGAAGGCATGGATGAAATGGAGTTTACTGAGGCAGAATCAAACATGAATGATCTCATCTCAGAATATCAGCAGTATCAAGAAGCGACTGCTGATGATGAAGGAGATTTTGAAGATGAAGAACAGCCTGTTGCTGATTAAACAGCTTTTCTGAAGATCTCTAAACATATATTTAACAAAGCAGTTTTCCAAAGATTTAAATAACAATTTATGTGCATTTGTTTACTTAATGAGGGTTCTTTCTGAATCTGCCTTTTTTATTAACAGTATTATGTTACAATAAATATGCTTTTTCAAAAAATTGTTTTCACTTTTATTAATTAATCTTGCTTCTTTAGTGACTTTCGCAACATTTTTTCATAAATATGTAATCCTACAATGATGGCATTAATTCCATTGTATTTTGATAATGTATATAATTAGAATCTGAGGTAAGACAAATAGTTATGCAATATGAAGATATTGTAAATTTTTCAGAAAAGAGAAAACTGCTGCAATAGATATTGTTCGCTTTTTCAAATGCATTATAGTCGTAAGATTCTCTCTTTTTTATAGTTTACTTTTTCAGAAAGCAGTAGTGTCCCCCCCCCCCAAGCAAGTGTCAACCTTTAGAAAAATTTTATAAAATAATATATATCATAGTTTCGTAGCTGCTAACTCTCCGGAGACTAAAGCAGTTTTTTCATTTTGTAGTCCGAAGATAATAATTCTTGGCAGGAAATAAATTTAAATTGTGCAAATTCCATTCTCCCACATTGAGTGATTTTCTGGATAATTTTATTAAATCTTAATTTGATATGAATTTGTTAGTTAGTTTCGTCTTATTTTTGAAAGGGTGTGTTTTTATGTTTCAGGATTGCAGTCTGTGTAGTTTTAATTTTGAGGGACACAAAGTGTTCAGACTTCCCTTATGAAATTAAGATTTCTCTGCATATTACAAAATATTAGTGTTGGCAAAATTTTAAATTTCCAAATTTAGTTCTGAATGATTATGTAGTCAATTGGGGGAATGGTAAGAAAATGTTCAGTTATGGATTCCTATACTTATAAATTGCTTTATAGTTCAAATAAAATGCGTAATTAATGTCAAAATCTTTCTTTTTCAGCATGGGTGAAAGAAACATTACATGTATCATTCAGAAAAGCTTAATATTCTGATTATGCGTTTTCCTCAAAAGTCAAAATTTTTATTTTACTTGTTAGTATCAAAATTTAAAGAAAATTAACCATTATTTTTCAAAAGAATTGTTTAAATCACTATTAGAATGATATAAATTCTTAATCTGTTAATGTCCTGGTTCTTCTTTCCCTTGATCATTATTCCTAGCATCATAAAACTCTTGTCATTTGCCTGGTTTGCATATTTCATGTTTCATTCTATCTATGTGCAGAAATTCAATATTGCATTCAGTTGTAGATAATTACACTAACTGGTTATTGGTTAAAAAGTATAATTAGTGACCATATATTTATAAGCTTTTATTTCGTATACTGATGGTATTTAACCATTGTTGGAATTTATAGATTTTTTACCTACTTCATGATAAACTGTCGAGTTGAGTACATGTACTGTTTGACAATGACAGTGCAAAGTAACGAAGCAGGTCCCCACCCAAACTGTTTATATACTTTTTTTTTTATTTATTTATTTAATGTATCAGCAATTTTTTGCAAATATCTTTGTTTCATGAGCAAACTAAATACATCGGAATTTTTTATTCATACCATCGAATAGAAAGGGAAAAAATCTTTGGAATGAGACTTTTATGAAAACTATAGTTTAATTTTTGTATTTTGGATAATTTTAGAATGTTGGTGGATTTTTTTCGACTATTTGACGTCTATCATTTCAACATGTAAATGTGTACCAGTTATAAATTTTTGACACAGATGACAGAAACTTTGCATTCTTCATTTTAGAGATCATATAGCCACACCACGGGTTAGGAAACTGGATGTATTGCACAGTTAGAAGTATTTGAGTGTGACAATATCTTCAACACCATGGATTGTCAGCAAAGCGACCACTGCTTCAGCTCTTGATGCTACAGTACAGGAATCTGCCTAGAAAATGCGTTCAACGATGCACTTGGATGCATCAGTAGTTCGATGTCTTCATGTTCATAGCATCATAATGGCATTTCAGTATATGATGCCACCAAGGAAAAGGAACATTAAAAGACTGCATGCTTTCTCTTAAACAGGCCTCAATACCTGTACTGCATCAAACATCGCATTCTGTTCATCTGTAATCCGAAATTGACCAGCCACTGTTACATTACTAATGATTTAATACCTGGAGCTATGCATATCTTAGGGGCCTTTGTCACCCCACATTTCCACAAGAAAATGTCTGACCACATGTTGTCCAACATTTCTTCAGAACACAGGGTTCAGCTTGTATCTTGGATGGCGCATTCTGCAAATCTCCCATGAATTGGAAATATAAGACTGATGGTTGCAGTGAAACTAGCATGTTACATACCAGACAGTACAACAGATGAACCATGAAAAAGAATTAAGCTTCTTAGACTGAAATTTGTCTCCTTGCTCAGTCCTGTAGTACCTGCTCTTGTTACCAAAGACAGATATTCTGCATGTTCTGAACCTTAAAGCTACCAGAAATTTGCAACTTTTAATATAACATATATCTGTTATAATGTTAAGTTCATGAATTGCCATCTGTTTTACTTCATGGTATAACACATTGGTTCTCAACTTTTTTTCCTTATTGCTAGGCAATCACCTCCTCTTCAAAAGTTTGAAAAATGAGCATGCATTTATTTAAATTTGATAATTTTTTGCACTTAATTAAACTAGAAAATAATGATAAATACCAACACTTGAATTAGTTTTTTATTTTCATAAACTAAAACTAAATATTTAACAAGTAACTAAAATGCTTACTACATTCTCCAACCCCATGGTACATCAATTTTAACTCTTACATGCATGAATTTTTATTTTGTTCCTAAAATATATTTAATTCTAAGGAAAGTTTATTATACTGGAAAAATAATGAAAAAAATCAGAAATCAATATTTTGTATAGCATGTTTATTTTTTCTTATGTTGAAAATCTGCTACAATGTGCACAAAATGGCAATGCTCCTTACATTTTACCAATTTATTAAAGTCTACAGAGATCTTTATTAATGAATACATGTTTATTTTTTAAGAAATGTGTATTCTGTATAAATAACAATTGCTACTAAACTAAGTAGCTTTGCTTATAAAAATTTTTGTAGCAGTTTTTGTCTCTTTGAAGCATAAAAATATGAGACATTTTGTGCATGATACATAGGGAAATCCGTTGGAACTAAGCATGTGTTTCTTTTGGTATTCTAATTTGGCCAGTGATTGACTGAGTCTTGTCTCAAATCTTTTTGCTGGTACCACAACCTTGGGACATTTTTTCCTTATTGTTTCCAGTTGCCCGTGTATTTTGTTGCTTGGTTTTCCTCTCTTTAGTGCACCAATTTTTCCCATTTTGCAGAAAATCTCTGAAACACTTTCGATTCAAAACTTGAGCTCTGAGATCTTTTTTTAATTATACCTGTTTATATAAGATCCAGGCATTTATTACTGCTAGATCAATCAGATGGTAAAAAGAGCCTGAAATACCACCTTTTAGATTTTAATGAAATACTATGGCAACCTAAAAGACTGTGTTCAACAAGTCTACTCTACCCATATGCTTATTATAGGCTGTGACAACTTCTGGGCAGTTATATGTTTTTGTAGATTGCTTGAAACGTGTTACTTTCTTTTCTGACGATTTGCCTGTGAATGTCAACAGAAATACTACATATCGATTGTCTTTTCTTATTACAGGTGATACATCCGTACCATCCACATTTGCTACAAATTCATCAGATGAACCTCGTGGAAACTTCTTTAGTTCTTTCTCTGTAGAAAGTCTACAATTTAGAACTCTGTTCCTGCTTGCTGTAACTAATGAGAGTATGCTTATGCATGTAGTAATGGAATTGATGTGCATTAATTATCGAAGTATAACTTGTGATTCATAGGCTTGGGATGTTCCTTGAAAGTCTAACTACATCTGAACTTGCACCAAGATCTGGTTCTGTTGGCAAATACGACTCAGGACTCATTTCTTGACCCCTGTTTCAAAATTGTAAGCAAATTCTGATGTAGAACAGAGGGCATAGAGTTTGTTATCCCATTTATGGGATTTATTCATCATATATTGTCGTAAATTATGCCTAACCTTGGTGGCACACGTTTGTTCATTAATGGACAATGACTCTTCAAAACGAACAGATAAAAATGTTTTAAGAATCAATAACTGGATGGATTTTGTACAATTTATCATGGTCTGGTTCACCTCATGTATTTCTTTTTCGTTATCATTTAAATGGAGGTTAGATCTAAGCTTTACAATTTATTTAATAACATTGTGTTCTTCACAAGCTCCATGTCAGTTACATCATTCCAAAAATCATGTGGATCATCATCATTCCAAAAATTATGAGTTATAAATGTTCATCATCATTCCAAAAATTATGAGTTATAAATGCAAGCAAACAAATTCCAAGGTACTTCTGTATGTCAATTTTTATAATCTGAAATGTACTGTTTACGTCTTTTTGAAAACTATACTGCATGCTTTCATCTTAAATTTTCTAAATCAGTTCATCATTGAAAAAACATTTTACAAATTAAAATGGAGTCTGTAAATTGGTAATTTTATCTGGGTATTCCAAGTTACTCTTGAATCTCTTATCCTTTCAAGATATGTAGAGATCTCTTTTCTTCCATGTATTTTGGAACTTCTGGTTTTGCTGAGACACTGGTCATATTGATATTCATTTTAGGTTTTTTTGTTTTGAACATCAGTGTCAGTGGCATTTCTTTTGAAATTGCTATTGTAGGTGTGTGATTTTGTCTTCTCTTTTGTGAGTTATATGAAGTTAAGCATGATGGTAATGCATATTCGTAATCTTCATTAAAGAGGTGTACATTTCACATTGATCCGGATTGAAAGTAGTCTTCTTCACTGAAATCGCTAGAATCTTCTTACTTCCAGAAGGCAGTACAAGGTACTCCTGTATTTTTTGGAGGTTAGCATCTTTCTTCAAGAAACCCTGATGGTCAAGTAATTGATCCATTACCTAAAATAAAATAAATATAAATAATATAATGCTGCAATATAAATTACAATATAATGACTAACTTCCAAATAAATAACCAAAAAGATTCACTCAGAATAATGGATTCATTATTACAAATAATTATTTCATGTATGATACTCTTACTAAGAGCCTAAATGTTCTAAATTAATAGTTTCAAATGCTGCAATAAAATCATATCGTAACATATTCTAAAATTTTGCAATAATGCAATATTCACATGATATTGCACATCTGCAACACAAGCAAAAACTACTCTCAATATAATAATACTAACAGTGGCGGCTCGAAGCTAAAATTAGCGGGGGTGCTGTAACAAAAAATTTTAATTCAATACATTCGACCATTAAAGAACAGGTGTGTTCCAAAACATCTGTTGTGTCATCAGCAATTAAAGCTACAAGCTTGTCTAATTTCATTTCTTATCTCCTCATGATATGTTTGAAAGAGGCAGTCAAGTATCTCGTTGTGAATGGTCTTAGAAACACCTTTGAAGACTGCACCAGTTTCTGAGTGATTCTTCAAATCTGAATCTAATTTAGAAGTAAAATTTACTAATCCTCTAAATACACCTGGATTTACTGAATCGTCTTTTTCATCATGTCCACGTATAGAAGTTTCAAAGTTTCCACAAAAGAAAATACAGTCTATTATTTTGCACAAAATTTCACGGTTCTTTTTAACCTTTATGTTATGCTCATTGACTGAAAGTCTGTATCCCTCACTAAGTTTCTCCTTAATACTAACGGTTCCTAAAAGTGCAGTGAAACTACATTATCAACATGCTTCTTTGACTTCTCATGCTTTTCAGTGTTTCCTTTCATTTTGTTTATATTTCTGAAACCGTCTTTTGTCCACGTTACATCACCTCCAAACAGCAAGTACGGGAAGCAAAACAGAGCATTTTTTACTTGACAACCGCAAAGCCAATTTTTCCGTTGGTACCATTCAGAATTGAAACTACGAATATATTTCTTCTTGTTTCTTATGTCTGGCTGACAGATTAGAATATCAGTTGTTGAACGACCTCTTTTCTTAATTGTACTTTTCTCATGGAGAGACAGCTGTGAAAACGAAAGCTCTTGAAGTTCACTTACAGTCACAGAATTTATTACTTGAGGATGCAAGGACATGGTTAAAGTTTTCTGTAAAATAAAAGAACCGAAAAAAATGAATCAAATAGAATAGCTGAAAAAATAATCTAACCAAGAATATGGTGTATGATTTTTTAATCACAGCACACGCGGAGTAAAAAAAAGAAAGAAACTCCTCCAAACGGCACTCCAGATTTGGCACTGTAAGAGCGACAGTGCCCTTCTTCCTCTCGGCCTCGAACGCTGCTTCCTAAGTGCGCATGCGCAAAACAACAAAATACCACACGCGCGAAGTAAAAAGTAATCACGTTTCCAGAATTTCGGCATTGTAAGAGCGACAGTGCTCTTCTCGCTGAGTGGCTCGAGTGCTGCGTTCTGTGTGCGCATGCGCAGATCAACCAAACACCAAGCCGCTGGCATATTCACAAAGCCTACAGACCTTTTTCCTACGGCCTGCTCTCATTGGATGAAACATCTGCTTGGCGATCATATTTGGAATAGTGAGTTATCGCCTTGCAGTCTTCGTAATTAACGCCAAACATACCTTGTGGGCTTTCCAGTAAAGCGAGGAGAAACAGCGTTTATTTCATTCGATAATTTTTTTATTTTATGAATGAAAGCTAAGGGGAATTGTGTGGAACATATTTTAAATAACCTACTGATCTTATTAATAGTTTATTTGTATTTGGTTAAAGAATGAATTTAAACTGTTAAAAGTACGATAATTGTTTTGCAAGAAAAAGTATTTACATGGAAATCGGATATGTGCTTTTTTCGTCATTTCTGTTAGAGAGAGTCTGTTATGTAAATTTACATAGCGCATTTATTATACAAATAAAAGAATATTAAAAAAATAAACCAAATGAAAACATTCTATAAACGTTTAAGGGCGTCGGATACCTAGTCTTTTTACTTAAATTATGAGTAAGTATAACTAAAATTATATTTTATTCCATTATGCGCTATTTCTATGGTAACGCTTTTCGGGATCATGGATCGTAACCTTGCAACTCGTATCTACTACAAAGAGTACAAACCAGTAAATAAAAATAAAAAAAAATTACCCTTAACAAAAATAGAGAAAATAAAAGTGTTAAATTTTTAACTCTGTACCCGAAGGCGAAAAAACCAATAATAACAAAGCCATAAGGTGAGGATAAAAACAAAAATAAGTCCGTGGAGTGAGAGTTTGTAAATGATACGAACGGGATTAGAAACCGCGATCTAGAAGTCCAAGCATTTCTCTCTCTCTCTCTCTCTGTGCTCTGTACCGTTGAGCTGCGGTTCATTCGCCGACTTTCACACGCTTTTCGGTTCACCACGCTGATATACAAATACCGAAGGCGACAAAGTCGCCAAGTACAAATACATAATTAATACAAAAGTCGCCAAGTACAAATACATAATTAATACAAAAGTCGCCAAGCACAAGATTCTGTAACCCTACTTTTCCTGTTTCAACCAATCAGAACAAACAATAGCAGAAACGGTCTGTAGGCTTTGTGAATATGCAAGCCGCTGGAACTGCGAAGCCCGCAGTTCCAGACAAAGACTTTCCTACCTTTTTTATAAATTGGAGGATGGCTACTGACATTAAGTTTAAGGATTATATATTGTAGAAGAATAAAGAAAGAATTAAAGAAAAAACGGCCCATTATATTAAATATTAAAAATAATAATAAGTGGAAATAGGGGGTGCTGCAGTTCCACAGCGTTTATTACGAGTCGCCACTGAATACTAATATAAGGAAAAACGAGCAATTATTTTAATAAGCATGAAACTACATACCTAATTTTATGTAGGTGAATTTTTACTTTGTAATAACGTAACTCACATACGAATCAGAATAAGCAAAACATCAGCAAAGAACCTGTATACAATACATATTCTTTGACATCAGCGAATTCTGAAAATCGGATATTGTTCGGAGAACAGCCTTGGTTGCGCCAACTTGGCTTCTGTAAGGGTATGGGTGACATTTCATCATGCCAACGGAAGTAAATACTACAGAATAAATACCTCAATAATAAATACTGATTACTATACTACAAATAATAAGTACTACTACAGATAATCCCTTAGCAAGGGAAAAGTATTACGGCTGTCTACCTAGAGGAAGTACGTAATCGAATGACAACTCTTGCCTGCCATACCACAATAAGCTGTTTCTCCCTTTTTGGCGTCAAGGCTGTTCTCCGAACAAAATTCCTGAAAATCTGATTTTCTGCAATACTTCCCGCCACATTTAGTAAAAACCAGCACTACTCCCATCTATTGGAGAAAAGGCGCTATGATCCTTCTGAAAACATAAAGCAGCAGAAAAGAAACATAAATTAACGGAAATTCCACCAGATGCCCCAAAGCACCTTTTCTTTTACATGTTGCAGATATGCTACGCTATGCATTTAAGGGTTAATCAAAGAACGTCTACATGTTAATCAGTGGCGGCTCGTAATGAGCACTGTGGAACTGCAGCACCCCCTGTTTCCACTTATTATTAGTTTTAATATTTAATATAATGAGCCCTTTTTTCTTTAATTCTTTCTTTATAGTTCTACAATATATAATCCTTAAACTTAATGTCAGTAGTCATCCTCCAGTTTATAAAAAAGGTTAGAAAGTTTTTGTATGGAACTGCGCTTCACAAGGCTGTTCTGCGCAAGCGCGCGCAGCACTCCAGCCAGGGAGGTAAGTCGCTCTTGCAATGCCGAAATTCTGGAAACGTGATTATTTCTTACTCCGCGCGTGTAGTATTTGGCTGTTCTGCGCATGCGCTCTTAGGAAGCAGCGTACGAGGCTGAGGAGAGGGAGAGAGCACTGTCGCTTTTGCAGTGCCGAATCTGGAGTGTCGTTGGGAGCTGGTTCTTTTTTTTTTACTCCGCGTGTGCTGTGTTTAAAAATCATACAGCATATTCTTAGTTAGATTATTTTTCAGCTATTCTATTTGATTCATTTTTTTTTTCGGTTCTTTTATTTTACAGAAAACTTTAACCATGTCCTTGCATCCTTAAGTAATAAATTCTGTGACTGTAAATAAACTTCAAGAGCTTTCGTTTTCATGCGCTTGCAATGCTTTCAATATAGAAAAATTTCCTCAGTTGTCATCCAGAGATCAAGGAGAAAATTATTGATCTCTTCGTGCAAATTAAAACAAGAAGAATGGATTTCATTTTTAAATGAATAGGTAAAGCTTGAACTGTAACAATTTAAGTTAAAGTAATTAAGAAATGTTTAATTTTTCTTTTGTAAAATTTCATGGAAGTTTCAAAATAAATTTTCTTTTTATACATGTTTTTTTCCCTTTACACAGGTTTAAAACAAAGGTTAAATTTTTTTGGAACAGCACCCCCATAGCTACGAGCCGCCACTGATGTTAATACATATTCTTTGGAATTAAGATAGAATAACACGCTGAGCAAGTATTAAATTTGATATCAAACAACAAAAATCAGCATTATATTTGCGCTTTGGCATCTGAGGATGATGGTTCGGTAAAACTATCGAAACTAGTCCTGTAAAATTTTGCAAATATAATGCTGATATTTGTTGTTTGGTTCAAAATTAATACATATTCTTTGGGTTAATGACCAACAGAGAAATTCTCTCTGCAGCTACAGGCGCCATCTGTTAGTGATCTTTTGAGATAAATAAAGGACCGTAAATTGAATAATGAAAGGAATAACAAGAAGATCAAAGGATCATAGATTTTTAATTCAACAGCTGAAAAGTAGCTCAACCAATGAGACGATTCATTCTTCTTCCCGAATATTTTAAAATATAAGGAATGTTATAGTAAAATGATCTACACTACCTAATTCTATGCAACATACTGCTCTTCTAAATATTATGAGTTATTCAGAAGGGGATAAATGAAATTCCAGTAGCATAATAGTAGAATGAAACATAAAAAATGCTTTTATTTATCTGCTCATACTGGCGCATCCAATTACAAACAAAATAACTAATTTTTTTTACAGTTGTTTTTCTCTTGGTGCACTACTGTAAATGATAAGTAGATACTGAAAGTTTGTCACTTACTTACCCTTGAATTTGAGAACAAGTTTAGTTAACTAGACAGTTTATCCATCAAAAATCAGTGATGTGATTATGTTCTTATTGATACCTAAGTTGGATTCTTTCGCCATATGCACATATATTTCGAAGCCAGAAACTGTATACATGCAACATACTTTAAGAGGTTAGTCAGTGGCACATAGATAAGAAAGCTAAATATGAGTAGTTTGTCTCCTGTCGGGTTCTCCGCGAAAAAAATAACTGCATTCGCTTTTCGTGATTTTCTAGTGTGCACACATGAGTATAAAACAGTTTTCTTTACAAAATCCTCCTCAAGAGCATCCCTCCTAAGGTAGATTATTTGATTATCCTAAGACATTTGACTTGTTTTTTGTTTTTGGAAAAGAAAACAAAAAATGAGTTATGTTGCCACCGGGATTCGAACCACGGATCTTTCATTTGCTAGCTGGATGTGCTACCCCTTACAACATAAAAGAACGCTCATAATTCATAATGGGATGTAAGAAAATCATATTTTCTTTCATTCTTCTCCATTTAAAGGACGACTGAGGAGAGGCATGAGGCTCAATCTTTATCGAATCATTCATAAGAAAAAAACAAAAAATTACAAGGAACCAGGACTCAAGGTCTGGAAACCAACAACACAACGCACGATCGTCTTGTCCACTTCGATTCATTCGACTGTGTGAAATCTTATCATACAAATAATACATTCACTACAATTGAAAATGAAAACCCAGTCTGCCTTCTTTTCCTATTAAATAATGTATGATACATTTTTTTATATTGCAATGAAAAGCAAGTTTTCAGGGAAATAAAATCTTCACCTTACTTTCAGAAATTAAGTAACAAACCTTAGCACAATATTACATCTTTCTTTTCTATAAATTTCTCTATCCTGAGGGGGAGGGGAAACCTTTCTGTTTCAGCCGAAAAACTGTAATAAAATTTTGTACTTCAGTCCAGTATAAATGAATAATATATGTTTATCCAAATTTCATGAAGTATTAAAATGTAATCACCAATCATTCTATTGGTTAAGGCACACAAGAAGTTAACTGGTTAATTTAATAAGCTACATTAAAACCTTTTGAGAAAACAAATGATCTTCAGCAAGCTACTTTACGTGAGTACATTTGCTAGATACTTTCTAACATTCTCTTATAGTGTTCTTGTTCATTTTATTTATTCAGTGGAAAATTTTTATTTTATTTATTCAGTGAATTCATTTTGTGGATCGAAATCTGTATCTATTTTCATAGTTTTATTCTTGTGATCAACTTTAAATTCAGAGTACAATAAAGCATTACAGTAATTAAGATCATATGTTGCTGGTATTAAAATAATCATACAATGCTGGTATTTTCTAGAAATTGTCATGTCTACCTCTCAGCATCCCGCTTTCACTCGAATATGAATGATTTCTATAAGTAGACATTTGTTAATCCATGCACGCAACGAATTTTAATTATTACTGTGTGCAGAGCGTTTCGGAAACACAGACTTTAGTTTTATCTTTTGAGCCTTTTTAGATGACTCATATTTCATCTGCAGAAACATGCAAACGCCGTAAAGGGATATTAACGTCTAACGAAAGGAATGTCGTGGCGTAGGACTTTCTAAGGGGAAAATGGCTAGTTTTCACGTTACACATGCAGAAAACCAATAAAACACCCATGCGAACAAAAGTTTGATTGGATTTTGATTTATGCCAAAATCTCTATGTTCAGCGAGTGATCTTAAAAATTTAGGAAGTATG